>WBNH01009339.1:29359-42819 GCA_013401255.1 Urocolius indicus | reverse complement strand
ATTAATGTTTACAAACATGTGAAGAGTGGGTGTCAGGAGGATGGAGCCAGGCTCTTCTCAGTGATGTCCAATGATAGGACAAAGGGCAATGGGTACAAGCTGGAACAGCAGAGGTTCCAAAGAAATACGAGGAAGAATTTCTTCACTGTGAGGGTGATGGAGCATTGGAAACAGGCTGCCCAGATGTGTTCTTGAGTCTCCTTCTCTGGAGACATTCAAAACCCATCTGGATGAGTTCCTGTGTGACCTAATCTACGTAGCGTGCTCTGGCAGGGGGGTTGGATCAGGCGATCTTTCAAGGTCCCTTCCAACTCTTAAGATTCTGTGATTCTTTGATTCTCCATTATCTGTAGATCACACACTACTTTTTAGCAACAAACCTGATCGATGAAACACTGCACTGAAAGACACAGTGTTTATGGTGTTTGAAAACTGGAGACACTGTCAACATGTGGCAGGTTGCAGAAGTACAATCTTGACTTAGAGAATCTATTTATTTGCAGCAGATGTTCCCATGCAGCTCGGTGCTCTGGATAAAAGTGTGGTGTCCTAGCTCAACAAGGAAAAGGCGGTCATGGTGTGCTAGCAGGAGTTTCATTCTAATTTCTGGCGAAAATGATTCTTTTCCTCCTTTTCTGCTCTTTCCTTAGCAAATTTGGGATTGCATTGTCTCAAAAGCCAGGAAAAAACCACGGTCTCATGACAAGACAGGAAAAAGCTTGAGTGTTTTAAGTGACATAAGACTTGATGGAATGTATGAAGGTAGCAAACTAGAAGACTTGAGGGATAAACAATAGCTGCCTAAGCAGTCATTGGATCCTGATAGGTAAAAGGTCTGAATCGTTGATCATTTAATCAGTAAACATGATGAATTATCAGCCCTCCATTGCTTGTAAGCATCGCAGTGGAAATGGAGTTGAGAAAATGGCTGAAGAACAACTTCAGCAAAGGGGAAAGTATCCACAAAAATTAACTGAGATTTACAGAATGCACAACAAGCTCACTATAGTTAACCTATTAGAGAAATGTTAAGAGTCAATCTCAGCCCATGCAATAGAAGAGAATATATATGAAATCAGGTCATATCAATGCAGCAGATAAGAGTACTGTGGGGGCCTAAGAGTCAGGAAAGGGTATGGAAGAATGAGAATGGGCTAAGTACCACCACAAAAGAGAAGTTAACTAGTCATTGCCATGGGATATGGTAAAGTCTCTCAGACATGCTCAAGAGAGAAGTGACTTTTTCTACAAGGTATTTTTCTACCTCTCAAAATGCCTAGGAAGCAAGGACTCAATAGAGAGAAATGTTGACAGTCTTGAAATACTCTGCCTTTGAGTCTTTTTTGGTGTCTAGAAAGGCACACAGCCTCAAGACAAAACTGTATCCCTGCATTGGGTTTGCATGGCAAGGTTTTGGCAGCAGTGGAAGTTACAGAAGTGGCTTCTGTGAGAAGCTGCCAGAAGCTTCCCCTGTTTCCAGCTGACACAATGCCAGTCAGATCCAAGAGAGACCCACTGCTGATCGAGGCTGAGCCCATCAGTAATGGTGGTAATGCCTCTGTGATTAACATATTTGACGTGGGGAGAAAAGTTACCATGCAGGAGCAAAAACTGTGGCAGAAGGAAAGAGTGAGAGCAACAACTGTGCAGACATCAAGGTCAGGAAGAAGGAAGGGGAGGAGCAGAGGTTCCCATGCAGCCTATGGTGCAGCCCATGGTGAGGCAGATCCTATCCCTGCAGCCATGGAGACCACCATGCCAGACTCAGTGCCTGACACCCCATAGGAAACCTGCACTGGAGAAGGGTCCTGGTAGGGCCTGTGGAGACAGAGGACAGGACCTGTGGACTGGAGGAGAAAGAGGAGCCTACATCATGTCAGATTTACTGGCACTTGTGACGCCATGGAGGACCCAGGATGGAGCAGTTTGTGAAGAATTGCAGCCTGTGGGAGGGAACCCACACTGAACAGGGGAAGAACATGAGGAGTCCTTCCCCTACAGAGGAAGGAGAGGCTGTGACAAGATGTAACAAACTGACCCCAACTCCCATTCCCTGTCTTTCTGATCCACTGAAAGGGGCAGAAGTTAGAGAAATCAGGAGTGATGCTGAGCCCAAGTAGGAGGAAGGAGGTGGTGGTGAAGGTGTTTTAATATTTGATTTGTCGTTACCCTACTCTGATTTGATTGGTAATAAATTAATTTCCCCAATTTGAGTCTGTTTTGCCCATGACAGTGGTTGGTGAATGATCTCTCCCTGTACTTATTTCAACTCATGAGCATTTTGTTAGATTTTTCTCTCCCTGGTCCAGCAAAAGAGGAGAGTGACAGAGCAGTTTTGGAGGGCACCTGGTGTCCAGGGAGGGTCACCCCACCACAACCTCACTGCAAAAACCAGTCCAGCAGACATGGACACATACAAAGCACATAAACAGCACAGAACAACTGAGCTATACAAGAGATTAGCAATTAAAATAACTCCTTTTCTTTCTGCTTCCGATATGGGTTTTTCTCCAGCACCTTGTGAAAACTTTGCAGCTCTGAAAGAGAACTAGGAAAAACAGAAGACAAAAGCCAGCATAGACATTTTGCTAAGAGCTTCTTCTAAAATTCTCATTAATCACCCAGCAATTCTACATTCAAAGTCCATCTAGCAAAACATCTTCATTTTTGTTTGTCTCAAGATGAAAGACAGAGAACAGTAATAACATTTCCTCTTTCTAGAAAGAAAATGGAAGGAGGGTTGGCATAGGTGCATGTAATGAAACAGTGGCTGGTGGTATATGCCACAGTGTCCTCTGCAAGCATACTATTAAGTGAATGTAGAAAAAGGTCATTTTCCTGCTGGCTGTCAAAAAGACTAACCACTCCAGCAGCTGTATTAGTGAGCACAGCTTAAAGGAGGGCAAGACCTTGCATTGATTGCTGGCACTCTTTCGTTTTGCTTCTATTGCAGTTTCAAGCTTGCTAATTTAGAGGGGTGGGAAATTATATTCTAATGAATATACAACAGTTGTAACAGCATCCAGATTGTGCAAGGCACTTTCTACCCAGACAAGAGTTTTGCATAACCAGCTCCTGCTACAGGCTCTCTGTAGGCAGGACTCTGCCTCTCATGTTTGCAGCCAAGCAGCATCACCTTTCTTCAGCAGCTTGGCCTTAGATGGACTGTCAACACAGGGACTGCCTAGCTGTAGATTTGCAAGGCCATGAGGAGGCAGGTAAATTGGGTGGAAGGAAATCAATGGAGGACAACACCAGGAATAGCCTGGATATGAATCAGCCTGACCAGATGGATTTTTAAAGTCTAAAATACTAAAATCAGGGGTTGCTCTTCAGACAACATGGAGATCCACAGATCCTTGGGAGAGGTGAAACATCCCAATTAAGGTTAACTGCAACTTGCTCATGACTTTGGAAATCTTACCTCTGCCTGCTTATGACACCACATAGGGTGAAGCCAGCAGGTAACATATGAAGCCAGTCATTCATTGTAGACATCACCTGTTACATATAGTTGTCCTGCTAGGCTGACCTGTGTTTTCAAGGCTATTGCTTCCCCACTCCCTCCTTGCCTCTCCTGCTTCTCCAGCATCTTTGCTGCTATTTGTTTTCTCTCTTAATATTTTGCAGTTCTCATGTAAGGACTCCCACCATAAAATGTGCTGTCAGTCACAGCACTGGGAATGTCTGAGGAGGGGAAGGAAACAATAAAGAGCAGATTACAAAGGTGTCCTTTGCATGAACTGACAGCTCAGAAATTTGAGCTGAAGTGGGTTTCTGCTAGGTTTCTGCTAGGTTCACAGTCAGTGGCATCAACCCAAGAACAGTAATATGTTTAGATATATATCTGCAACAAACAACAATTACAAAGGAGTAATTATGCCTCTCACAGAACATGTGGGCCCAGTACTCTTACTTTGCCACATCCATTGAGATTGAAGTTGTATTAAGCCTGGTTTCCCTGGTTTGCATTTTGTCCCCCATTTTGCTACTGCAGAAAAACTCCTTCTTCTCAATCAATGATGACTTTCCAAAGAGCAGACCTAAGGCTTCATGGAAAGCCACAAGCTCATTTTGAAAACCTAGACTTGTATCAAGTTTATCCTACCAGCACGTGCTCCCACCGTTGCCCCTCTTTAGCAGTTGAGCTGCTGGTGCTAACCCTGAAGATTCAAAGTGTATTTTCGACAATGTACTTTGTCCTCTCTCACTACTCCAGCTTCTGGTATTGGGTAGTCAAGGCCAAAGGAGAGTGGCAGCTAAAGTCCTGGATATGCTTAAATTTCAGAGTCCAGTCCTAGCAACACCTGGGCTTGAGGGAGTAGAGTCATACATGCCCACATGTTTCAGGAAATGCCCAAAGCTGTCTTATCTGGCAGCAGTTCTTGACTCTGGATGTGTACAAGCCTATACCAGTAAGAGTGCTCTTTAATTGTCAGCCCATCACAAAAGGAGCTGAGGAGTTTCCTTCAAATCTCTTTGCCTAGAGACACCTAAATTTGCAAGCTGCCTTGCCCAAGCAGCGTATTTCCCCAACGTGTTTCAAAGCCATCTCACAACCTTACCTCTGCTGGCTGTTTGGCCTCATGCACTAGACTTGAACAGTGAGTGACGTAAGAAGTACAAGGCAGTGTCCTAAGTGGAGGGAACAGGACATACCATTCTCTTTTCTTCTTACTGTGCCATGTTCTTTCCCAAACCATCCCTTTCCTTCTGAAGAAAACAGCTCACCTGGTTGCAGGATGTAGTATAAGGACAACAATGATGACCTCTCGTGAGCACTGTGCCTTCCTTGCAGATTTCATGGCATCTCTAAGTGTGCTGGGTTTCATTCATATTAGCCTTAATTTCTACTGTTCCTTATGCCTAAGAGGCAGTTTGACCACATGACACCTGAAGGTGAGCCAAGTTCCCTCCATTTTCATCTCCCTCCTAGCATTGTGCGGTAGCTATTACAGTGCTTGGTATAAATGGCAAATTTTCAATCTTATGACATCATCTGCCCCAAGAAATACTTGTGGCTAGAAGACTTCTCAGTCTCATCATATGTGCTTCAAAAAGGGCTGCCTTCTCTCTGTTTTGAACATTCATCCTAGATACTTGCAACAGAAAGACACATTGCAGATAATATGAACAATATATATCTCACATAACAGCTTTAACTATAGATGGGTATGTGTATTTGTATTATATAGAATTACGTAGATAAATGTGTATTTTTCAGTACCTTCTTTCCCTTGCACCAAAAGCCAATGGTTATTTTCTGGCAAACCTCTGATTATATTTTTTCGTCTCTAAATTTTGTCTTCATAATTGAAATCTGCACCAGTCTCTGAAGATTAATACAACAAAGAGGCACTACCAGGGACTGCTGGAGGACATTTTTCTTTTAAATTCTGATAAACTTAAGTGCTGCTCATTAATTTTTCTGTCCCAGAGGAGTGCCTGGAGCCTGCAGAATAATTTCCTTCCAACAACTTGCATAAAATTTTGCACTGCACTTTGGATCCAAGCCAGCTTGTCTGGGTAGTTATTTATTGCAACTAGTAAAAACGATTCTCAGCTCTTCTAAGTCAGAGAAATTTGAACGACTTTGGTGAAGCTGTACTCATTTGACTTTGCAGCCAAGCAAACACCCTGTAATAGGAACTAATAACATTGACGTATCAGCTACCACTACAGCAGATACCAGTGCTTTTTTTAATTACTCAGGAGAGGAAATACACTATGAGCTATCTGGTTAGCTCAAGACTCCAACATTATACACCTCCACTTTCATGCACCTTTATGCTCATACACTTCCTTTTTTCTTTTTTTTTTAATGTAATGCATTAAGCTACTCATAGCTAACTGACTAAATCCAAGTTCTCTCAATTTAGGGAGCTAAGGTCCCTCCTTGGGTCTTCAAAAACAAGAACTAAAGTAAAACCAGGAGAGAACTTGCAATCCATGAAGGGGCATGCTGAGGCAGTGACAGGGCTAACAAGTCGCATCAGTGACCACTATAAAGAAGAGTCAGTGACTTGAGGCATAGAAAAAAACTGAGGCAAGCTATCATGTCCTGCTGTGCAAATGCCTCAAACTACCTTAAAAATTACTTGCCTGACACACAAAGTCATAAAAATTCAGTCTCTTCAGTAGAAGGTATCTGCTCTATTACATACTCTGCTAAACGGAAGCGGAAACCTCTGAAAAAGGTTGAAATTGTGGCCAGGTTCTTCCCAAACAAATTGGTCTTTTGTCTCAGTCGTTGTGGACCTTCATTGGCTGTAGAAAGAGCACATATTATTCACATTGTTCCTGGAGAAAAATGAGCTACAGGGTGAGCTAAGCCATGATCTTCAGCTCCTTCCTGCATGGAGCCTTTGCCTCAGGATGTTGGCTGGCTGGCAGACTCTGAGCTTTACCAGTCAACCCACACGTGAGCTGCACGAGCAAAAGAGATCCAACTTGACTTCTCTCCAAGTGTGCTTAACTCCTGGTCTCAGCAAAGATAAGCTGACACTATGTCTTGCTAACCGGTGTGGGGTAGGTGGCTGACTTTTGCTGTAATGATCTCCCTTCACATAAAACATTTCTCACTGACATAGCTAGACAATGATATCATTCTTCCCCCTAAATACGCAGAATTCCCAGCTCTTAAAATCAAAGGCAATCTCTTCTCATATTTCCCAATGTCTTCTCAGGGTGCATATTTGTGCCTGTTGTTATTTCTGATTGATCTTTAGTGTGTTGCATTTGATTTTATGTTTCCACATTCACCCTGGCCACCAGATCAACATGTTAAATGATAGAAAACTTGAGGTGGCACCCCAGGAGCAAGTCAGGCCTGTTAATATGACGCAAACATTTCTGTGCTCTGCATTTTCTGACCCAAAGATCCTTTTCAGTGGCTGTAAAGTTTTGGCAGTCCATCAAGCCATTTATTGCATGCTTCGTGGACCAAAGCTTGACTGGTACACTTCAGAATGACTCCATTGACTTCAGTTAGCCAACACAGGCTTTTGCCTACTGCAAATCTGACCCTGGAACGTTCTATCTCTCTCCTCTGCCATCTCCTCAATCTCTGTAAGGATCAAGGAGGCCAAGATTTTCAAGCCTGCTGAAGAACACTGGGTGATGAGCACACATCAATGTTAAAGTGAGACAGAAAAATGTCTTGTCAGTTTTGCAGATTTCGCATTTAATAGCAAATGTAGCAAATGAAGCGATCAACTCCTTCAGTGCAGTGATAGGGACTGATTCACAACCATCTTAAGTCAAGACAGTTTTTCACTGATTGGGAAGGTTTCATAACCATGGTGATGAATTCTTCCCAGACCGATGAGTCCTGCAGGTCTTTATGCAGCACCCAGAGAATTACTTGACTTCTCACACATTATCTCTTTAGTATGAATCTGATATGCTGGGTGCAATAAACCTGACTCAGCAGCTATCAAGCGTTTTATTCTCTTTCCCTTTTTAATGTTAAAAAACCAAAAATCAATTGCAGCTCATGTTTCCACCTTTTATTTCATTCCCTGAGGTTAATACCTCTGTATTGGAAGAGCACATTGCAGAGCCTGCTTTTTTCTTCTGGTGTTATTTTTATATACCACCTCTGATCTCTCTAAATCTTTTCATCCTTGCTCCACTGGTGGTTAGTAACATTTTAACTAAGGCTGCAATGCATGTGATGCTAGTGTCACCTTGGGCATGTACCTAAGTAGAGCAGACTAAGCGTAGGTGGGTGAAGAGGCCACAGCTCAAGGCTGTTTTCAGAACTTCAGACAGAGAGAGGGCAAGTTAAATTTCTTTCTTGCAGCTCCCACAGCCGCAGCAGCCACCTGTGCTGGCTGAAGAGATACTGTCAGAAGGGACCTGGAGAGTTCTGTAGTGGCTTGTGCTCATGATTGCACCTGAGGTTGTGGCCAAGGTGCTCTCTCATTCCAGATGGCACTGCATAAATTCAGAATGAAGCAGCTTACTTCCAAATCCTTAGGGTTTAAGCAGTAAGAGGTGGAATAAACTGAGAGATTCAGCTGTGATAAAGCACCTCAGAAATATCTCTGGTACTTTTCTGGTGGGAAAAATGTATGTTACTCAACAGGCTCAAGAGCATTCAAACCTCTACCCATGTCAGCTCGGTACTAGGCGATGGCGAGGTTAACCTTATAGTGAGAGAAATGTTCCTTTAGGGAGCCCTGATCAGGTTTGCTAAAGCCAGCTTGTACCAAACAAAATAGAAGACATTGCTCCAGAAGTCTGAAAGAAATGCATCACTTCTTGAGACATCTCCGAGCAGCACAACTGCCAGCAAGGTAGGTCTGCCAAACACAGGCATAAAACATGCCACCTGTGCTTGGAAACACAGGAGATCTGCAGCTGGATGTGCACTAGGGAAAGGAACAAATGACCCTCTCTTATTTCCACTCCAGCAGCCACAGGGCTGAGAAGAAATTCTTCGTACACTGTGCTGGTGAGGGGGAATGCAAAGCACTGCGGTGAAACGAGGCAGCCAGCTGGCTCGCCGAGAGAATGTTCATCTTGTTGAGCTTTGGCTCAGCCTTGAGCAGCAGGAAGAAACACTGACACAATTTCCCAGAAGTTTAGCTGGTAATAGCAGTGATTGCCAATGCTTAGCAAAGTGCCTTTTGTCACATTTTGCTAACAAAGCAGGGGTCAGGTCCCTTCTGACTATTGGGATATAAATATCTTAATTAGATCTTTGAAAAAGAGAGAGCGAAAAGATCTAGAAGTCTGTGAGTTATTTAATTATTTCTTTTTTATTTTTAGCATTAAAAGTATAACTCAAGTAGTGCTGGCACCAGGATGTATAATCCACTTACCAAGGCAGAGAGAACTCTGGAGCTGCACCACAAATGCATCATTTGATAACAGTAATGAAAAAGACAGCAATCTATATCTGCAAATAGCATTAGGGCAGACTTGGTTTGGAGACCAAAGGAAGCTGATGCTGAATTTATGAGGAAGACATCTCTAGCATTTGAGACCAGTGCCTCCTTTTCTCCTCTGTTTTGTTTCATCCTCACTTACTTTTTATTGTTTCTTAATAACTCAATGCTTTGTCTGGGTCAGCTCTTGGCCTTGTAATCAAAATAATTTATTTAAGAAAAGTCTGGGAGTAAAGTGGACCTTCCTTGCCTCCTAGGCTGAGTGGGACCAGCGAGCTCCTACTCATTTACACTTCTCTGCAGGCCTTGCTCAATCTCCACATCTCTTTGTGGTGCACTTGGTCTGAGACACCTGCAGTGTCAGACACCAAGCTGGGGCTGGAAGAGCTACAGGGACAGGCAGGAGAGACCCCATCCAGCTAAGCACCATTAATGATCTTCTCCAAAAGACGTGTCACACATAATCTTTCTCCATCCCATCTCATGCTGTCCATCACATGGCTGCTAAAAGGAGCCTGCTAGAGGAGGAGTAAGGACATTGGAGAAATAATGTGGAATCTGGAGGGGGCAGACTTGGATACAACAGCATAAGAAATGCTGTACTACTGATGCACAGCAGTTCTCTTGGCTGGTATCCTGTTCTCAGCTGTGGCAGTAGGAAATGCTACTTAGGGAGAAGATCCAAGCCCATCCTTACATCGGTTTGTCCGATTCCTTTGTGAGTCAGTCTGCTGTCACAACCTCCCACACTCGCAAGTTCCAAAAATTTGCCTTCCCTCTGTACAGAAACAGTTTCTTTTCTGTTTAAAACTAGTCCTCTCAGCTGCAGTGTTGCAGGATTAGATGATTTAAGCTTGTCCTTCACTTCACTAATTTTGTAGGTAATTTGTCTCATACCCTTGAGCCCAGATTCAGACTAAAAAACCTCAGCTTTTTTTGTATCCTTGAGAGTAGCTTCTCCATCTCCATAATCAGTTTAATTGCTCTTTTTTGTTTCTGTTCTCTTCATACAACATGTCTTTCTAGGAGACAAGAGGGACAAGACCTGCACTCTCTGTTCAAGATGCAGATGCATCAAGATTTTTTTTTTCCCGTTCACACCCTTTTCCAGCTCTTTGACGGACATGTCTCTGGAGGATGTCCTACTAAGCCCCATGAAGCAAATGGGGCAGTACACAGCTTTACAAAACCAAATTCATTATTTCTCAATACATTGGATTTACTCAAGTGCTCTGTGACCATAGCCTTGGTTGTTGACTTTTGTCATTTTCTCAGGAGTGTAAGTGACAGACTGGTTGGTAGTTTCAGCAGCGATGTGACACTCTTGCTGTTTGCAAGATGGATCATGAACTTTTCAGGCAGCAGAACTGCAGGTTCGCACCAGCGTTCCTACTAAATGTCTTCTGGTCATGGGAACTTGTTAGCGTCTTATTAACTACAGAGCCAGACACTTCTAGGTTTTCAAACTCCTATCATTAATGCAGGCTGGCACATTTTGCCCAAGCTGTCTCCTAGCACATGCCAAGCAGATTGAACTGCAGGTACCCTAAGTTTCTGTGTTATGTTTTCCATTTCTCTGCTGATCCTTTCTTAGACACATCAAATGTTATTAAAAAAATCAGGCTTTTAGGCCACACCAGTCTGAATGTGCTTAGGTCTCTCGACAACTTGAAGGAAAAACATATCCTCCTCTCTGGTAGAGCTCAGTTAGAGGGAACACCAGTCTTTTTACCAGCAGATAGAAAGCAAATTGTCTACTTACCTTTTTCTTCATTTATGTACATGAAAATGTAGCTCGTTTTTCTTTATTAACTTAAATGTATTAAAAATGTCTTAAAATTAAATTAGATGGGCCTAGTTAAAAAAAAAAAAAAACAAATCAAAACAAAACAAAACAGCACTTCTGTTTGAAGACAAAGTGGATACCTAAACCAGTGTAAATCCTTGCCTGAGTCCAGAGGCAGAGGGTGTTTTGAAAATGTGCAGTCAGACTGGGAAAGCAATCAAAGATGCAGAGAGAATATTTTACTCATTCTGGAGCACTTACTTCGCAATTCAGAGCTGAGAACTGGCGGTAAAAGGAAGGGATAAAAAGTTTAATTTTATTCTTCTAATCCACAAATAAAAACATGATGTGAAATGTAATTTATTACCAGCAAAAATCTTGAGAGACAATATGACCAGGAGCTAAATTCAAATCACTGGGTTAAGATCATATTACTTGCATTTAATAAATCACTCAGTTTTAAAGATCGGACAAGTTTTTATAAACCTTTTCTTTTGCAGCATGCATATGGTACTGCTATGTAATTATGAAGGAAAAAAGAAATTAAAGACCTCACTCCACACATACAAAACCCTAGCTGAAATGCTGTTTGGGGGCTAACGAATTCCCAGTTCTCTCTCAGAAGTTGTTTAACTGAGATCACAAGCAAGAACTATTAACTAGGAAATGAAAATGAGTCTTCATCAGCCTTCATCATCATAAATAAAGTGCAAATTATTCATTTTTGATAAACATTTTAAACCTTGTGACTAAATGAGGAATAGCTGTGAGTCTTGAGTGTATCCTCAGCTCAGTCAAAAAAAATATGTGGATTTTGTCAGCAAATAAGAATTAGACTTTCTTTGAGGACAAAAAAACCCTGAAAGCCCACATACATAAAAATGAAAGCAATAACTTAAATTGAATATCCCTGATGTTTTATTTAAATAATGATTAAATATGATGTTTTAAATCATCATGATAAATGAATTTCCCCTCTTGTCAGGACTGCCCTTACTAAACTGACACATCCAAAGTCTCAGGCAGAAAAGTTCAGCTATTAGTCAACACAGATCTTCTGGAGGGGAATAAAACAAGAAGTTTAATCCAACTTCTCCTTCCTTCTTTTTTCATCTAATTCAGTTTTCTTCCATTGATTCTGGTTTTGTAACAAATACTTGTCTTCTTTGTCATGAGGAATGTCACCTGCAGCTAAAATCGTGGTAAACAGAACAGAGATTGCCTGGAGAATATGTTAAAGATGTATATTAAGAAAACTCACTTGAAAGTCAAAGTTTGCCCTTTTTTTTTAAGGATCTGTGTCCATGTGAAGTCTCCCTTCCACATAGCAATGCATTTCTGGTGGTTGTTTTGTGGGGTCAGGCCAAACGAGATCCAGTCTACTTGCCTGAGCCAGCCATGAGGTTTGTGGCAGAAGGTTTCCTCTGCAGCCTTCTGCTCTCCCAGCGTTACCCGGCAGGTCCCTGCTGCAGCAGGAGGGGATAACCACTTCTCCACTCATGTCATCATTGCTTTGCACACCCAGAGCAGGTGCTATGCCAGTTTCTGGAACATTGGGGCAGGTAGATTTATTTTCTCCAGCAGCCATGCTTTTCCTGACCCTCTCTGCCTGATTTTTGGCACCACAAAGCCCAAGCACAGAGAACACAGTAGCACACAACCATCCCACCCGGGGACCCAGGTCCAGCAGCATGGTAGCAACAAATTCTAACCTTCTGCAGAAGAGGGGATGACTACAGAGGCACTCCCATACCCACATGTTTTTGACACCTCCAGGTGGGTTGCCAAACCTTAGTGCTATATTGAACAAGTCCACAATAGGCCATTACAGAAAGTTCTTCCCCACCTCTGATTCTGGTTTATTCTAGGGGTTGTCAACCTCACTAAGAGTGCTTCACTCACCTTTGGTAATTCTCTTTGAATGATTTTATGTTTGCTTGTCAGCAACCAAATGAGGAGGTAAACTCTGTAAGTTTTTACTACTCTAACTGCCCACCTGTTAGTAGTGTTTTGTCATGCAACATCTTGTGGTTCCTTTTTTTTTGTTTTGTTTTGTTTGCTGAGGGATCAGTGCACTGTTATTTAAAAAAGGAACATAGCAGGCATCTTTGTCACATGTGGTGTCAACATATCAGAGAGGCAGAAGTGTAATTGCTATGCAAAAGCGTGCAGATGACAGTGACAGACAAGCAATCGCAGCATCCAATGGCTGAGTTAAGTGTGGGAAGGCAAAACTGAGAATTTTGTCAACAATATGGACACTGTGTATAAATGTGACTGTCCAGTTCTGGGCTCCCCACCTCAAAAGGGACAGGGAGCTTCTAGAGAGAGTCCAGTGCAGGGCCTCAAGATGATCAGGAGACTGGTGCATCTTTCTTATGAGGAAAGGCTGCCCAGGGAGGATGTGGTGTCTCCTCTGGAGGTTTCCAAACCTGCCTGGACACATCCCTGTGTGACCTTATCTAGGCGAACCTGCTTTAGTTGGGGGCTTGGACTAAATGATCTCTAGAGGTCCCTTCCAACCCCTACCATTCTGTGATTCTGTGATACTGATGCAATATAATCATAGAATCATTTCATCTGGAAGAGACCTTTAAGATCAAGTCCTGCCTTTGTCCCAGCCCTATCAACCACTAGACCATTTCCCTAAGTGCAACATCCAACTGTCTCTTAAACACTTCCAGGGACAGTGACTCCACCACCTCCCTGGGCAGCCCATTCCAATGTCTGACAACTCTCTTCAGTAAAGAAATTCCTCCTAATATCCAGCCTGAACCTCC
>WBNH01009339.1:9271-22488 GCA_013401255.1 Urocolius indicus | reverse complement strand
GCACCCTCCTCCCCCTCCTTCTCCACTGACCTTGGTGTCTGCGGAGATGTTTTCTCATTCTCTCTCCCTGTTGCTGCTGCAGTTCTGCTACTGCGCAACAACTTCTTCTGCTCAAATATGTTACTCATAGAGGCGTTACCTCTACCACTAATGGGCCAGGCCTGGGTCAAGTGCAGGGTCCAGCTTAAAACTGACTGGCCCCCCTTACTCCTCCTAGCCTGGGGAGCCATGGGACCACAGACCTGCATACCCAAGGGACCTAGAGCCCAGGAAGGTTGCTTTCTGCCTGAAGCCATCAGAAAGCAACATGCAGCCTTTTCCTATTTAATGGGGCTTTTTGTATATAGAAGACTACCAGACTGGCAAGTCAAATGCCCACAGGTTAGGGTTACCAAGTGTTTCCCCTGCACCTGGACAGAAGCATAAAGCTTCTGGATAAGTCTTTTTTACTGGTGCTTTTCCCAGATTTTTACCTCAGTCCAGATTCAGGGTGGACAGTAATTGGAAGGAAATGGGAGGAGAAGATAACTAATCCATGTGTGTGTGAGGTTTTGGGAAGGGACTAACTGCCTCAACTTCTCATAATATTTCAGGGTAAAATCCCTGATTTTAAAAAGTGTGCTTCATCCTGCTTTAATTTGCAACCTTAGCAGTCTTCAGGTAAGAATACATGTATATCTATTTAGCAAGACTGCTTTCAAGACATTTGATCAGATGCAAAATAGCTATCTCTACACCATATCTTTTCCCAAGGCCAGAGAGTTAAGAGATCAGCAAATGGCTGCACGTTTTTAATAATTAATTAATTCACCTTGAGTTTAGAAGACACACAAAAACAAGGTCTAAAAAAGACAGTTCAATAACAGTGGTTTAAAAACACTTAGGGGGGGAATGTTGGCCAGCAGGACACAGCTACACATTTCCACACCACCCCACACTACCTGTCTGTCCATTCTTCCTGCTGCTGGAGAGAGTGCCCCAGTGAATGGTAATTCAGACGAGCTCTCTCTTCCTGTTAATTACACAAACAGACCTTGGCTTTAACCTCAGTCTGGTTTCTGAACAGTCTCCACAGAGCTGTACAGAATGTGTCTGTACTATATGTTGGCTGTAGGAAACCTCCCCACTCTTCACCTCATGCATACACAGTAGCAACACGCCTTTCTACTGAAGCACACAGCTACCTTCATTCTATTTCACAAGAGGCTAACGCCAGGCTGATGACAAAACACAGCATCACATGCTTTCCAAATGTGCATTGCCCGCGTTAATATCTTTGGTGTGCTTTAATGCCTGCCACAAACAGCATTTGGCTTTATTTTTTTGTACAATGCTGAATGGGGGAAGAAAGCTCAGATTTGACCTCTGAAACCCACAATGCACAGTTGTGCACTCACAGCATAGGACTGAGGCTTGTCTTGCATTGAAATGAAGACAGTTAAAGTCCTCCTTATATTTCTTTTCTCTAATGTCTTTCCTGGTCATTGGCTTACTGTTCATTTTCTTCATTGTTCCTCTAATAAATGCCCAGCACAGTGATATCATATGACATGCACCCACCTGTGTTAACACCCCCACACCACCAGGCCCTCCCAAAGGAAATGAGATGAGTGTGTTGGCTAGATGCAAAGTTAAAGAGATTTTTGAAAAGCAAACAAAGAGGCAAAACTAAACCAATCTGGAAGAACAGGCCCAGTGGCCAGAGTTCAGAGGAGGAAAGAAATTTTGAACCTGAAGTCTGTGCATGTTTGGGATGAAAGCAATATGGCAGGAGAGCCCCCCTCAGTGGAATCCTGCGGGAAGGCAAAGAAGAGGTAGAGCACGGTAGGCAAAGGACAGGCCCAACTGCACACAACACTTGGGATAGGATGCGGCTGTTGAAGGCCTGTGGTAAGTTAGGGGATGGACCAACGCCAAAGGTGGTTGTCAAGCATCAGCTATGGATCAGCTCATCAAGAGATGAAGCAACTCTTAGACAGTTGGAGGAAGCCTCATGATGGCAGGGCCAGGTATAGACAGGGACTTTACCCAGCAGCAACAGCGTCTGGGAGGGCCCCTGGCTGGGGCACAAAAAAAACCACTGAGACTGCAGTTGATCAGACAGCAAACCTGGCGGGGGGCGCAGGTATGCTACACCACAGGCAGGACCTGCAGAGCAGGGGTGGTGATGAAGGGCAGGCTCAGTCACAGCCCAATGGCCACCCAGCAGGTCCACAAGGACAACTCACATAAAGATTGCGACAGAAGTCTGGAGCACTGGTCATGGTCAGCACTATGGCCCAGCACAGCCCAGACAGGGATTTGAGGCCATAATGGAGGATGCCCCAGATGAGGCTTCTCCCAGCTCCTTCGCACATTCACTTTAGCTGTTTCCCTGCAGTCTGATCCCAGGTATCACTACTACACAGCCAGATCCCACAAAGGACAGGAGGCATAAGGGACACAAGTATTTCAAGGGAGCTGGTGGAAAGTGGAGGCTGAAAGTGAGAGGCCAGAAGTGTGTAGTAAGAGGGGTAAATGCAATCCCTTCTCCCATTGGTCCATGCCCCAGTCCCGATCTTCTTTGGGGAGAATGAGGACTGTGTTCACCTCTTTCTCTACATCCAAGCTGAATGCAGGCTTCTTCTGAAGAGGCAGTCTAGTCCTGAGGTTTTGTCTTTCAGATGCAAATACCACTGCAGGCTCACAGACCATTAGTGTGTTCAGCTCCTGGGGAAGCTGATGGTTATGGGTTCTACAGAACAAATGCAAGCCCAGAAGGAACATCATGTCCTGCAACAGAGGATATCAGGACAGCTCGTTACCACTACACAAGAGTGAACTTTCCATCCAGAATGAGCTCTTCTTGTTGGAAATACAGAGCTTTTCTAAACTGTTTTGCTATCACCTTTCTCATGCAAAAAGAAACCAAAAAGGAAAGGTCTGAGCCACTCAGGTTATACAAAAGCCCTTCAAACAAATTGGATTTCTCTGTCAGCTAGAATTACAAACGGCAAGAAGGCTAGCAAATCAGCTTATACCAAAATTTAAAAATAAAAACAACCAAACACAAAAAAACCCAAAACCAACAAGCAAACAAAAAAACACAGCAAAAAAACCCCAACCAACCAACCAAACAAAAAACAAGGACAGAGACTAGTCAGCTGCTTCTGCTTATTCCTTCTTAGAGCAGTAGGGGGAGAAAAGAGATCAACTTTAAATTTATGATGGTCAGTGTTTCTTACACTCAATTAGCCTTGCCGTAAGTCTCCCAGGCCTCTCAAGGGACCAAATTTAGGCTGCTCTGAACTCGCCTGTAGGAGCCAATAGCTTAATGCTTATGCTCTAGAAATGAAGCATTGTGAGAGGTTCTTGTGAGGCTGAGTGACAATTACACCACAGCACACCTTCAGACAACTGCCCAGGAGATTCACCTTTCTATTCGGCATAGCAGTGAATGAAAACGTTACTTCTAAAATATCTGCTGATGACCACTTTAAATTTCCAAATGTAGCTTGTAAGACTTCAGTCTTCCTTTTACTCTTTCTCCCCCAAAGTAAAATAATGGGTAATAACGCACCACAAACTCAGCTAAAAATGCCTCATGCTTGAGATTTTTGCCAAAGGAGTCATCAGAACAGCTTCCAAAAAAAAAAAAACCAACAAACCTTCATGCTGCAGGTATTTTGTGCCATTCATGGCAAAGGGTGTGGATTCAGCAGGTTCCATTGCAAACATTTTGGGGCTTATGTCCAGCACTCAATCCAGACTTAGGAAAGTTTCTAAGCTTGGTATTAAGGCCACTTTCCCAAAGGACTTGATCTGTGGAGCTTAGTTACCATTTGCACCGTAGACCACTGGGGAAAGAGACTAAGATATGTCTGACAGATGCTCTTTGCCACTGTCAAAACACTGGTGATGAGAGATTTCAGTGGGACTGTTTTGCAACACTAAGTATGTGCTCATAGAAAAATGACCAATACTATAGTTTGTGGCCACAAAACGCTCTTTCTCTTACTAGATTTAAAAGGAATTTAAAGATCACCAGCTGTTTGATGAGGAAATTACTGGTGAGGAAACTTCCACGGAAAGTAAACGTTGCAGTTGAATTTCCCAGTGTAAATGCTGTTCACATCCCTACCCGTGGCTACACATAAGGCAGCCAGATGCTTGACAGCAATCTTAAACTGCTACAAGAAAAAACTGCATAGAAATTATCAGACCAGTAAGGAGACGATGTAAAGAACTCTGTTAGTGCTTACATTTGTCATCATATATGGGCATGTATATGAATGACTGCCCCTCATCTGAATGGCTCCACCCAGATAACGCCGTTTTGCTCATCCTGTGCAAGTTGGCTCCTCTGTAGACTCAGCTTGAAATAACTTGGAATGAAAACTGCAAGAGTCTCTATACCACACAAAGGTGTGTCCTTTGACAAGAGATAACCAAGACCACCAAGTTTGGGTGTTTGGGTTTTTTTTTTTTTTGTTAGATAAAGTAATTAGCGGGTTCCTGTGTTAAAAGAAGGGAGGCTGCTTGTCTACCTTTCCTTGTGCCTAATGTTCAGCATCAATGGACTCTTGTTTTTATCCCTCTCCTTTCAAGCACACAATTCCATGTTTATACAATGGGATAAAAGTACTAGCTCATCATCAAAAAGGCAAGAAGGTAAGTCAGCTTGAGGCTAGCTCTATTTCTGGGGAGTATAGATATTCATGTGCTCTGCTTATTTTTAGCAGAAGATGGTGGGTAAATCTGAGCCAGCATGTTTTTTATTCAATCTGTCCCTGGACACTAACAGATGGTGTTTCCTTGTGCCAAGCACTAATGCACTTTACATTGGCACTCAGTGTCAGGACAAAAGTCTGCCAAGACCCTGCTAAATCTGCTGATGCCAGGAAAATTGATAATAAACAGCTAGCCAGGGATGCAATCCCAAGTTTTCTCTCTACCTGCAAAGCAAACTGTACCAGTGCAGTGTCGTCAGTAGCCCTCCAGCTCATGGATACCAATGCAGCAAAAGAGGGTCCTGGACTGGGGAAAAGGGCGTCTTGAGGCCACAAATACAGGTATGTATCTAAAGATGGAAGCAGATCCATCTGCTTCGTGAGAATTGGCAATGTGCTTAAAACTGGGGTTTGAGAACCCTGACAGCTTGTGCCTTAATGCCCAAACATCTGAACTAATGACAATTACAAACAATCATTCTAAACATATATATATATGTAAGTGTCACCTGGTAGAGTGATTCTATTGTTTAGCACTCTATAATAGCCCTTCAGCACTGAACATACTCAATCCAGTCTTATGGGTCTGCTTCCTGTGGCTGCCAACCACAGAATATTAAGGGTTGGAAGTGACCTTGAAAAAATCATCCAATCTAAACCCTCTGCCAAAGCAGGACCACCTAGACTAAGTCACATAGTAACTTGTCCAGGTGTGTTTTGAATGTCTTCAGAGGAGACTGCACAACCCATCTGGGCAGCCCGTTTCAGTGCTCTGTATGGTAAGGTCAGCTTACAAAAGAAAATTCCAGACTCCTCTGAGGAGCTCACTCAGTTTTACAGATCATTGTGTTTATTCTTGGAATACAAGCATCCAAAATTCTTGAGCTGTGAAATTCTTGTTCCTTTCCACCAGGTACCTCAGAGCCCAGGCTTCTTTCTTGGATTGCTCAAAGCTTGGTATCCACATTTCTTGGAGAGAAGTCCAGCCAGAATTTGAAGACGAGAACTGGAATGCCTCTGGTTTGGGGCAGCTCAGATGGTTAACCTGAGCCTCCCACCTCTGGGGCAGCCATCCCTGTCAATGGAGAGAAATAAAAAGAGGTTATTCAGAGACCTTGGCATATAGAGGAGAAAGGTGCTATGCCATCAGTAAACTACCAATGCACGTTAGTAACATTTTACTTCCCTCTACAGGTTCTAGCCCTCTCCCTGTGGCAGTCAGAGGGAATGCTCTCCCCACAGAATCCAGGACAAGGCAGTCATGCTGACAACAGCCTGAGTCTCAGATCAAGTCTGGCTGCCAATGAGCAGCACTAGCCCACCCAAACTGAAATTCTACAGCAAGGACACACTTAATGAAGGTTTTTTTTTAGGGAGAAAAAACAAGCTATGAATCTGACCAGGAGCACAAACTGGTATTCGTAATCTTCTTGACTTACAGAGCCACAAAAGCATGGGGAAGGAATATCTGCATCTAACATGTCCTATACCTTTCCATGGTTGTATTCCTCACTCAAACACAGGACATCTGTCTAGATTTGCACTAGATTCAAGCGAAAAGTCTGATTAAATATAATGCTTTCCAGTTTGTGCTCCCATCTTGTCAACACAACTTAGTAGCTTCAAATGCTTTCTTCACCTCCCTTCTATTGTTTGACCAAATAGCACACTGATCAGAGATGACCAGCTAAATTATGGCATAACGGATATAGGATAGCTGTAGGATAATAGAGCCATCGTCTAGTTCATTACTGGACACACAAAGTGTTTTTTTTATTCATGTCAATGACTGAGTTTGTGCAAAGTTTAAAATATGGCCACTGACTCTTGGTACGTAAACCTAGAAACCTACTAACTCAGAAACATATGTAGGGAAAGCTTTTAGCTTCACTCTACAAGTAAAGCTCTGTTTATACCAGCCAAATCCACCACAGCTAGTATTGTCAGGAGATTGAACAGCTCACAGTGGCTCTGAAATGGCCTTTTGGTGTCCTGGCTGGCATGCTTGCAAGACTGCTGGGCGCTCAGTGTTGGCTTCCTGGTAAGACAGCCATTTCTAGAGCATCTCTATCAGCATCATTTAAAGAGGATTCGACTGGGAAGAACAGGTCCAGTTCCCTCACAAACACACATCCTGGCTTAAAGATCCATGTTTCAATGTTTAGTCGCAAATTATGGCCAGAGACAATGCCATGTTGTCATTACAGGTTTGAATGTACCCACACACACATAGACCCTGACAGTCCCAGAGTATTTAAATAGGAGGGTCTTCCAGTGATCATCTAGTCCAGTTCCCTTTTCTAAACAGGTCTAATCATGTATAACTGCCTAGAGCAGCATTGAGTTGAGTCTTAAAAACACCTCCAAGGATACAGATCCCACAATCTCTCTGGGCAACCTGTTTTCAAATGTTTCAAGTCATCTAAAGCAAGTCAACAAATTAGGCTACTCTCTGTGGCCTGATAAAAACTTCCTGAACAATTCACATCTTCTGCTGTAATGACCACCAGCTCCACGGTCAACACCTACGAGCTCCAGAGCTGCAGCAGTGTGAAGAACACATGCTCTGCCCACGCATGCACGTCTGCCAACATCGTTTGACATTAGGATTCTACAACCCAAACACATTGCAATATTAGTGGTTTTAGGCTGACCAAAAAACTGGTAATCAAACTTCCTGAGACAAATCTCAGCCTAGTACCATTTTAAAGCATCTCTGAGACACAAGGACAAAGCCATATGTACCTTTTCTCTCCTTCTGATGTTTTCCCATACTCTGTTACACACCATGCACTCAAAAGTGTCGATGTAATTGTCTTGGGTGACATCCTGTACTCCCCACTTGCGTTCCTTCATCACTGTCAGCAGTCTTGGGTTGGAAATGTCCCCTTTCAATTTCCATTGCAGGTAGGATTCATATTCTTGATCATTTGTATCCAAAGTCTTAATATAGTGTGCCAACTCCCGAGGGTGTGAAAAATTGGATACCAGGATTGCACTCTTGTTACTAGGAAGCCAGTCTACAATGGTGGGAGACCCAAAGTACACTGGTACCACTCCCAACTTCAGCGGCCGCCAGAGTTTTTCAGTGATGTAATCTTCACAGACAGCATTTTCAAAAGCAAGAATGAACTTGTACTGTGCCAGTATTTTATGGAAGTCCTCATCATCCATGGCAGTTGGATTTCTGAGATGTGGAGGAAGGTGTCTGTTGTGCAGACATTCCCCGTAAGAGTCTACTTCGATGTGGCACATCAGTTCACGCACATAGCTGTCCCGATCAGAGGGAGGGTTGCAATCAGACTGCACGTATACGAGCGGTGCAAGCCTCTTCCTTAGGCTGTTCTTCATTTGCAGTGGAATCATGTACCTCAGTGACTTCAGGACCTCTACACCCTCAAGGTACTGAGTGGTCAGTGGTAGGTGAGAATGGCGGCTGAAGGTTGCAGTATGGTTGAACAAGGTGATGGTCAGTTTGTGGAAGAGTTTGTAGTTGTTTTTCGGTGACTCCTCATGGAAAAGGGCCCAATCGTGATAGTCCTTACGAGGGAGGGGTAGGCTGTCTATACTGAAGTCAGTACCTAGACAAAGCAAAAGTGTTTAGCCTGTCCCTGTCTATCAGGCAACACTTTTAGTAACTGCAGTGACATGGAAGTCAAGTTCTAATGGCATATTAGCTCTACAACCATCACATTTATGACACTGTAAGACAGTATTGTAAAGACAGCAATTCATGCAAAGACAGAGGAGTGTTCTGACAGAGAAAACTGAATTTGGTGGCACAAGAATCCAGAGAATGAGGATCAGTAGTCAGCATTAGAAATGGTTTCCTTTCAGGTTACATCAGTCTGAAGTCTTCTCATTTCTCAAGCTCAACAGGAATTTTAAATTACAGGAATTACTTCTTGGAAGGACATTATACAGTAAGGACTTATCAAAGAGACAAATAAGAAGAGATGTACCATAGCTGCATATCAGATTCATAAAGTAGCTCTTGGCAGAAGGCAGCTCCTCAAATAGTAGAAGACAAACCATGTTTTGACTCTAAAAACAGAGCACTGCTGCCACTTGCACCTCCAGAAAAAGGAGGTGATAGAAACTTCAGGACAAACCCAGAAGCTTTTTATCAAAGGCTGGTCTGTGCAAAACTAAATACAAAATTCTGCCTCATGAATCTGACCTTTGGTCTTCCTTCAGTACCGCTGTACTACACCTGCATGACTAGCTCTAGAGCAGATTAAATGCAAACCTGATGAATCTCTGACAAGATACTTCCTTACTGTCTTTTTACTTGAGTACAAGCATCAAATATACAAAACTTGTAAATGGTATTGTGAAGCAAGGGAGATTCATAGACTGAAACAAGCCATGAACAATTGGTTTAGAAATCACCACAAATCACTTCTCTTCAGACCAGCTATTCTACCACCCCGGTCATATTCGTAACTTCTCAAACTCTGTTCTATCTTTGATCTCAAAACACTGATAGGGAAAAAAGAGAGAGCTAGCAAAAGCCTAATACAGGATTTTGGTCTATAAAATAATATATAAAGCAGGGAAAAAAAATGCCTAGTGGTCTTTGTGGCGGCATGGGCCTACCATGATAGCTCCAAGGATTACCTTATAAAACCAATGTTAGACTTCACCACTGCAGTGAAAACCGATGTTAGCTCCTATAGAGCAAGATCCTTCAAGTGGTCAGGTGAGCTTTTTTAAGACCACCAAGTATATAACCTTCTGTTTTAACTGAAAGGTGGTCCCAAGCCTTCAACACTGAAAGGATGAAGGGACATGCCATTCACTGAAAAACACTATTTTCTGCCTCTGTTTATGATGTGTCATGGCTAGACAAAAAGGTAATGAAATCTGAAAGAGAATCAAACTCCCACAGGGAAGTCTATAGGGCCTATTTGGTTTTGAAAACGCTTTGCTCTAAGCGATGCCCTGCAGAGAAGTAGCAGAGCATACAGAAAAGAATTAAATGCTGTGGATTGGAAGTACAGTATTTCAACTCTGTCTCTAGCAAGGGTGCTCCCTCTTTAAGGTAGTATTGCAGGGAAAAGAGAAGGAAAATAGAGGAAAGAATGGGACAGAGGAAGGGATGACAGAGAGGCAAAAATGCAAAATGTAAAATCTACAAAACAAGGAGAAAATTAGACAAAAAGAAAACTGCACTATAGTTCAGAGCACATCAGAATGACTGATTCTAACATAACAATCAATGCCAGTCCAGTAGAAGAAAAAAAAGCTTTTAAGGATTCAAGTTAAATGTTCTCTAGCCTGCGAGATGGAGGAGATAAAGGAGCTTATGGTAGGGGGATAAAGAAAGCACAATTATGAGCAATTTCAACTTTCAAACTATTAATTATGAACTCTTACATGCATGGCAAAATGCAGACAAGAATAATAGATGCTGTCAGGAGAAGTCCTGCATCTTAGGAGCCATCTTTCATTCAGTATTCATACTCCAAGGACTCAAGACTCCAGCACAGAAAAACTGGACATATTCCTCCATTAGCAATAACATCCCTGAGGCTCTGAGAGCATGGCACCAGATCCAGCTTATGCTGACTCAGTTGCTTTGGTAGTTCACGCTACACACAAAACTCTTGTGCAGTATGTGGCACTTAAATGGTGGAGCTGGGAATCTCTCCCAAAGCAGAGACAAAATCCAGCAAGTAGATGCCACATCTCACTTCCAGCTGGGAGATGGCGGCAGTTGACAAAGTCATTACCTGCACCTAGGGTTTTCCATTGACCAGGCCAGTAAGTGAAGACAAGCTGCAGAAAATAAGCTGTTCCTAGTAAAGCAGTTCTGCTAGAAACATCTGTCACACATATTTTTGAGTAACATTTTTCTAAGCTTTGGATCACTCATTTCTTGACTAGCTCACTGAGCTGGGGACAGGGCATGAGGCATATAACAATATTTGCATATTTTCACACTTGTCTCTGCACAGTTCATGACTAGCACCATTAGAAGTTAAAAAAGAACTACAAGGAGAGTCTTTTGTCCAGTATAAATAGTCCTTTAAAAACAAATAAGCCTGCTACAAATGAACAGTAATAGTCCTTTTAACGCTGAAACAGAGAAACAGAATTACTTCCACAGACTAAAAGCACTAGACTCTACAGCTTTTACATGATATAAACTGTGCTTTCCTTGCCTTTACTTGGGTCAGTGTCTAATTCCTTTGCTGTTATACCTTTGTTCATATGCCTGACCCCTACATTATCCACTGACAAAGCTGACCTACTTGGAGCACTGAAATGACCAGTGACAAGAAGTTTCTGGTTTACTGTTAACAACCAAGACAAAGGCCCTTTGTATTTCCAGTTCACCTTTATCCTAAGTGAATGAGATTCAGAACTCCAACTTATTTATTTAACAGGTAAAGGAGTTGAACCTACCAGTGACAGAAAATGTGCACCTAAAATTCCCTTTTCTCTGAAAAGAAATCATGTGGAGAAGAAGAAAACTAACCAAATAAGGCCTATTTTTAAAAGATGCATAATTTATCTTTTTGCAGACTCTCTTTACAGGACATTTAGTGGGAAGTTTCTGAGACAGCAGAGCCAAAGCAGCTCAGAAGGCTGAACTAGCTGCTGCTCCCTGTGCCGAATCAATAGGTTTCTTTCACTCCTTTTCCATTTACAGTCTGCTGGCAGTCTCTCAGCCCATGAAGCTGCGGAATTGCATGGCGAGGGCATTATTTTAAGACAAAAGACTTGCACAAGTGCAACAAAGGCCTTGCAGAACCTCTGCTAGGGGTGACAAGCCAGAAGAAAGCTGTCTTGATCTCAGGCTATCTTTTCATGACTTGGCAAATACAGGAAATAATAAATAAAAAATAATAAAAACTAATAAATGAACAGGAAGCACATAAAATTGGAAAGCAGCAGGAGACAAAGCAGCAGTCATCCCACAGACATGCACAATCACTTTTCAGAGTACTTCTACAGAGAATGTGTATCTCTGGATCTCTAACGGTAGTATTCAGCACAATGTAAAGTTTAGCACAATAAGCCTCAAAAGTTTCTTGTTTTCAGTGATTACCACCTAGGATATTTAACTCCTAAAGGAAAATAACAGAGCAGGAAAAGGAAAGGAGGAAAAGTTAGCCCTTCGAAAAGAAACATCCTTACCATAGAACAGAAATGCTTTTGTCATCCGACTGTGCTGGTAGGTCTTGTTCACAGTGAAGAAGCAAACATCCTCTCCACACTGACCCCATCTCCCTGTCTCTCTAGTCACGGGAGACCACCAGAGCAGGATGGGATAGTAATTTACATCAGACTCTGTCCTGAAGCTGCTGTGAAGATTCTGCCTCTTAAACTGAAAAGCGTCTCTTTCCATAGGCTTTAATGGGTCACTGTGTAAACTGGAGGTAACTTCAACCTTATTCTCTGAATTGCCCAGTTCAGTGATAACCTTCAGGAAAATAAACATACATACCACATTAGCCAGGACATCTGCTTGACAAATCAGAACTTAAGCACCAAGCACTAAATCTGCATATGAAGTTTCTGACAAAGTGGATGAATTTCACTGACTGCAGCTGCTATCCTGGTGGTCAGAGACATGGCCACATCACATATTATTTAGCACCACAGCTTCTGCTTTCTCCATGGAAAAAGTACAAGATAGTGGCGAAGCTGAGCAGTCAGGTTTCTTCTGGAAGGCTAGATGTAAAAATACTCATGGAGTTTTCATGTCTCTGTGTGGTCACCTGTACTCACCTCTGTTAGTTTTTAAACCTCTGACTGAATAAACCAGGTGCATACAGGTCTTGAAGGCAACTTCATGGCTAAGCAAAGGACAAAAATCACATCCGTATGCAGAGAAGTAAAAGACGTAACAGTATGAACCATCATTTACATATCTGAAATGCTATGAGGAGACTTAAAAGCTCCCCACCTCAGAAGCCTCTAACACTGGTCACAGAATCATAGGAACACAGAATCTTAAGCGTTGGAAGGGACCTTGAAAGATCATCTAGTCCAATCTCCCTGCCAGAACAGGACCTCCTAGAGTAGGTCACACAGGAACTCATTCAGGTGGGTTTTGAATGTCTCCAGAAAAGGAGACTCTGAGCTCTCTCCAGCAGCTCCCTGTCCTTCTTGAACTGAGGGACCCAGAACTGGACACAGTATTCCAGATGCCGTCTCATGAGGGCAGAGCAGATGGGAAGGAGAACATCTCTTGACCTACTGCCCACAGCCCTTCTAATACACCCCACGATGGCATTGGCCTTCTTGGCCACGAGGGCACATTGCTGGCTCATGCTCATCCTGCTGTCCACCAAGACTCCCGGGTCCCTTTCCCCTACACTACTCTCTAACAGTTAATTCCCCAGCCTGTACTGGTACATGGGGTTATTCTTTCCCAGATGCAAGACTCTCCATTTGCCCTTGTTGAATTTCATTAGATTTCTCCCCGACCAACTGTCCAGCCTGTTCAGGCCTCATTGGAGGGCAGCACAGCCTTCTGTGTGTCAGCCACTCCCT
>WBNH01009338.1:0-43079 GCA_013401255.1 Urocolius indicus | reverse complement strand
CCTACAAGGAACAGAATAGAACAAAAAGCAAAAAGGCAGTAGGATGATTGAGAAAAATACAACCAGCACTTTAAGATCTCCCTCCCCCATCCCTCCTTTCTTCCTGGGCCCAGCTCACTGCTCCCGGTATCTCTACCACCTCCTCAGCGAACAGCTCGGGGCAGGGAATGGGGAATGTGGTCAGTCTCTCACAGATGGGCTCTGCTGCTTCTCTCTTCTCAGATGAGGATGACTCCTCACATTCCTCCCCCGCTCCAATACAGGGTCCCTCTGACAGGACACAGTCCTTAACAAACTTCTCTGGTGTGGGTTCTTCCCAGCAGCTACGGCTTCTGCCAATACAGGGTGGGACCCAGTGAATGAGTATCTCTGGAGTGGGCTCTTCCTCAGAGTTATAGTTTCTGTGAAAAGAGGGTCCCTCACACGGGACACAGCCTCCTCTGGCCATAGTGCACCGGCACAGGGTCTTTAATGCACTGCTCCTTATGCAGGAATTTTAAAGAAATGCAAACAAATCACTGTTTCACCAGTCCTCTCCTCAACATGCAGAGAAGTCTCTGCTCCAGCACACCTCGTCTTCTCTTCCCTCACCGACCTTGGAGTCCGCATGGTTGCTTCTCTCTCTCTCCCAACTCCTTGCACCACAACCAGCCAGAAAAAAGAAGAGATAAAAGAAAGACGAAACAGGAAGAAACTCTCCTCTTTCAGCTTCACATTGCAGAGATTCTTCACATTTTTCCTGTCAACTTCTGCATGCTTCTGCACATTTACAGGTACGTTCAGTAAAAATTTTCTTGACTGAAGCATGTCTTACATCTTCACAGCATTCAAGAAGCAGCATAGAAATACTCATCAGAGAAATTAAAAATAAATTTCAAAATCTACATATCAAGTTCATTAGAAAAGAGGATATTATTAGAAAATGTAAGCAGTGACTATCAAGGAAACATATCATTTCAAAATGCTACTCTTTCCATCAAGGGTACTCACAAAATGAAAGCAAGCACTGAGATGCTTTGTTAAACATTGTTAGAAGGTAAAATAATCTGTCATCCAATAACATTTTCTTTATTTTCTGGAAGATATTCCAGGAAAATAATGACTTTTTCTTCATGAACTACTCATTCACATGTTAATGCCTTGGCCATCTCCACATACCATCCCCAAACAAAATACGATTTCACAGAGGCTGTAGGTATTTTATCCCTTAAGCTTCAAGTTATATCACATTAAGTCTGGGTCTGTTTGTAGCATACCCTACTGAATTAATAGTTCTTGAAAAAATGTTTTGGTCATAGGAAATAAAGGCTCTGCTTACTAAATTGGGAAAGGGTGTAAAATTTCCTTTTCCAGACTCTTTAAAACCATGTTTTAGTCATTTGATGTGAATATACGTGTATACGACAAGAAATGGAAAGGCTATTTAATACAATTAAAAGCAAATTAAGAAGTCCACAGTCAGGTATAAAGCTATTGGTAAAACTATGAGAAGTTTTGTGTCAATAAACAAAAATAGCTAAGGAAAAAGACCACTTCATGATTAATAAAGTCTGTACATATATTTTTAGAAGCCTAGAAGCCAGAAGGCTTCAGACAAGTGGAACTGCTAGTATGATAATTATTTATCCGAGAAACCTGCTGTCTGCTCACAATTACTATACTTAAATTTCTTCCAGCAATAACAGCTATATTATACCTCCTATGATCGACTCTTCTGCCACTTGCACAATGAAGACGCACTTCCTCCAGCTCACTTTCTCTCTGGCAAAAGTACAACCACTGCCAATAAAGCGACACTATCAATACGGACAGATCTGACATAAGATGTTTAGTATCTTTTGTTATTCCTGAATTTATCACTTCATCTATCAACTTTCCACCACTACGTTTTCCAGCTGTTCATGGGAAAAAAATTCTTAAATCTCCACCTAACAGTAAACACGTGTGTCATGGAAAATTAGTAAAGTAAAACCGATTGCCTCAGATTACATGTGGACAGAAACAATATAATTCTGCACCTTTTTTCTTCTAAAAGAATCTTAGGCTGCATAACTTTCTGAGCTTATGGGGCCAAATCCTGCAAAGATGCAAAAAGCGAGAGTGCTGCCAAAAGACCAGGAATCAGTTATTTTTTTAAACTTTGCTCTAAGATGATAGGAGTATATTCATGATGAGTCTTTCTCAAAAAAACTCACTAAAATGATTCTCAAGTGGGGTGTCTGAGAAAGTCATATAAAACTCAAAAAAAGAGCTTTGCAGAGTTATATACCTGCTGAGGGAGGCTTTCACTTTGGAACACAAGCAGGTCACTTCAGAAAAAAAAGGATGTCTGTAACAAAGTTCTGCATAAATACATGAATACGGATTTATCTTCTTGTCCCAAAGGTCATCTGATCTTCATGCAAAGAATCAGAGATCACTCTCCCTTACAGTAGTTCAAGAAGAAAACAAAGAAAGCGATAAAGTTGTGGCAAACAACAAATAGGGTTATACAACCTGAATACCTGAAGTAAAGCAGACTAAACATTGACTTGCCTACAATTCTAACTTTAAACTCCCAAATTTTATTAATTGAACAAAAAGGTTAACACCAAAGCTGCATTTGTTCATACATTTTTCCCAAGGAATATTTCCATAAAGGTTCCTACTTCTGAGAAGCACTATTTTCTGCTGTCTGAACTAGTAACTATAGCTTTACTCTTACTTCCACTACACAGCTCCCTAGCAACTTTAGTTACACCCTGGGTTTCACCTCTTGGCACTGTCCCTAACTTGTGTGGGTTAACATGTCTCATTAGTTAAGTGGAAAGCAAAGATCTTAATTGGTCTTCAGCTATTTCCTAACGCTAGTCTAGCATATACTGACAATTTACAACTACTTAGAAAAAGCACATAAGTTGTAAGGATGATTTTCTCCACATATCAAGCATGTAAGACTCAGTATTTTGATTGGTCATTCTGCAACTTATTTTCCCATCTATGAACAGGAAAAGACAGTGTCAGGTCTTGCACAAAGGATACTTGATTGCAGAGCATTCATGCTAATTATATAATAATTGAAAATATTGAAAAGTGTATTTCTCTAGATAGAGTCTTTAACAAAGAGCACAAAACTTTGAAGCCTTGTGATAGGAAAATAGATAAGGGTGTCTTTACAAATATAGAAGCAGCAGTGTAGCTTAGCAGGCCTCAACTGAGCTTTGCAGATGGAGCAATGTGGCTCAGCTGAAATTTGCACCTAAGTCCTTTAGCAAACCTCATTGAGGCTTTGCAGAACCATACAATGGTGGAAAGTGGCAGAAACTTGCAAAACAATAAAATCTGGCGGTCTGGTTTGAAGACCTATTCAAGAATGGGACCAGGTGAGACAAAATAACAAAGAAGTAGATTTTTTTGACCTCTGTCTATTCTTGAAGTTGAGTTTAATATGCAGTTTAATAGGTTTACACATACTAACTTCCCTTCCCAGAGCTGTATAAAGTCGGAAATAATGAGACATACAATGTATGATGTGAGGTGAGGTACAGATTAGAGCAAATGTGTAATAGGCAGATCGGGAAGTCTGGGAGTATCCCAGCCAACAGGGTAAAGAAGACCGTCTCAAGTGTTGGAGAAGTTAGGCTAAAAGGAGGCTGTGCCCTTCAGCAAATTGAGATACCCTACAGGGGAATGCCCCAGTGGATGCTCCCTTTATTCTAATACAGTTTACAAGACTCCTCTGCCTCCATTGTGAACATCCACCTCTGCTCATGAGATTTTGCAGAACATTACCTAACTAGAGAAACACTATGCAGTCTGTATATCAAGGAACATATAATGATCAATTTTTGAAAGTGAAAGTAGTATTTTAGGATTAAAATCCATCAGATCACATACATGCAAGGCAAAAATATGAAAATGATATGGGCATGTTCATTCTATATTCCCTGAGATTACTTTCAGCTTAATTAGTATTTTATTGTAGTTTAAGTATAACTTGAAGATTCCTACAAAATCCAAGCTGCCTTGGATAAAAGAACAAAATTAATCTGCATTTAGAAAACAAATACGAACAGTCCATTTTATACATTGAATTTTTACATTAGCAAAAAAAAATAGAAGAAGTACAGCAGAAGTAACTGGCTAAATGACCTAAAACAAACCATTCTCTGAAATAAAAGAACATTTTCAAGGAAAAGATACTGTAAGATCTTTTCAGGGGATAGAATTCATTTTGGAAATATTTGTACTCGCTTTCCTAGTTTAAGAAGCTCTACATCTTCCTAATTGACTATATATAGTTTTGTGAAAGGCACAAACATGTGAGAAGTTTAGATGTTACCCATAAAAGCAAAAAAATAACTGGATCATTAATGCGATCATAAAAGTACTTCTGGGTGTGAAAGCACCAAGGGGAGTAAAATGAGAAATTCCAATCTTAAATTACATTTGAAGTTAAATTTGTTTTTAAATTAAGAGGCTTAAAACCAGTAAGCAGCAACATATATTGGTCAATGAAAAGTGAAGTCAATTTGAGATTTAAGTTATTTAAATAACATAGCAACTTTAAATAAAACTGTGATTAGCAGATTAGCAGTTTGGTCATTTATAGTGTTTCTTTGAAAAGAACACACTGAAAATAGTCTAAGACTACTTAGTTTAAGGTATAATGGTATGGACACAAATTGTGTGGTATTTAAGAAACATTAAATAGTCTCCAAATTTCACACACAAACTTTAAGGAGTAAAACAAAAGTCTTAAAATACTAGAAAAATAACTGCCCTACATTAATCCACCAAGTCATGGGCTTCTTTTCTGCTTTAAGTAACCATGGACACTTCTTTGTATCAAAGGGTTTTACACCTATGAATCAGCAAACTTCTGTGGAAAACTATTCCTGAGTTACATCAGAGTAAAACACATGACACTGCTTTTTACCTCCAGATCCTAGCTGCTTGTAGAATCTGTATTCCAAATGTAGCTGTGGTGCTCTCGACTTCATTGGCTCCTGATTTAAAAACAAAAACAACATTTAAAACAAAGCCTCTCTGCCAAAGCTTAAAAACTAACACACTAACCTACTATCAGCCAAACTAATCCTACTGCTTCCAAGCCTTGTGGCAAGTCTGAATGTTTCTTCCAAAATTACTGGAAATTGAGAAACTAAGAAACCTAAGCTTCAGTCAGGTGAGACTAACGCGCATGGAGACATTTACATTGTGTATTGCTCCACATGACTATGGTTCTGTGGGCAAACCCAGTAACAGATCCACAATGCAACAGCTAAAAATCTACCTCTCCAAAGCATGTGACAGGTCTTGCAGCTCTCAAAAGGTAGCACTGATATGCAGTTTAACAGTTTGAAAAGACTCTCCACACACCTACTACACAACAAATGTACATTAGAAAAGTTTTACCCTATGATCTTGATCTAAAAAAACCAAATAAATCGAATAGTAACACCTTAGAAGAAATTAAGCAGCACCATTCTAAAATATAAATCTGACACAAAAAAGGTACTAGAGTAAGTTGGTAGTTAAATCTTTCTTTTCCCAACATAATAAATACGATTTAATGAAATCTTAGTTCTGGGTTCTACACAATAATGTGGCAAGGTCACACAGAATAAAATGACACAGGATCAAGTACTGGAGAACACAAGCGGCCTAAATGTAAGACCTAGCTTCTTCAGTATTTCCCTTTGCAAACTTACTTCAACAAGATTCTTAATTTCCTACAGCATCTTTTAAAAAATATGTGTGGGTTTTTGAGATATGTAAGGTCTTCTCATCAGTGATAACCTGAACATTTGTAAAAGTAGTTGGTACATGAAGAGCATTGCAGCAGATAATTAGTAAAACAGTTACTACCAGTTATTTTCAGGAAAAGTTTGGGGAAGGTGTTAATCTCTTTCCTTGCACCATCTTCTCAAAAAAATTTACGAAACTGTGCTATTTCCCAGTGGTATATCCACGCCATTGAAAACATAATCCATCCAGACAGAGTTTGTCAGGAAGGATGCTTCAGTCCAGAGGGATTGCAGAGAGTGTTTAGGATGTTTAGGCACATCTGCTGCTAAGTTAAGTATGTGTCGTAGGTGCCTTCAAGTTCAAAAGTAGCAGCATCAGGTGAAAGACCTGCAGGAAATCATTATTAGACTATGCAGTATTAGAGGAGCAGAGGTGGAGATTGACAGATGGTTCCACAAACAGGTACAAGTCTCCAGTGAAATTGAAATGCCTTGGACCTTGGTAACAAAAAAATCCAGGACGCCACTTCATAACCTTCCTTCCAGAGTGTCAATTACAAATAAGTAGGAGGCATTAACAATGGAGAACACAGATGAGCAAGATCCAGAAGGGGAAAACTCAGCAAATAATTCACCATCAGCTGCTCCACCAGCAACAAGTAATGCGCAACATAAAAAGCAGCAACGGATGCTTGTTGTGGGTGAGCAGCAGATGTAGTCTACTTTGACTTCAGCAAGGCTTTTAAGACTATCTCCCATAACATCCTTGTCAGAAAGCTCATGCTGCATGGCTTGGATGAGTGGACGGTGAGGTGGATTAAGCACTGGCTGAATGACAGAGCCCAGAGGGTAGTGATCAATGGCTCAGAATCAACTTGGAGGTCTGTGGTCAGTGGAGTTCCACAAGTGTCAGTTCTGATGTCCTGCTCAACATCTTCATAAGCCATTTGGATGAAGGGACAGAGTGTACCCTCAGCAAGTTCACTGATGACACTGATGGCTGATTCCCCAGAAGGCTGTGCTGCCATTCAACGGAATCTCGACTGGCTTGAGAGCTAGGCAGAGAGGAACCTCATGAGGTTCAACAAGGGCAAGTGGAGAGTCTGGCATCTGGGGAAGAACAACCCCATGCAGCAAAGACAGGCTGCGGACCTACTGGAGAGCAGCTTTGCAAAGAGAGATCTGGGTGTCCTGGTCGATAATAAACTAAACATGAACCAGCAACGTATCCTCATGGCCAAAATGGCCAGTGGCACCCTGGGATGCATCAAGGGATGCACCTCCTTCCCCTCTGCCCTGGTGAGGCCTCATCTGGAGTCCTTTGTCCAGTTCTGGGCTCTCTAACTCCAGAGGGACAGAGAACTTCTGGAGATAGTCCAGCACAGGGCCACCAAGTTGATCAGGGGACTGGAGTATCTTCCTTATGAGGAAAGGCTGCAGGAATTGGGGCTGTTTAGTCTTGAGAACGCTGAGGGGGATTTCATTAATATTTACAAATTTCTAAATGGTTAATGACAGGAAGTCGGGGCATCCCTTTTTTTATTTTATCTAGTGACAGGACAAGGGGTAATGAGATGAAGCTGGAACACAAAAAGTTCCATTTAAACATAAGGAAAAACTATTTCACTGTGAGGGTGACGGAGCCCTGGCACAGGGGCCCAGTGAGAGTGTGGAGTCTCCTCCTCTGGAAGTTTGAATGGATGCATTCATGGATGCATTCATCGATGCATTTCCTGATCCCTAGATCTGCTCGAGCAGGGTGGTTGGACTAAATGATCTCTAAAGGTTCCTTCCAACCTCTGCCATTCTATGATTCTATGATAAGCAAGTGTGCAATCATGAGAAACTTAGTTGTTTTCCTCTACAGACAAAGCCTCCAGGAATGGTACATTTATGCATTTGATTTTGCCCTCAATGCTTCAGGAAAGAGAGGGCAATGAAACGGTTCCTATAAAAAACAAAGATAATTCATTTTTTTTTTTCCCCTCCAGAGCATTCATCCTTAGCTGAACACTGGAATTCTTTTCAAAGAAGGGAGTAAGAACTTTCTACAACATGCAAGACTAATGGGCACCTACAGTTTGAGGTGAATACACAAAACTTACTGGCAGGTACTCCAGACAGATTTCCCTTAGCATGACATTTGACTCTAAATGGGCACCTAAGAAAATCTGAGGTATAAGTAAATCCACTATGCAGAATATTAGAGAAACATCTTAACCTTTTACAAAATCTTACAAATTTAGCTGAGCTTACCTGCAGCAGTATAATACAAGTCTGAAAGCTTTACCATTCTGTATAGTCTCTAACTGAAGTTCACAATTCTCCTTGCTAAGAGGAAAAATATTTTAGTCCCTAAGATTCTGCATGTCTACTGAATATATTAAGACAAGATACTACCTTATGGGCAGTTTGATTTTGTTCAATTAAAAAGTTTTTCTTTAATTGATAGGACATCAACAACTTAATCACCACTCTAAGATGCTCCCATATAAGGATGAAAAATAGTAAATATGTAAATAGACTGAAACATTAGTCCTTGGGGAAAAAAAAAAACAAAAAAACAAAACCATTTCCAATTTTTGAAATACACGTCTACACTTTTTCAAATGGAGAGAGTCCAGTGCAGGGCCACCAAGATGATCAGAAGACTGGAACATCTTTCATATGAGGAAAGGCTGTGGGAACTGGGGCTGTTTAGTCTGGAGGAGACTAAGGAAGGATCTTATTAACATTTACAAATATCTAAAGTGTTGGTGTCAGGAGGTTGGGGAATCCATTTTTTCTACTGTATCTAGCAACAGGGCAAGGAGTAATGGGATGAAGCTAGAACACAAAAAGTTTCACTTAAATATAAGAAAAAAATATTTCACTGTGAGGGTGATGGAGCACTGGAACAGGTTGCCCAAAGGGGTTTTGGAGTCTCCATCCTTGGAGATCTTCAAGACTCATCTGGACATGTTCCTATGTGACCTGATCTAAGTGAACTTGCTTCTGCAGGGGGGGTTGGACTAGATAATCTCTAAAGGTCCCTTCCAACCCTGCCATTCTAAGATTCTGTGAATGCTGCTTATTCAGTCAGCAGCAAGAAACAGTTCTGACAAGCCTCCAGAAGGAAATGTTCTCAAACAAGTCTACTTGACAACTAATTGCACGTTAACCAAAGACTTAAGATAAACCCTGTACAGCAGAGACACAAATAAATACTTTTTCTCCCTCCAGCAACAGTTAAAAAAAATAGTGGTTAATGTGTACTTGTCATCCATATATTGGTTGACAGATTTCACTTTTTAAGAAGGTTTAGATATCTTGTGTGTTTAATAACACCACACATACAAGAGAAATCCAATTTTTTATTCAAAAGAATGTGAGAAAGCAAGCACAAGTTAATCACAAAAAAAAAAAAAAAAAAGGTTTGTTCCTACATATCACTTTGCAGTATGCAGTTAATTACGGATAATTAACGACGGATAAGGATAAACCAATAGAAACGAAAACACCACTGTAACTACATTTTTATGAGCAAGTCTAAAAAGCATATTCAAGAATAAAAAGAAGTGGTAAATCATGGCTCTATTTTCATTAGTATTTCAGTACATTTCAGCAACACAACTGTTCAAATACCTTGTTGATCCTTGAGAACTTTGAGGCCAACCTCTCTTCTTAGCTAAAGAAATTAGTGTATTTTATTCACTTAAAAAAACTCAAGTCTTCACTAAAGTGAACTGATAAACTGATTCCAGATTTCCACAATGTTCTGTAAACAATCTTCACTACATTACCTTTTATTTCAAGACCTCTACATTAGAAGGTAAATACCTTCTTTTCACTCCAAGAGAGCATTTCTCTCTCTCAGTGACTCAGAGTCTCCTTGCCATTAATGCATTAACATGTAATTTACTAAGCCCCAGTTATCAGAGCAAGAAAATCAACAGCTGCTTAGCTCATCAAAAAGGTTCTTTTGAACCAAGTTTTTTCCCCCTTGTTCTTCCTTTTGTGAGATAGATATGCAATCAAACAAAAGAGTAATACCTGAATGTTAAATCCGACTCACGTGAATAATGTCTTTTTCTTTGCAATTATTTTAATGACAAATACATGGAATAAATTACAATACAATTTTCGGGATATATCACTTCCCTTCTAAAGGGCTTTGACAAAAGTTTACTTACTCTAATCACGTAGTCAGAAATTAACTCTGATGTTAACCCAAAATACAATATAAATATTCAGATAAGACCTACTTTAAACTTCTAGTAAACCGGCGCAACTACTGCTGAGTATATCTCCTATCTCTGCTTCATATTTTCTTTACTAACAGCAAACAAAAGCTATTTTCAGGAAAAAATCTTTAAAGAGGTAGGTCTCCTGCCACAGGAAAAGATCAGTCTATTAGAGTTGAATTTGATTAAGATTTACAATAACTTTCTCTAGAAGTTCTGAAATGACATCATTCTCGACTACAACAATTCTTTAAAATAAAATGAGGGAAAAAAACCATTCCAGTCTTGGAATCTTTCAATAACACGCTCCACCTGTAATTTTAAGTTTTATAGTCTTACCAGGTGAATGATTAATGAATCTATCAAGTAAAGACTACAGATTAAAAGCAGTAGTGACTGACTCATTGTGGACTCATAACTTGCTATCTCTCACCCAAAGACTGAAAGAAAAAATGATTTATTTCCAGAATAAGCTCAAGCAGAATTCCTTTAGCTGGTATTTGGTTAGTGGTTAAGCAGGCTACAGAAGAGATAAGTTTGGGCAACTGTGGAAATTTGTCAAAGGTAAAGAAAGAAGAATGAAGGAGAGGGAAGATTTGAATAGGGAATAAGAGGTCTAAAGGGCCACATATTACAAGAAGTAATTCTAATAAGATAAGAAGTGATCAGGAAAGGTATAGCTCATGTGTATCAAATACTTATTGCCGAAGAACTATCTGATGACAAAATATCACTTTGTATACCAACAGACCCACAGAAACATACAAACACCACTAGACAATGCTGGTTTACCAAAATAAAAATGTGTTTACATATAAACTTCAATCATGAAAATTCACACATTGAATAACTCTTAGGTCTCACACAGAAAAGAATATTTCAACTATGTCCTTACTCAAGTAAATGCTGTGAATTTGTATTAATTTAACACAACAAAAAGTTTAAAAAACCATTGGCTTTTAACACCAGAAGCACTACTGCAATCTGCTGTATAAATGCAGCCACTGATTCATACTCTGGAGTGTAACTCACATATTCCTCACACTGAAGTATATTATTACCGTTTATACACATGAAACTTCTGTCATAGGAGGCGTCTTGCACCTCACAAGAAAACAGTCCATCATCAATGGAATGCTACTACATGGAATACAAAAATAATTTTGAGATACTGAAGGAGAGATTATAACTAACTGACAAGGTTAAGTGCTTAGGCTAAAATTCATAATTTAAGTAAAATCATCCACAAGGGCTAAATATGAACTATAACATGCAGAACATAAGAAACTGCAAGTGCTTCATTCTCATTAGGCTTATGACTGATGTCAAAGCACAAAAAGTGTAAGTGCCAGAGACAGAGAAAACTGTTCATTTTACATTTTAAAAGGGAAATAATGGTATATCACTAGCAAGTACAACCTACCTGTTACAGTCCTAGCACTGTATCCAACAGGAAAACAAAAACAGAAAAAAAGCAAAATTCAAATAAATCCTATAGTTTAATGCAGCTGCTTTTAATAGATTGAATCCCTTGAATTTGTTTCCAAAGTGGAAAAGAATTGAAAGGTATTTTAAAAATGAGCACCATAAAAAAAGAAGATAGTAGTTCTACATAATAAATATATTTTTACCTTACAGTGATGATGTGTTATTTTCACTAGTAATAGGTTAGACATACTTTACTACAGTTCTTCAGTGACTTTGAACTGAGTTACTCAGTAACGGTATTACAAGCTTTTTGCACAGCTGTATGAATCATGTGAAAAAACTCAAAAGTTGCCACTAAACAATATCTTTAAAAACTGAAATGAATTGAAATAGCAGTAGTTTATTAATAGCTACTTATATAATAAAAATGGTTTTACCAAAACTTACTGAACAAATTATAAAGTCCATTTTTTAATCTGATCAAGAGAGAGATATCAAATTATTTCTGTATGTGCTTTATAATAAAAAAAGCCCTGAATTTGGAAGAATTCTCACACCATTTTCAAGTTTTAACAACATTTGGAATAAGTTTAAGGTATTTTAAAACAAAATGAGTCTTTATCTGGTATAATCGTAAACCTCACGACTGCATTCAGTGTTGCTCAAGTCATAACTGGAATGTATTTAAATCTGTAACAACATCTGAACTAAGTATTTTTTTAAGCAAAAATACTGACACAAATGTTTTTCAGGACTTCATAATATATACTTGTAATGCTGCTAGATTACTCATATAAAGCCATGCATTTCTGTTTCCCTAGTTTACCTTGCACTTTATAAAGCCAGGAATTCACCACACTATGCTTTAAAAACCCCTCTGTCCTACTGCAACAACAAAATAATAAGAGTCTTCAAAGTCTTTCAGTGACCCAAACTAAACAAATGAATTTCATCTGGAAATCCTTTGGTTACAAAAACAGCTGTTTATCAAGTCACAAGATTGCTGAGCATATTCTTGAAGCAGCAGTCATTCACCATCAACTTGATCAACAGACTTAGCAGAACAGTAACAACAATTAATACCTGTTTTATTCAATATGGCTGAAGTATATAATTACATCTGTAACTAACTGCTTTTATATAGTCAGTTGAAAACTTACACGACTATTAATGAAAACAATTAAGGAAATTAAAGCATTATATATGAAAGGAAAATTTTAGTTTCTCATCCCAAATCCTTAAATAAAAATAACTTACCAGCTTAATTGCCACATTTTCATTTGTGTATAAATTTTTTCCTTGAAAAAGAACAAGAACAATAATGTAAGACATTGGCTCTCCTGTCAAAAAATGCCATCTAAACCTCAAGAAATGCTTTGAAACATTTTTTGATCTAATGTGCTAGATGTTCTAGTAATGACTTGAAAAAAGGTGGTTTTATTAGCCTAATATCATACTTTAAAGACAACTTTTTTCTTAAATAGTGTAAGAGGCAATTTCAGAGAGAGCTTCATCTATTCCACCAAGTTTGCAAAATTCTTAACAGAGCAGAAAAGCTTAAAAATAGGTAAACTAATATGAAGTGGATTGAACTATTGTACATTTTCATATTTATTGCTGAGAACTATTTAAAATTTATTTTTAAATTATCATGTGGTTTTATTACACCAGATACTGAAGTTATAATTAACTAGGGCTACTTGCATTTTTTCATTTACTAAGCCTGAAGTTAAAACAAACAGGGCATGAATGACTAAAACATTTATCAAGATTGACAGTTGTAAATGTAAATTATAGCAAATAAACAAAAAATATGTTGTCACGACATTTTTCATTTTTCTACAGTCTTCAAATGAGTTTACAGTGTATCAGTTTTCATGCCAATCCCACTTTTTTCTTTTTTACTCAGGTCTGAATTTAACAAATTTAGTTTGGTTTTGTTAAAGAAGCTAACAAGGGAAAAGACATGGACCAAGACAAAAAGACTCCTTATGACCAGGATCTCAGCTCCAATCCTCATTTTTAAAAATGCAGCACTCTTGCAAAGCTGAAAAAAAAACCAACATCATAACCACTTCTCTGTGAAGGGGCCAACTTTAACAAAGCAAATTACCTGAAGGCTGTGCAACAATAAACACTGTATCAGTACGTGCAGCATGCCCACATGAAAGAATGAATAACCTGTCCAGGGATTAGATTAGAAACCCAGATATCTTAAAAAGTTATTTCTTACCTTGTGATCATTTGAGCTACATTTTTGACAAAAGATGAACTTGGTTTGAATTTGCTTCTATGTTCTTGCATGCTACTAGAATCTACAAGACATTTAAAGAAACTCTTGCAGGGCCACTGCTCATTCACTCTTACTAATACAAATCAGCTACTGGATAACCAAACAAATCCAGTTACAGTTAAGTGACTAGATATTGGGTTCCAGTATCCAAACACAGTAATGACAGGATTATTCTGAAGAAACATCAGACGGGACATTATAACTTTCCACATGGTGACCAAGACAATTCTCTTTTGAAAATACAGAAGATAGTAGATTTGACAGTACTGCTTATCTGTCTCTGAACACAGAATAGGTAGTCTGGCCATTTCTGTCCTCTCAGAAAAAAACTAAAATGGCTCCTTACTTTTAACCGAACTTTTATTTGCTGTAACTTTAACAACTCTATTCCTCCCTTGCTTTTTAAGATTTGACTCTAAGACACATCTTCAAAACATATTCCAAGTAAACTGCTTGTGTACATCTTCCTAGGAAGGATGCCCATGTGAAGTTACTTGCTACTGTGGTAATGTAAACACAAAATAAACAAATTGAAAACAAAATTTATAATTTCAATCTTAACTCCTGTTTTCAGTAACATACATTTAAAACATCTTACTCTACAAATAACAATTAAGAAGGATTTGAAATAGCTACTATGTATGTAAAAAAAGGCAGATACGATAAAGACAATGCTTGCACTTTTCCAGTTAGCTGTTGCAGGACAGTAGACTACACTTGCCATCCTCCTGTTTCTTGCATTTCTTTGTCCTACTTTATTTCACTACTATCAGACTTTAAGTCTTGTAACTGAAGCTCAACGACTATCAGTTCTACTAGAGGCAGCTCAACAGAAACACAACACCTACATAGCTCACCCTAATCCCAAATATCTGACTTGGGAACCCATCTCTCTTTACCCTAATTATGCTGTCATCATACAAATTTAAGTCTCCAAAACTAAACACACACCCTTCCAAAAGCACCCAACCATCATTCAGTGTCTATTTTAATAAAGGGTAATATTTCCTGCTTTGCTGCCCAAACTCCGAGATTCCACAGGTCCTTCTCAGTCTGTCCCTTTTTCATCTATTTATTCAGCAGGGAACTAGCTGAATTAACCACATCCTAGATCGTCTAAAGATGGATTCTCACTGCACCTGCCTAACATCACTGTTTAGCCTCACTACACAGCTACTGATAGAAAGGAAACCATGGAATTCAAGAGATCGTTTCTATTAAGAATACTACAGTGACCACTACACTGTCTCCAAGACCTCGGTACTGCAAGTCAGACCTACAGGAGGCACATACAGCTGCAAATACATGTGAAGAAACCGCTTCAGGAAGCCAGGAAATATGGCACAACACAATAACCATAAAGTAATTTCTAGTATCTTGGAAGAGACAATTGACTAAAACATTTTTAGTACCAGAATGTCTCCTGCTAGAAATTCTAAATATGTCATAGAGCTTGCACTTGCAAGCATGAAGCCATAGAAGATGTGCAGCACAAATTTAAAACTACTTTCAGCCTTCAGATAGGTTAAGAGCTGTCTTGTGTGTTCATGTGCCTGTCTGCATGCCCAGACTGCATACTATGGCCTTCGGTAATGTAAACTGAAAGAAAGAAACAATAATCTTACCTAATCGTAGTTCTCCAAAGTTCCCACATCCAATCTTTTTGCCAACTCTGAAATTAGGGCCAACCATTAACACTACAGAACTTGAAGAGCCAGTTCCACATGGATTATGGCCTGACTTCCCAATAGGCCGTGTCATTCTTTCATCTGGCTTGTCCTTGTCTTTCTTTTTATTATCCATGTCAAGTTTACAGTACTCAAGTTTGATTTTGTCTTCCTTTTAAAAATCAGTATAATCAGTATAATCAAGCTCCAACTGGAAAATCTGAGAAGGAAAACATGACCCTCGAAGCATCCGGCTGGTTACTGTCAGTAAGCAGTCAATAGCAACGTGCTCATCCCATCCGCAAAGCTTTGGTAGCATCTGTGGTAAAAACATATATCTTCAGAATGCACACCACCAGTAATTCTTACCAATATTTACAGGACTTATGTTAATGCAAAGCAGTTACAGGGCAGGGGAGTATTCAATAACATTCTTGTACAAGGTTACATCTTCCTTCCCCTAGTCACACTGTTAAGTTTTAACCAAGCATAGTTGCTTCATAGGTCCTCAATTAAAAGCACTACTGTGCAGTTGAAGCCTCTGATTCTAGCATGCTTAGCAAGAGGTAATGGTGTAACTGAAGTGAATTAAAAAAAACCCCAAAGTCTAACGCAACAGATTTTTTTATTTTTAAAAACACCAACCTATAAAACTACATCTTGAGTACACAAACACCTTCAAAATCAACATCTAGAAATTCACTGTATCTTACGTCAGCTCTGCAAAAGAAAGCACTCTACTTTTGGTTTGGTTTTTTTTATTTTCCTTCCCAAGCAGTTTTTGGTGATGTAAGAAAATGCTCAAGCTGCACAGTTTCTGACTGTACAGAAAAATATTCAAACTCCAAATTATCTTCTCTGAATTATAATTTCTGAGATACAAAATTTATAAACTCAGGGCAAAGATGCTTCAGTTCTTTCAGCAACTCCTAGAAGTCTTAAAACAGACTACATTTACTTTTTCTCCCCTGTCCCACTTAAATTTTTCATACATTTTCTTCCCCACTCCCTCACCCACCATTTAGCATCACTGCGTAGACAATAATTCCAATATGGATTTCAGCAAAAACAAAGTGTTAGCTTACTATTGCAATAAAGAACCCAAATAAATCTTTCCTTCTTATTTTGCCAATAAGAATAGTGCATACTGTTTTCTATTTGACAACAGCCGTTTAAAAACTCAAAATTCATTGGCAAGGTAATATGTTCAAAGTTATTTTGCTACATCTGCTTCAATGTTGGGAATACACTGGGTCAAAGACAACATCCTCTGAAACAATGTATTTCATTGCCTAAAAGACTACCTAAAGATCATCTTTGGGAGTTTATTTTGAACACTTCAAACTGAAGACACTTTTATATTTATACCCATTTCTCAAAGTAAAATTATTACTCACATCACATATTAATGCAACATTTTAAAATCAAAGAGCCTGTAGAGAAGAGATACCAACAAATATGAACAAAACTGCATATGCTGAATCATGGATATTCATAGTATGTTCCTAACTAGGTGATTTTTAACAATTACTAATCAATAGCTGACTAACCATCTGAACAATAAAGCACACAGAAATTTGTTTGGCAAGTGAACATCATTATCTTACTATGAAATCGGAAATTATTATAAAGTTATTCCAAGAATAATCAAAAAAACACATGCAGGTTCCACTGCAAGTAGACTTGCTTAATGCAAGTGAAAAACAGTGATGAAGGCAGTGGTGTAGTGTAGTATAGAAAAGAGAAATACAGCAGCATCTTTGGCTACAACATGATCTTGCAGGCTCAAGCACTACCACTAAATACCCTAAAGCCAACTTTCTGAACAACAGTTCTCAGAGGAACAGACTCACTGGAAAAAAACAAGCCCACTGCGTGCCCACTATGCCACAAAAGCTAGGAGTGAAATAAGAAAACTATAAATGGAGTGTGTTATGGGCACCATTTAGTAGTCAGAAAGAAGATCTGTGCATTTGATGCAGTGGAAGGGACAAATATTTCAAGTAGCAAAGAAAAAGGTCTTACACTCCATCTTACTGGTTGTCCTGTGAGAAGTAATTCTATGACTCTTCTCGTGGGGTTTTTTTAGTGCTAATACACTTCATGGCAAACACAAGCAATGCACTTCAGTTACACATATTGTATATGCATTACTAAAAAGGCAGTAATGCATATAATAGCACCAAAGAGTAAAGAAATCATAGATAGTTACTAACATAATGCTTTGGTCATCTCAATAGCAATGAAAGGTCAAACTTCCTGGCACTATTTTCCACATACTTAAATCTTCACATTAAGCACTGAAAGACTTAAGAGTGAAAGGCTAGAAAGGCACTAATAGTTCATTCCAGTGTTACCAATGGATTCCTCAACACAGCACGAGGACTACAAAAAGGATTGGGCATGCAGAACAACCTGAAGAAATCCAACTCTGATTTCAGAATGTGTAGGATACTTACAACTTTCCCATAGCTACCTGTTGATACACATACAACATCTAATTACATGTCAAGTTTAAATTTGTACTTTTCTCATGTATCACAACATTGTTTAGAAGTTAAGTCAGCAGAAAAATTAAATTACAGCAGGCTGAGTTCTGAAAGTGCCAATAAGTAAGCTGTGATGCACCAGGAGCATGGAATAATAACCTGAGGACAAAGGGCACCAGAAAAATCAATCACAGCACTAAGGCAATGGTGATCTCTAAGAGAACAGTTGTGAGCCAAACAAAGTCCATTATCATCATAAAAGCTTCCAATCTCAAACCGTTTCAGTTCATGTTGCTATGAAACAGTACCAGTGGCCAACTTTCAAGTACAGGTGGCTTAGTATTTATATAATGCATATTAGCTGCATTGTGTGAATGCTTGTGCAAATGAAGTGTAGTAGTTAAGAAGGCATTGGAGTTCCCTCAGTAAGAAATTATTTTGCACAATACTTACTGATCTATCTATAAACATGATAAATTTTTAATTCAGAAAGTCCAAAAAAAACACAAGGAAAAATTTCTTCACTGTGAGGGTGACAGAGCACTGGAACAGGCTGCCCAGATGTGTTGTGGAGTCTCCTTCCCTAGGCATATTCAAAACCCATCTGGATGAGTTCCTGTGTGACCTGCTCTAGGTGGTCCCACTCTGGCATGGAGCTTGGACTAGATGATCTTTTGAGGTCTCTTCCAACCCTTAAGATTTTGGGATAACCAAGTCCACTCCTTAACAGAATTAAGTTACTAAAGATGCAATGGGTTTAGAATCTTCGTTTAAAATTTACTGTTATCTGCACACTAAAAGACCTTATTTTACAATTGAAGTCTAATAATTTAGATATAGATTATTAGGTATTTTTTCAAGTCAGTTTATACTAACACTATAGTCTTCATCAAGAGGACATTTTCTTGGATTACTCAATACACACATAGCCTGACAACATTGAGAAAGTCTACTTTATGTAACATTGCACACAAACATTTCAAATCAAATGCTTGTGTAAGCAATTTGTAAGTTAATGCATTAATTGAAAGAGTCGGTTTGAAACAGAATCCTGTCAAAATTATTTTCAATTTGTGTCTTCACTCTAAAACTGAAGTTACAGCAGTTATGTTTCCATTCATTTCAAAAAGTGAGCAAATTTATGTAAAAACTTTTGCCTCTCTTTTTTAAAAAAATAAATCCTTTGCAATATGTTCACCCATCCACTCTCTCACTCTGCTTTCTCAAAAGGAGAGTGGGAAGTAAATAAGATGAAAAAGCCCATAGGTAAATACCATTACAGGAAGATTAATCACTATTACAGTCACAGGCAAAACAGAGTTGATCTGTGAAAGACTGATTCATCACCAGTTTATGTAAGATGGTCAGAAATCAAGACAAAACTAAACACACCTTTCCCCAAATCCCCGTTCTTTCCAGGCTCAACCTCATTCCTTCACTCCCCATTCCTCTGCCCCATCCCCTCCTCCCAGTGGCACAGACACATGGGGAAGGGGAACTGGGTTCAGCTCATTGCATGTTGTCTCTGCTGCTCCTTCCTACTAGTTATGCTCTCCTGCTCTTATGGGTGACAGCCCCTCCAGAACTGGTCCAATGAGGGTCCTCTCCACAGGTGCAATCCTTCAGGTCCCCCACAGAGTCACAGGTCTTGACAAAAAACGTGCTCCAGTACAAGCTTCACTACACAGATCAGAAGTCCTGCCAGGAGCCAGTTGCTCTGTGGGCCGACCATGGGATGCAGCTTACTTCATGCACATTCCCCTGCTCTGGCATGGGGTCTTAACTGGGCTGTACGTGGATGTCTGCTTCACCATGGCTGCTGGGGCAGGGCCTGTGTCACCATGGGCTGCACCACGGGCTGCAGGGGGAATCTCTGCTTTCCACCTGAAGGATCTCCCTCCCCCTCCACCAATTTTGGTGAACGGAGGGCTACTTGTCTAAGAGGTGTTGTGCAGGTTTTTTTTGCTCTTTCTTAAATATTTTTCCCACAGGCACCACCATCTTCACTGTCATGCTCAGCTGTGACTTGCAGTACGTACAGCACAGGGCAGCCTTGGCTTCTCACAGGCCCCTGCAGCCTCCCTGCCAGCACCTCGGTGCAGACACCCAGTGCATTTACAAAAGCAATGCTCACACCTTTCAAATTTGAGAAATTCCAAACACTACAGATATCTGTCACTTTAAAATGGCAAGTCCTTCAAGGAAAAATAACTTGGTACATCTGTTATAGGTTAAGAAACCACTTATTTCAAACCTCTCACACAGACCCACTATGAGCTGTGTGCCAGATTTCTTTTTAAAAACTGAGACTGTAGTAATAGAAAATGTTACAATGAATTCAAGGGATAAATAATAGCCTGAGTATAAGTTTCAGTGTTTATTAAGTAGGTTAGTTCTCTAAATGATCCTAGCATTGAAAAAAAGAAAACACACAAGGCATGAAAACACCAATAAAACTGAATAAAATCTTTGAATAGTAAATAAATTGATTACTGAGTTTATTACTGAATGCTCTATTGAGTGTTTTAGTGAAATTTAAGGTAAAACTAAATGAATCCAAATACATTAAAAAAATGCATCTATTATACAGATTAATCTATTATGTAGTAGCTTATGCCCTTACTTTTTCTGCTGGAGAACCAAGAGATATTCTAGTTACATTATTGGAATGCTTTTTTTATGAGCTGAAATTAGTGACTTCTACCAGATTCTAGTTGAACAAACATCAGAAGCACTGTGCATTTTTCAGAGACTATATGTTGGATGGAATACACATAAGAATTCCTGTGACAGTTTCTCCAAGACACAAGTGCTCTCTTATATTTCTGAATAAAATAATTTGCAGCTAATTTGAAACTGGGAGAAGCACATTTAAGCCTTTCTCCATATTGAAGTTCCTGTAAAACATTTTGTATTTGAAGTACTCACTGTAGAAATTGAAAAGGCATTCACAGTTTTGTTTACTTACACTATGCTTATCTATGATAGTTATACTGTTGGCAATATCTTTGTTCACCATAACTCTCACATACCAGAGGAAATATACTAAAAGCCAAATACATATATATGTAGTATTTGCAATTACTTGGGCATGCAAAAGCTTCCGATATAGAATGCAATTAAATTACACATTATAGGAATTGCATAAGTTCTCCTAGACTATTAAGGAAGATTCAGCATATTCTTTTTCAAAGAGAGCACAATTTGTATCAGTCAAAAGTCAGACATGATTCAAAAGCATACATCATCTAAAGTAAAAAAAATAACACATATAATTATTCTGTATTATCTGCAGAATCCTTTTCTTGCTAGGAGCTAGTTCAGTGTACTGTATGTTCCTCATGTAATATCCCTTAAAAAGTGCCATCTTCATTAGACAGCTTGAATTTCAGTTTAATTTTCATTTTCCATCTCTGTCTACATAAAAAAGCACATGACCTAAAAGCTTCAGCCAGACATCAAAGAATACTGTTAGGATTTAAATAAGTATTCTTGCTCAATAACTCATGATTAAATATAATGACAAAGACAGCACCTAAGCCAAGTTAACAAGCAATGTTACAGGAGGGAAATGACAATTTATGTTGAAGTATGAAGTGGAAGACAAGGGAAAAGAAGCTATGAAAACAAAAGTCAAAATGATACTACATACCAGGAAAAGTAATTAGATGTTAAGTAGGAACTTGATTCTACAATCCACACAGACTGAAGATAAAAGGTGAAATGAGACTGGAAGACCTGTAAGGAAGTAGTCAGAGTAACTGAGATGCAGAGTTGACATAAGCTAACAGGAGTTTTATTTATTTGACAGAAATTAATAGTCACCAGACTATAATAATATCATCCCAAAATTAAATCCCAATTTCCAGCAAAGCAGCACATGAGGACAACTGGGTTTGTTGTGTCCAAAGAAAATTTGACTTTCTGCTAGTACAGGCTTTACCGCATTTTATTTAAGAAGCCAAAGGCAAAACTTACTACCTTGGATTCACTAACATACTGGTGTGGCTGAACTGTTAACTATGAAACTACATTGGTCCCAGCTCAGGAGCATTTGCTCAATCCTCTGGTCCATCAAATGATGAGACTATAATTTACTTACATGCATTACGACTTCTACACTTTTATGCATTTGACTTCACAAGTTCAGTACTGTTCTTTCAACAAAGTCAAGACAAGGACTAAAGAGTCTATTCCCTAAAGGTTAGACACAGAATTCTGTGGTATTTGAACAGGAAAAACAATTATTTCCTTCAAGAGACGGTTTTACTCTTGTAAAACATTTGAACTTGTTTTTACACATTGATCATCTGCACATAAAGATTCCAATTTGGAAAATCCAGCCTGTCTGAAATATTATTTTTGTATGTTCTCTGGTGCTTCAAGTTCTACTCTAGAGCAACTGAATGAGTTTTAAAGGAATGGTACAGGCATGTAAACAAAATGATCCTTCAATTCACCACTATAAAATTATTTTTAATTCAAATTCATGATGTGCAGTTCTATAACCCTGAAGAACTCAGAATACTGAAAATTCTAAGTATACATGCTGAACTAGACATATAGAAATTATAATTAAGCGTGTGTCTCACTTCCAAATGACAACACTATGGGAATACTTCAGTATTTTTTTCCTCAAACAAATAGACTATGATCTCTGAATGGTAGATACATAATAAATATTTGCCTAAATATCTGAAGAAATCTGTTGAAAGGACCTCAAACGAAACACTACAATATTATACGCATAGTGAATAAATGCATGAATTAGAAAAACATATTACTATAAGCCACATAACAAGAATCCTACTTTGCAGCAATAAAGTCTTTCTATGACCTTGTATAAGGCAGAGTAAAACTCCAGTTCCATTAAGCACTTCATTGATACATCTATAAAAAAACTGAGCCTGCAGCAGCACCACCACTGTAATTACATGCAAGTTAACATATTCCAATGGGTACATCATAACAATGTTCACATTCAGATGTGCAAGTCACCTTCAAAATAAAAATTTGCTAGCTACTTGATTTCTGATGTTCCAAATTTACTGGCAAATAAACCTCTGAAAAGAACATTAAAGCTGCTAAGCAAAACATTCCACCATCTGAAGTGACTAAAGAATCATGCAAACTACACAGCTCCCTTAGGTATCATAAGCATTACCTTCCAGATTTTAATTACAAGATCCTATATCTCTGCTACTATCAGTACAGTAATATGTTTCTCTAGTTTAGAGAAAGCACAAGAGGTAGGAAGGAGAAGAAAAGATTCCATAAAACAAAACAAAAAATTATGAAGAAACAACTCTGGTCTAGGCAAAAGCACTTCAACTCAGGCTCCTACCATCCTTCTACATTTTTTTCTCACTTTGAACCTTCCTTGTTCACATATTTCTCTTTTCAAGGTCTCATTGTTTTCAGCACTGACATCAGTCTACCAGCAAAACTTTCACCATGTATAAGAGCATAGAGAAAATTTCTAGTGCCTCTGCCACACATTTCAAAGAGCCTTACTCTAACATTATGCATAGTTATTATGAAACAACTCACCTACTAAAGAGCTCTTATTTCAGATGGAGAACAGTCACACTCAATTTTAAATATTCATTTGTGTGTTACAAATACATTTAGACAATAGCTACAGTAACGTGAAAATTTTTACAAGTGTTTAACAGTAGAAAAGTAGTAATTCATACTACAAATCTGAAAACAAGCTCAGAACGTGAGCTTTCTTGTGAGGTAATCAATCCATAAAGCAAGTATCTGATGAACTATTTCTGGTTTTGTTTCTATACCTCATGGAAAGGTTGTTCTAGCCTAGTTTTAAGACTAGAAGTGCATCCTTTTTACACACATCTCCATGCAGCAGATGATCCCTGTAAAATTTCCAAAAACCAAAAAAGCTCACAATTGAAGAGCTCTTGAAAGTTTAGGACAATAGTTTCCAACCTCAAAAAACCTCTTGGGATAATAATTCAAACTGGAAAAAATACATATACATTTGTATATATATGTATATATGATTTAGTAAGTCTCACTGTTTACTTGAAAAGAAAAATAAATCCACTAATTACTATTTTACTATTTTCAGTTTAGTCCAATGAGAGAAATTCAAAACTTCCACATCATATCCATGTAACAAAAAAGTAGAGTTGTTATTCCAACAATTTATATTCCAAATAAATCTGTCTGTAGTTTTCTTATTCATACAAATAGAAATTTCTAATTCTCGTATCACACCACTTTGATGGTTGTTTCCTTTAATCTCTCTCTAAATTGAGCCTGAAAAGTATTTTCATTTACAAACTCCAAAATAGAAGTCAGATTTTAAACAGTTAATTACATAACTCAAACGTAACCTAACTGATTTTGACTTAATAACACTATATTATCATTTTCCAGATTTCAGAAACAGAAAAGGAAAAAATCACTGGTATTTCAGCCTGAACACAAAAATCAGTGCTGAAATATTCAGTGTATGCATCTTCCACAGATGTTACACACTCATGTGTAACATGAGCTTTGAAACATTAAACATCTCTAAAGTTCTGCCAATACAATTTCTCCAGCTATCAACCACCTGTATCAAAACCGCTCATTACTGTATCATTTCATGTTTCATGAAGTAGTATCTAAACACAATCTCATAGTATTGAAAACTTATTCAATAGTAACTTTTTAATAACAATGTAACCCACCTGATGTACATTCAGAATTTGAGTCTAACTTTCCAAAGTCTAATATAGCCTAATTTTCTAGATATTTTAATATCTTTAACAAAAAAAAAAAAAAACAAACCAAACCAAAACAAAAAAAAAGAGCGAAATATAGCTTGGTATTATCTGCTCTTTTATCCACTTCTAGCATACCTGAAGATTTGTGATACTTTCAGATGTTAGTTGATTCATCTACAAATATTTTAGTCTTCCATTTCTTAGGTACTTATTCTGGTCAGTCAGGTGAAGAAGTACCTTGTTATCACTGTAAAAGGAACACAAAAATTGTGTCAAGTAAAACCATTCTCCCTTCAAAAAACTCAGTATCTTGGAACAGATATGAACTAATCCAAAAAAATAAGATGAACTTCCTCAGTTTTGCCTAAGATGACTGGTGTCTTTATATGAATACGGTAAGAAACAAAGCATACATTAAAAATGAAGAAGTATCTGAATCAGACCTTCAGCAGCATCCACATTCAGGCCACCAGAAAACACAGTACACATTAATTCCCAGCCAGCTCACCTTTCAAAATATTGAAGGCCAGATCCATATCTGCTAAACTGCTTCCACAAAGTTTCATCACATCAGTTTCATCAGTAAAGACAGAAGAGGAACAACTACTACTCCTTGATCACAGGCAGATCAAACTCTTTGAACTTTAGAAGATACATGGAGTTTATTTAAGAAAACAAAAATAAGCTTGATTTCAAAGGCAAATAAAATACCCTTAGAAGAGATTATGCAGGAGCTCAGCTGTGCAATTTGTTTCTCAGTACATATTGCCTCAAAAAATGTTTTGTTTGGATTTGTGCACTCCAAGACAACCAACAGATCACAAGTGAACCCACATTTTGTATTACCAGCACTTCTAACAACACAGTGTTTATATCTCAACTATCTTCTACACTTTCTTTCTTAGAAGTCTAAGTTTTCCATCAATTTTTCTGTTCACTTTATATGACTATCTCAAGACAAATGTACTCCTCAGGTAGCATCCATTTTTTACTGCTTCTAACTTCTGTACTATCAAGCCATTAGAGAGAGATTAATAGAACTGTTTTGCAAAGCCAAACAACAATAGAATTCACGAATTTTGCCATGCAAAGGAGATTGTCTGCATTTCTGAAAATTACAAAAATTGTTTCTTTTTAGCGATTTGTAAAATTTCCCCTGTATATTGAGTTGTATGTAACTGAATTCAAGTCTACATGTACACAGTCTCAGTCCACAAACACATACAAACATGACTCAAATAAGGGGTGTAACTGAAAATGTCAAGGTATGTCCAAGCGACTTTCTCACTAATAAGAATTGACAAAGCCAAGCCTTCTAAATAGTCAGGTTTTCCAGACAAATTGTATATGCATTTTTTAAAAATCCCAAATTTAATTTCCCTCTCACATTATCAACTGTCATTATTTTCAATAAACATAACTAGTTAAAGATTCTAGAACAAGCTTTCAAGTTTGCTCATATATATCTATTTCCCTAAGGAAAGATCTTCAGCAAATTACACAGTCACATATATGCAAAACGTAACAGAAAAACAGCTTTATTTCTTAATATATTAAATTACATCTTCCTCTGTATAAAAACCAAAAAATATACCTTATCTTAATTGAAGATTATTTTTAAAATTCCATTCTAGTTAAGGTATTGTTGCCTTCTCCACAACACAATTGCGAGTTCTGGTCAAAATACCGTCACATCAGAAGACATATCTGTGAGTACAGCACTCAGGATCAACCAAACCCAATACAATTTGTCCCCAAATGACATAACAACTCAGATCCTTGGGCAATCTCTTCATTTCTGTAAACTTAAAATGAACATCAACTGAAGACTGTTAATTTATGTTCAGTGCTTGAACATTTATATTTTCTCATCAACCTAGAAGAGGAGTTTGGCCTTAACCCACAGTTCACACTTCATAGGCTTTCAACACAAAAACCCAAGCAATTTCACTTTTTACACAATTGAAATCTTTTACTTTTTAAAATTTTTTGTGCATGCAACCTTGTGGGATCATATAGTTATCATATAGTTATCATTTTAGAGGAACAGTTCAAAGTCAACTATCAGAACCAAGTGGTTTAATACAAGAATTACTTTAAAAATATATAATGATGACAGTATTAAAACCGATTTAGTAAAGAGCAGAGAAACAAGCTAGCTGATGGTTAAGCAACATTCCAGCTTTTTTACTTTGCCAGCATTAATTTCCCACACATTTTAATGGGCTATGTTGTCTGCAGCTGATAGAACAGCAATGCTGACCTAGCTAATGCTATATAATGGATGATTCAACTTTCTGCATCAAGCTTTGTACCATCAGCACTCACTACAGCAAAACAACTGAAAGGTACAGATTAGCTAAAAGCTATGCTAAAGAAGCTGTCAAGTTGAACACAACGAAAAGTTAGAAAACAAAGCAAGGATAGCATTACATTTCATGTAACACCACAACTATGTCTGAGGACAAAATTATGCATGAAGGTGTGTAACAGTTCAGGTTAGTATTTGGACAGGATAAAGTACATAACATGCTTGAGCATTCCACAATGAGTGGGAAGAGTAGTTTTAAAAATCAAAAATCTACTTAATTCACTGATACTAAATCCTCCTCAACCTCATCCTTCATAACATGGTCATATTCTAATATAGGAACTTAGAGGGATATCAAATTCAAGTTAAAAAATTTTAATTCTGGCATATTTCAATTTACAACTGTAGACACAGACATCACCTACTCCACTAGAGTCATGAAAAAGAAGACCAGAAAATAAAGCATCACATGTTCATGTCTGACAGATTCTGATTTGATTTCAAAATATACTCATCTATTACCAGTAGTATTGAACATTACTCCATTTTATGACATCAGACTTCCAGAGGCATATACTTAAGTTTCAAAGGCTTTAATAACACAAAACTACCATTTTAGTTTTGTATCATTGTGTTTTAGTACCTCTGCGTTTTCTCTCTCAGACCTTATAAAAATTAATTACCATTAATTGTATTTCTGTCAGTGTTGCATCTACTTTCTTTTATTTTACACGGTATACTGAATAAAGAACATGGCATCTCAAGAATTACTCAATGAATAAACACTAAGACTATAAGAAAGTATGACAAACCACATCTTATGAACTGGAACCTAGGTCCCACCTGTCATAAAACATGTCTGTATTTTTGTACTACTAAAGAGAATGTTACCCTTAATTGTTATAAGTTTACATCCTGTCTTAATAAAAAATAACATAATATAAACATGTTGATAAAGAGAATGAATTCCCACACAAGCAATTACATTCATGTAATCTGGGAAAGAAAATCCTTTCTAAGGAAAATGATATCAAATTACTAACTATTTACTTACCTAAAATCTGTTATTAAAAATGCTTGGTACAATAAAAGTTAAATGGGCTAAAAAGTTTACAGGGGAGATCATAAAGCACAGGAAAACACTGAGGTAATTACAAAAGCTATTTTCTACCGGAAGTTAGATTAGGTAATAAACCTATTTGAAGTATTCAAATCTACCTGTGTGTCTGTCAGAGACTCTGATCTACAGTCACCAGAACAAACACTTTTGCCGAAAGTTCTAACTGATCAATATGTCTCCTCTCTATAAGGCAGCAATAGGATACTAGATAACCAAATAGAAAGGAAAAAAAAAAGAGACATATTTCAATATATATGGGGTACATTTATTTAGTATAGAATATCTTCCTCTGAACAGTTAAAAAGAAATATTATCTAACTCATAATAAAAAGCTTTCCTAAAATGTATGCTGAGCTAGATATACTCAAAAACACTGGATAAAGGAATAAACAAGACAGAAGAATGCATGAAGTATAATTACAGTAAATTGTGTTCAGATTAATATGCTCTACACAACAGATGAAGGATAATGTGGTTCAATAAATATCCTAGAAGAATGTGCTGATAAACACATTTGTAATATTCCTAAAGTTTTGCATATAATATTGTCTCTCTTAGAATCTTCCTATTCATTCTTTTAAGGTGATAAACATATCTATTGAACAGTAGAACTCAATACAATAATGAGCTACATCTTATCGAAAACAATTCAACTCTATATTTTTTTAACATCACTAAGAATTTTACTACTTACCAGGACTTTCAGAACTTCTTTTGAAAGCATCACTTTCCGAAAGCTCATGAATTAACCAAAATCCAAATGAATTCTACAGCATAGATTGAGGTGTGTCTCCTCTTCTGCATTCTCCCTATATCAAAGAAGAGACAATTAAGTTATAAGTGGCTTACCTAAGGTCACAGGGAGGGACAGATGTTCCAGCCACTGTCTTTATCTGTTATTATCTGACTAGCTTTGAAGTACTTTCGTACTAGTCTGTTTTAATTTATGCAACTATTTATCTCAAATACCCACATTTTTTTCCTCCACTGAACTATTTCAGCTTTGTCCCACAGACTCCTAAGTACCCCAATCACAATGTCTAGGTAGCTACTCAGAACTGTGCTCAGAAAAACAAGCTGAACAGCAGCAGGCTTCGTTTCACTGCATTGGTTCTGCAGCAGCATTGAGAAAGCACTAAAACACCTGCTTGGAAAAAAACAAAACAAAGTGAACAATAATTAAAAAAAAACAAACACCACCAAAACAAAACCAAGAAAAAAATAAAAATCCAAGACCAACCAAATCCACTTACAAATTAAGGATTGACAGAAACATACAGCAACTAGATAGATAATTTCTTTATCTTTTAATAGATCAGGATAAATAATTATGTAGACGTCCCAAAACACTTTTGAAAGAGTGTTAAAAGCCTAGAAGCAAAACAAACAAACTGCTATTAATTATTACACTTTGTCTCCTCTTCCAGGGTACATTAGTTGCTCCTTGTGAATATACCAACCCATTTCCATTGCTAAATAACCTTCAAGATTGGAATCACATTAGTATTATCTAATCACAGCCCGCTGCTGAAAAATGTTGTCCCACTCTTCCCCTGTGTCTGTCGGCTCTTCTGCTCATACAGCTGTGGGTAGTGCACCTAGCCCTAAGTGAAAACTTTTGCAATTACTTTCCACTTAAATCAATGATCTTAAACTGCGAAGCAGCAGCAAACAAAACTCCCTGTGTGCCTTTAATTATGTTAGTACCTTTGCATATGTTATTCCAAAACAATAAGTTAAAAGAAAAAAACAAAAACTAAACAAACAAGTAGCAGCTATATGTTTTGTTTACAGCACATTGGAAAAAAAACTTTTCAGCTAGTGTGACTTAATAAAAGTTAGATAAAGAGTAATATAGCTGCTCAATACTCTGCCCTTTAGAAAGTTGGGGTTTTGTAGTTACAAGATACCAGAGAAAAGTAACCATTGCCACTTCCCTATTCCTCATATTTGATCTATTGTTGTCTTGATGTCACAGCTAAGCCAAATTCACAAAACATCAGGAGAGTTCTTGTTTTTATTCAAATGCAATTTTAAGACAAAGGTAAAGATATTACCAATACATTTAACTTAGTGATTCTGTCATTGGAAGTATCATAGTGTAGTCACAACTGAAGCATAAACAATCCTATTTTCGTAAGACATTTTGCAGATGCAGTTGGGAGACTAACTTTTTTAAGCTGATGTAGTGTATCAAAATGTATTTAATCTAGTTATGAGACGACTAAACAGTGAAAAATTACCACAAGAAGTAGATTCAGTCTTGTTCATTGTACAAAGACAAACTGAACAAGGAAAGACTCTTTTGCAAGTTCAGGGACTTTTTTTTTTTATGGAAGAACATCAGAAAGGTTAAGACGGGGCCTGCAGGTCTTCTCAACAAACAGGTTGAATCTCCGAACTAATCTTAAAAAACCTTGATTACTTTGATTATGAGGATTTAAAAACTACACAAAATGCAATGTATCACTGTATCACAACTAGTATTCTGAAATCCATTTACAGTTTATAAGGAAAGACAATTACTTGATTTATAAGTAAAGTATCAAGACAAAAATACTAATATCATTAGCTGAAAAACATTCTCTTTTCTTTTGGCCAGGTAATTTCTCTAGGTCAGGCCATTACAATAAAATACTGTTTATTTCCACTGCAAATACTATTTCACTTGTTTAAACTTCTCCCTTCAAAAAAACAAAACAAAGGACATGGAGGTCAGAACCACAAATCTCCTAAAATAAAGTTAAGAAAGAAACCTCTACCTTACATTTTCCCTCTAACAGGAAAACTGCATTACTCCTACCTTGGATTTTAATATCCCAACACAGATCAGGAAAAAAAGCAACTGTTACACACATACTGGTCCTTAAAAAAGGTGTAAGTCAACAGTGTATGTAAGTTGGGTTATAGCTACCTGTAGGGATAAACAAGTATCAACACTTAATACGCTAAGCAGTGTGCCTCACGATAGTGCTTAAGAATTTTGCACGGCCTATAACTACACATGTGTTTTAAAAAGATCTTTTATACAAAAGGCATTAAGAAAAAAATCTTCGGTTACATTTCCACTCCTTGTACCTACAAGCATGTCACTTCAACACTCATTAAGAGTTTACCAGTAAAATTGACACTGAAATCTGAAGAAAGCTCCGTAAAACTTCCACAGCAAATCACCTGATACATCACTGTTAGAGATTTTAATGAATCAAAAACTTCAAACCACTGTAGTCAGAGCGTGCTTCTAAATACTTTTCGGGGAGGAGGGGGGAAATGAGGAAAAGGGCGCAAAGGCTGCCTCTAGTCTGGCAAACCAAGCCAGTTCAAACGCACTCAGGCAATCTGTTTCTGCAGAACAAGAAAACAAACTTACTAACTTGCTCCTACAGAAGCCGCTCAGGGCAGCACCGAAACTAGCCGACAGCAACACGGCTATAGGAGTGGGCACTCGCAGGTCCAGCAGCGACAGCTTTTGCCACCCAGACGGGAAGCTAGAGAAAAGTGAGTAGCCCTTCCACCCGTAGCCTTAGGTCGGACCGCCACGGCCCGGCTCGCCCCGTGGCGCGGGGCGCAGTCCCCCGGCACCCGCCCGCCAGGAGGAAAAAGCGCGGCGCGCATCCGCCACGGCTGCGGGACAGATGGTGGAAGGCGGAGAGAGCCGGTTAAAGGCCTGGGCCAAAAAGACAGCTACAGCAGTCACGCTCGACGCCACTCCGAAGGCAATCTCTGGCCGGGGACAGGTACCTACCGGCTCCGCGCAGCAGCAGGAACCGCTGCTGCCGTGCGACGGGCAACGGGCTCGGCGCTCCGTGTCTCCGCACTTACCTGCGGGCACGGCTCCCTGACCCTGCCCTGCCGCGGGAGGTCCGAGATGGGGCGGTCGGAAAGGGAGCAACCGGAGACTTGCTCCGAGTCACAGGACACGCGGCACGGACACAGAGCGGCCGTCCCTCCCCCTCCGCCTCCCCCACGACAAGAGCACCCGGCCAAGCGGGCCGCCCCTCCGCCCCGATGCTGAGGGAGTGCGCGTGGGCGGGGCCTCCCCGTGCGGGGAGAAGGACAGAGTTCGGCCAAGCGCGGGTGGCGCGTCTCGCCCTTCGCGCGAGAGATTGACAGCATTCCCCGGCCAGTCGAAAGACGAGAGCCGAACGCGAGGCCTCGGTAAGGGGCGAGGCTCGCCGGTGGGCAGAGATGATAGCCAGTGAGAGGGGAGGGGGCAGGGCCAAGTCACGGCGCGATGGTGAGAGCCGCTGTTTGTGCTCGGTGTCGCTTCAGGGCTGAGGGACGAGAAACGGTGACTCAACGGCAGGTCCCGTTCTTGCCTGGTGCCCCCTCAGCGTTCAGGGGCGGGGAACGGTAACCCGGCAGCGGGCCGCAGCGCCCGAAGGGATCCCGCTTAGCGAACTCGCTTGGGTTGAAAGGACCTCGTGCCTTGGCTGCTCTGCTCCCTCGCCTTCAGCCTCGCTGAGCTGATGGGCTTTGCTGCTTTCCTCAGGCGGTGCAAAGGTCACCGCTTAAAATGGAAAAGGCTGGCTTCCAGAGGTTGCCTTCAGCTCAGTAGGGTGAAGACTGTAGACCCCGCGAGCCCCCATGTTTGATAGGGCCAACACTGCTTGTTGGGCACTGTGGTGGCAGGTGCGTGAGGTTATGCCTTGATAGAATCACTCAGGCCTCCTGCATTCCCTGCCTGTCCGTACATGAAGCGGGAAAACCAGAAACCCATACTTTCTTGATGACTGTGAGAACTAGCATGTGTGTGGATGTTGAAGAATAGTATTTTGTGGTGTGCTAGTATATAAGGCAGAGCTCAGTAACATCATTCTCATTCATATGCAGAAGTGTGTAACTTCATGCTTATCATATGAAGCACAGGTTCACCTTCAGAACATTCCAGCAACTCACTTGGTCTTCCCTAGCATCATATGGGATGCGGTCTTGGGACAATGCAGAGAGGTTTGTGCTGTTCTGCTTTAAAGGTTTCCCTCTTGACCATTTGAAGAGGAGTGAGGGTATACTTAGTTCCAGGTAGTACTGCAGAAACCTGTCAGTTGCTTGCTTAAGCATTCTACTCCTGCAAGCAAGTAAGCAAGAGACAAAAAGCTTGCAATACTGTAATTCCAGATTCGTTTTCAAGAATCTGTTCCCAAATTTTCTATCAAATTTAACCATAAATGGACATGTTCTCACTAATATTGTCTTTCTCATTTTTTTCTAAACAGTCTTTCATAACCTAACAACAAGTGGAGACTTATTTTTTTGTAAAAGCTGCAGGGTATTTTTCCAGTTAGTTTACAATCTCTGACGTTACAAAACAAAAAAAAAGGTCTTTAGTTTAACTCAACAAATTAGTTAACCTGTTATTCTATGATTTAGGTGAAGACCATAAGGCAAAAAGGAAAGATGTCTTCCACATGTCAGAATCTTCAATAAAAAGTGCATCTCTTTGGAAGGGTTAGAATTACAGTCAGGCTGCAGTGATGAAGAAAGTGGATAATTTCTACACATAAAATGTGGTTTTATTGTTAATAACAACACAGACATACCATGCCATATGTCAAGTACATAAGATAAGAAAGGGACGCTGTGGCTTCAACTTTATGATGTGATGTACACATGCATGAGTGCTGTTCCAAGTGAAGGAAAAGTACTTCCAGCATTTATTAATAGACTGAGCATTACTGCCATCATGCAGTCCTTTGACAATTCCTGCCCACACAGCAAGATAACAAGAGATTCCCAGACACCACACACTTAACTTTGCAAAGCTTTTTATTTTAAAAAAGTATCATTAATTTGGTGAGATATTTCATTCCCTGTAAAATTTCAAATATTCTTTTAATATTCATCATTTGCACTGAGATTTCAACAGTGGCTTCCAGAAGTCTACACAATTTCATTTGTGCAGTGTTTTTCTGATGAGCTTACACCTCCATGCCACATTAAAATACTTAATTACTGGATGATAATAATAAATTAAGAACCTGCACTAAAAAGTTCCGCAGGCATAACTCGGCTTTTAAGTATTACAGTTCAGATTTCCCTTAACAGTTAAACAGCTCATTTGTTTAACATCTTTGTTCTTTTCTCATATGAGTGATCTTAAGATTCCTGCATCCAACCAATGTTTAAAACTCCTATTCAGTTCCAAATATTGGTCTTTTTTCCACTCTCATATGCCTTGAGACAGTGAAGCTCGTTGCTGTCACTGTGGTATCTTGATCACAGTCCTTTCAAATTTCTGCCATTCAGGATCCTGTAATCTGATCCTTATGCCTAATAAGATCTCAACACCTAAAAATAGAACTAAAGAGGCAGTAATATAAGCTGCTGCAGTAAATTAATTCTTTCTAATGAATCTTCCAATTTCTATTTGACTAAAATTTAGCATAATTTTTTTTGTTGTTTTACTAGACTAAGTTGCCAGCATGTGAAACAAAAATTACCACAACATAGCAAACCAGAGAGTCAAGAGCCAGCATTTGGCTAATCGGTAGCCTTATGTGGAGAGCTGGAGGAGAGGATCTCTTCCTGGCTGCTGTAAATCACAGAACCATAGAATGGGAGGGGTTGGAAGGGACCTCTAGAGATCATCAAGTCCAACCCCCCCACAGAAGCAGGTTCACTTAGATCAGGTCGCATAGGAACATGTCCAGGTGGGTCTTCAAGACTTCCAAGGAAGGAGACTCCACAACCCCTCTGGGCAGCCTGTTCCACTGCTTCGTCACCCTCACAGTGAAATAGCTTTTTCTTATATTGAAGTGGAACTTCTTGTGTTGCAGCTTTATCTCATTACCCCTTGTCCTGTTGCTAGATACAATAGAAAAAAAGGGATGCCCCAACCTCCTGACACCCACCATTTAGATATTTGTAAATGTTAATAAGATCAGAAAACAAACAACACTGGATACGTTCCATTTGTCCTAAAGGTCATGCACTTTGGCAGCACACAGTTTGTGAAACAGCCTTACTGGCTGTACTCAGCAGTATGCATTGCAGATTGAAGTTGAGGTACAAATGTAGGTTCCAAAATTTCAGGACCATAAGGACCTTTTTTTATAGTCGTCTTCTGAATATAGAGAGAGCAGCAGTGAACCTAGACTTGTTAACACCACATAAGACAAAAGGTGGAGCTTGCCTTCTGCTTTGCATGGCTGAGGCCCAGCAAAAAAGCAGGAGATCATGCAATTGCTGATGTAGTGCTGTCATCAGTAATGACAGTGGCAAAAAAACATGCCCATTGTGAGAATCCCTGTCATACATCCTCCTCATAGATCATGCAACATTAAGCAGTTGTCCAAATGCCATTACTTTCAATAAAAAAGGAAAAACAGGCTTCTGCTGTCTATATCTTCTGACCTATATACAAATGTTGTACTGTTTTCTTTACTTAATCCTGAAATTGGTAGAGCTGACTTCTCAGCAGTTTGCTGTTCTCAATTCTTCTTCAGAAGAACTTCCTTTAACCTGCAGGGAGTACAGTTACATGAGGGAGAGATGTAAAAAAGTGCTATGCTCAGGCTGATTCCTTCCATACTGTCAGCCAACAACAAGCTTTTAAAAGCTGGTGGAAGTCAGAGTTGCACAAAAAATTCAGAAAGACTTGGAGATCTGTACCAGTGCTGTTGCCTCAACTGCATCTAGCCTGTTAAAATGTATAATGAAAATCTTATAGGTCATGTCAAATGAAGGGACTGAAAAGGCCACATCCATGTAGTGAGGCACTTTGGCAAAATGGTAGAATTCTCAATTTGAGGTAGTGAAAAATGATCCGGTTATTCATCTAAGGCTGCTTCGTGTGAAGAGATGATTTTATTTAAGCATTTCATCATAGACCTGTTTCAACCAATGGTAAACATTATGCCGTTTATCCAAGAAGTTGAAGAGAAGTTATGTATTTTTTCATTTAGCTAAAAGTGATAGTCAAAGCTCAAAATTTAGAGAAAAGGAAAATGGAAAGATTTCTGCAAAATTTTGAAGAGGTGTTTGAAAAGACTTTCTGCTCCATAAGAATGTTCAAAGCTAAACTTCATAGTAACTTGAAAATAAAACTAGATACTTGTGTTCAAGTATTTGAAAATAAATGTATTGATTTTATGACAAAGGTACTTATTTTCATTCTGTGATTCCAACTGTAGTTAAATAAATTTAAAGCTGATACAGACTTTTTAAAATGGAGCTTTCTTTTATATACAGAAGAGTTTTTAGAGTAACTTTTTTTTAGTAGTATTCTTACTTCATTTTCTCTTTTCAATTTATTTTAGAAATGTCTCTATATCTTTGCAAGTTGAATTAACAGAAAACAGAAGAAATACTGCTACAATGAAAACATTATCAATATTTTTCAGGCTCTGCATCTTTGTGTTGATTTTTCTCAATTTAACAGTCAAATATTTAACTGTTTCAAGCTACTCTGCAATATTTTCACTTCCTTTCATAATAGGAATTAGTCAATTTCCAAGGTTTTTAAAATGCTGCATTTGCCAATATATCACAGACTACATCATAAGTTTTACTTGTTTTGAATGCTAGGTGCTAAAGTATTCATGTTCTGGTTTCACCCGTATTTGTAGTTTTTCCTAATCCTCTCCCTTAAAAAGTAGCAATGAGTAGTCCTTTGCCTGAATCTAGATTTTTACCTTCATTATCCTCAATATCTTTTTCTCTAGTTTTTTTAATTGTTTGAATTCTACCTTAGAAAATCGATAGTGAATGAGTCACAAAGTACTAATTCTTAGTGTACAAGGAGTATTAACAAAGCAATGGGATTCCTCTGCAATGCAAAATGTACATTTTCCAACAATTGCCCTAACTGCTGTTCCTCAGTAACCAACTCACCAACTCTGCGCTCTAATCATTTCCAGAACAGGTTATGTGAACAACAAAGGGGGAAAAAAAAAAGAAAAAAGCTTTATTAGGAGCAGCTAGTAAAAACGCAAAATAAATGTTTTTTTCCTGTGGACGCTTCTTCCTCCCTCTCATCATCTCTTAGTACTGGGTGTTCCCACACATCAGAGGATAGTCTTCAGTGTTTTCCAAAGGAAATCCCACCACTGTCTGTATTCTGTCTGCTTCCCATGAAACACATTCTGAGAGGTAAGTTTCATAATAGCACAAAGTTAATTTGTGTGCTATTGTTTTGAGTATAGTTCAAGGTCACCAAATATAGTAGATTATTTAAATGGAAAGTATATGGGAGAGCAGAACTGTACTCAGATGAGAGGATTCATGAATTAGTTTGCTGAATCACTGCAGCTCTTTCCCAAAGGCAATTATTTTTCTTTCAATGACATATAACATTATAAAGGCTCTCCTGTTATTTATTAAGACATCATGTATTCCGTGACCTCTGTAAGCGAAATTTCTTGCACACATCTTGCTCTTATTTCAAATAAAAGCCTCTTGTGTGCCACCTTTCCTTAGGAATCTTTTGGATTCTTTACTTGCCATTACTTCTGTATATAACCATAATTTTGACTATCCAAAACTACAAGGGTTCCTTTTGTCCACTTACATACCAAAACCAATGACATTTGTATTTGTTATTTACAGTCTAGGAGGCCTTTTCCACCCTTACTCTACGGAGTATGAATATATTTCTTTTTAGCCCTTTCTATAAAACTAGCTGTACGATTAAGAGAAAATTATGAAAGTGCTTGAGTCTGTCATTTTACTAAACAAGCAGAACAGGTTCCATAGGTTTTCCTTTTTCCCTCTGTTGGCTTTCTAGTTGTCCACCCAATCCATGGCATTCTGCCAATTGGCACTAAACAGTTTTGGAGGAACTGATCAGATACAGAGCTGCATGCCAAAATTATGACTGTACAACCTAGAACAAGTGGGTTTTGTTCAGCAGAAGCTAGAAGTTTGGTATCATTATACAGGCTGTTATGAAAATGGATATGAATGTATATTTCTCATTAAAATGTTAAAAGATAAGCAAATCATACTCTTCATCATTTAAGTCATGCTTCCCTATTGGAAATAACTAAATTTTCATTCATATGGAAAAAAAAAATCATAGCATGTTTCTATGCTAATGATTTCTGAAGAGTTACTCCCATGAGTTACTAATTAGAAAGCTTTGAACGTCAGTTTTATTTAAGAGCTATACCTAAAGAACCCCTCTGTATCGTTTTAAGGTACAAGTCTTAAATTTCTAGAAATTTGATTCCCGTGGATTTGGAAGGCAAAATAAAATTTCCCACTTCATCCAGAAATTTAAACTATTTCTACCATCAGATGTAATATAAGATACGAGATACTAGCTGCTTGGTTTCCTTAACATCATTGTTTTTTCATTAATTCAATAAATGTCTGGTTTTAAGGGCTCACTACATGCTCAATGTCACTGCTATTATACAATTTTATCCTGAAACTTACTAACGATGTGTGGAAAACATGTCTATTTCCACAGAACTGGTCTTCTTTTTACATCAAGGACAGTTCTATGAACTGATTTTCTGTGACAATCTTTGTGTTTGTAATCTGCAAACTGTGGCAGCTGCTATCTAAAAAAACTGGATTGTTTGGGAAGGGTAAATACATGAATGCAATGTGAAGGGGTTTTTTTTCCAATAGATTGCAATACAAAATTTATTAAACAGTCTATTAAAATTATAGCAGGGGAGGCAGACTTTCCTAGGAATTTATTAAATTGAATTAAATTGAAGATTGAGATTTGTCAATAAAAATTGCATAAGCAAATTTCTAGTTTTATGGATCACATTTTATCCTTAGTTAAATTTTGTCTCTAAAGGTTGCAAAGGTAAAATATAGCCTGATTTATATTCCTGTATGAGCAAATGAAACACTGGAAATAAAACTGGCTTGAATCAAATAGTGGATCTCAGAATTATCTAGCTCAAGTATGCCTACATTTTCCCTCCCTTGCTTCCTGAGGTAAAAAATCTATCACTGCCTAGAGGTACCATTGCATGCTTACCATTTTCATCTAAAAAAATTCACTTTTACAAAACTTTCCCATTCTGACAGGAAATTTCTTTGCTAAGACATTGCAACTGCTTTGTATTGATAGCAATCCCATCTGAAGAAACACTAACACAAGATTGACTCAAAGATATACTGAGGGATTTCCACCATAACTGGTAAGACTGGAAGCCCGCAGAACCTTTGGAAATAGGCACTTGGCCTTCACGTGAGAACAAATGGAACCACTGTTCCACAGGGACCTCCTTATTTGTTCCAAGGACCTGAACCATCTAAGCCCAGGGATTAGTAAAAACATAGCAATCACATATGGGACTGCCCCTACACACTTTCCTAACTGTTGATTATTACTTTCAGGTCAGGAAATTACTTTGCTTTTTAGTTTAATAACCCTCAATAGATTTCCTTTACAATACTAGTCCAGGCTCAACTGTAACTAATGCCAGGTTTTTGCACTGACTACACTCTATATTGAGATTCACAGAAAACTTCACTGCTATCTCAACAATTTTGCTTATTTTGAACTTGTCTCCCTCTGGCCTTGGCTCTGTTGTTAGAAGTGCTGCTGAATTTATGCCACCAGTGATTTTGGAACATCTGCCATAACCCTTACTAAGCTGACTCTTTTATTTTTCAGACTGAAAAATCCTTTCTTATTCATTTGTTCTTTGTAAATAAACTGTTCCATGCTTTGGTCATTGTTGTTACTCTTCTCTGAATCTTTTCAAGTCCCAATAAGTCCTTTCTGAGATCAGAGGATCAGAAAAAATCCCCTTGTTTTATTTCTTGATGAATTCCTAATATCTAATTTTCTTTTTTGGCCTCTATATAGCATTAAGCCAAAGTTTTGGGCATATGTTTCATAAACTAAGGTGTAGATCCTGCATAGTAATGATCAGCTCACCATTTTATATGTGAAGCTAGGATTGTTTTTCCCCATATCCATCACTGGATATTTCTTCATATATTACTTCAAATATCTGTCTTGAACTTCATCTGATATTTCAACTGCTATGTGATTTTGTCTTATAAGATGCAATGTTGTCTGGCTTCCTAGACATTAGGATCATTATGTCATTTAAGAAAATGAGACTGGTGGACATTTCTAAGATACTGTAATGCTGAAGCCTGAGCAACAGTCCCCGAACCAAAGTTGACCTCTAGATGAACTTCCCAACCAAATGTTATGTAAAAGTAGTAGCTAATCATTAATGAAATATACATGATCATTAGTGAAAGATGAAGCGTAGATAAAATATTATCGGTAGACAAGATAAAGTTTCTGATCTTTAGTAAAGGATGTAGCTAAAGATGTCTGTAAGAATGTATTTACCACTTTGGTGTATCTATTTCTGTGTGTACAGGGACTGGTGTTTAAGGCTGAACAATCCTTTCAGGCTCCAGAAGAAAGGTAATGAAGAAAAAGGCTTGGATTCCATCACGACATATCTGTAGCCGAAAATAGATGTCAAAGGAAAAAAAGTGGAATTACTTTAAAGGGCCATCTCGAGCCTTGAAAAGTGGCAGAGAAAACATCCCTCTAGTTTAATATTTTCTGATCTTTCCAGTATGCATTTGTGTGGTTGTCTTCTGGGGTGTGACATCCTCCAAGTTTTATCATTTGATCCACATTACAGCTGCTTATTCCTAATGTAAATTCTGCAAAAAGAATTTAACAATTTTCCTTCCAGTTGTAGTTTTAGTAATAATTATAATTATCTGTCAATAATGCTATATTTTTCAGCAATATCAATGTCATTGTGCTGAGTTATCTTTCCACTGTAATTTGTCTACTGCTATTTCTATTATGGTAATTTCATGGACTACACAGATGCTGTTTCCCTAGAGTGAACGAGTGAACTTCACTAATGCTTCCTATTTTTTTCTCTGGCAAAGCTAATTTCAGTGAAACCACAAAAATTTGTAGAAATTATAAAATCTTCTACTATTTTTGCTTCTCAGTTAATATGCTATCCATTTTTAGAAAGTCCACTGTAACATCTTAGAAAACTAATTTCTTACTCACTTAGATCCCTGGGTCGTCCCCCCCAAAAAAATACAAAAACCAAACCACCCCACAAAAAAACCCAAAACATAAACCATACCTAAGCAACTACAAAAAGTGAAAATATTTTTTCTGTCTACACACAATATTGCCCAAATTAGTGTTGCTTATCCACATTCAAACAAAGGGTAAGAAAACATTCTTTGATTCTCCATCCCTTCCTTAGCATCGTAGCCTTCATAGAAAAATATACCAGCATTTTATCTAACTTTGTCTAAAACTACTTTTTCACTTCTGATAAATTTGTTCCTTATTTCTGTGAGCTATATTAATTTTTTAAAACCATAAACTAATCAAATCTTTAAATCATTGATTTTCAGTTGTCAATACAATTGTAGACATCTGACAATTAGACAAACTTCCATGAAAAAGAAGAAATTAAGAGATCATAATTTACAACTTCTTGTTTCAAGACTATACCTACATTAATTCAAGCCAATGCTTATCTTTAGCTGCAAGATTTCCAATGACCATTAATTGAGAATAAAGGCCAAAAATCACTCTTGTCTTTAGTACTATAACAACCTGTACATTCTATTGTTGTGAAAAAATAGGGATAATTTTTTTTTAAAGCTTCATTTTTTTTTTATGGAAATCATATGTTTCTTCCCATCTCCATCAGAAAAGGGTGGATCAATAAGTTAAATTTAGAAAAAATGTACAATCAATAGTTGCAACTGAACCTCAATAGTAAACAATGGCAAGATTTAATTGAATAAGCTAATACTGGAGTAGCTTGATCTGAAAGAAATTAGTTAATTTCCTAATCTAAAGCCTTTTTAAAGCAAATGGAAATAATGTTGAAAGCTGGAATTTCATCAAGCATTGGAGTGTATGGAAATTTAATTAATTTATTTGAGCAATTTTATATTTAGACATAAACACTCAAAACATGTGGTTGTAAAGGCCTAATTTTCTGTTTTTCTTCCCCAAGCCGAGTAGCCTGGTCTGTTTTGTCCTGCACCTTAAGCGGCAATTAAGCCCTCCCTGCCCTTTAGCAATCCTTGAGTCTTCGGTACTTGAGGCTAATCGTGGTCTTTTGTTCCCTGATGGGCCGAAACCAGGACAGGGCACTAGAATATTTGGGAATAGCCTAGCTATTATCAAGAGAGCTTTAAACTACCAGACTTCGTGGGAAGGAGGGGGAGAAATAACATAGAACAAGCTATCCTGTCTAGCTGGGAAACAGGGCAAGGCAAAGAACATGATAAGTGCCCCTCATCTGCACACCGTGTTGAGATGCAGAAGACTGACCACCCTGAGGGAGAGCCAAACCAAGGAGGATCCATTGAGCACTGCCTGGGTGGGGATAAGGGGCAGGTTGAATGCTTATAAGTGAAAACTAAGGGACAGAGTAATACAGATAATGTTGTTGTAGGAGTTTGCTACAGGCCACCTGATCAGGAGGAGGAAGTATGTGAGACCTTTTACAAACAGAGCTGCCTCACAGTCACAATCCCTGGTCCTCATGGGGGACTTCAACTTCCCTGATATTTGCTGGGAAAGCCACACAACCACGCACACGCAGTCCAGGAGGTTCGTACCGATTGTTGACAACAACTTCCTGTCACAAGTGATTGAGGAACCAACGAGGAGGAGGGTGTTGCTGGACCTGGTACTGACAAATAAGGAAGGTCTGGACAGGGCAGGACACAAAGCAGGACCATGATGCTGAGTTTCAGGTGAGCTGACTTTGGCCTCTTCAAAGACCTGCTTTGAGTGATTTCATGGTGTACGATCCTAGAGTGTAGAAGTGCCCAAGAGAGCTGGTCAATCTTCAAGCACTACTGCCTCCAAGCCCAGGATCAGTGCATCCCAACATGTAGGAAAGCAGGAAAAGGAGGCAGGAGGACTCCGTGGGTAAGCAAGGATCTGCTGTGACAATTCAGACAGAAAGTAGCCATCCATGAGAGGTGGAATCAGGGGCTGGCTTCTTGGGAAGAGTATAGGAACATTGCCAGGGCATGCAGGGGTGCAACCAGGAAGGCTAAAGCCAGGAAAGTTAAGGAAAATAATGGGGGTTTTTTGGGTACATCATTGCAAAAGGAAGATTAGGGGAAACGTGGGCCTGCTACT
>WBNH01009337.1:30864-86821 GCA_013401255.1 Urocolius indicus | reverse complement strand
AAAGGAAAGGAAAGGAAAGGAAAGGAAAGGAAAGGAAAGGAAAGGAAAGGAAAGGAAAGGAAAGGAAAGGAAAGGAAAGGAAAGGAAAGGAAAGGAAAGGAAAGGAAAGGAAAGGAAAGGAAAGGAAAGGAAAGGAAAGGAAAGGAAAGGAAAGGAAAGGAAAGGAAAGGAAAGGAAAGGAAAGGAAAGGAAAGGAAAGGAAAGGAAAGGAAAGGAAAGGAAAGGAAAGGAAAGGAAAGGAAAGGAAAGGAAAGGAAAGGAAAGGAAAGGAAAGGAAAGGAAAGGAAAGGAAAGGAAAGGAAAGGAAAGGAAAGGAAAGGAAAGGAAAGGAAAGGAAAGGAAAGGAAAGGAAAGGAAAGGAAAGGAAAGGAAAGGAAAGGAAAGGAAAGGAAAGGAAAGGAAAGGAAAGGAAAGGAAAGGAAAGGAAAGGAAAGGAAAGGAAAGGAAAGGAAAGGAAAGGAAAGGAAAGGAAAGGAAAGGAAAATAAGAGAATATTTGAGTCAGAAAGGAGTTTCTGTTCCTTCATTTGTCATTTGAATAAAATCGTTTATCATTGACTAAACCAGACATGAATGTTTGCATGCTTTGATATTGTCAAAATGCAAACAGATTTTAAAATTTGCAGAATTTAAGTCTCCAGCTGCAAAACCAGATTATCAACTCCAGATTTTTTAATTTTTTTTTTTCTGACAAATTGGAAATAATGATAATCGAACTTCTCAAAGAATAGGTAAAAGTAGAAATATGTTTGGAAACTGAGCAGTGGTTATTTTGCCTTCCAGGGTACCAAATCCACTTTTCTTTGCTTTTTTCAGTCATAACTAAGAAAGGTCAAGTGAGAGGGAGGAACATTAGAGAGATTAGAATAAAATAATTACCTGCCAAAGTTATGGAAATATGAAGCTGTGAGCATTGTTACAGCAGACAAGTATGCATATCCCAGACTCAGAATTGATGATGCCTCCTTGGTGAATGGTGAAGAGAGTGAAAGTATTACTTAATATTTGTGAGTGAACTCTCTGTTTGTGTGATGCATTCTGGAAACCATATCTGAATTGCTCCATGCATTTTACCATAACCTAACTTGAATTGCTTGATTTTCAAAACAACTAGACAAGAACAAGAAACATAACTAATCAGCAAATTAAGCCTTTTGGAGATCCTAATTTTTAGCTGTATGCTAAGTGCATGGCAGACATGAAAGTGTAGCAGATCCTTAAAGAATACACATTGTGTTTGAATGCATTCCTGTTAAATGGCAAAGATGGACGGTAGCTGAAATGACTAAGTGATTTCACTGAAGCTGGAGTTTCTTTCTGATTGTTTGAGATAGTGTCATTTGGTTTTTGGCTGTGAAAAATCTGAAATAATGTTTTTCATAAAATTGAATATTATCAAGCTACATTAAAGGGAATTTTTAATAGAAAGGAATAAATCAGTAAAGTGTCTGATGTTTGGAAATTGAAATGTTCCAGTGAAGTTTGCTGAACAAATGTGAAATATTAACGCCCGTCTTTTGTATATCAATTTACATATTCCTGAGTTTCTGCAATGTCTCAGAATTTAGAGCCTAGTCCAAGAAATTGGTTCCAAAAAGAGAATGATGACATCGACACATGTTAAACCTCTCATAATGTTGTGAGAGTATTCAGCAGTATTGATATTTAATTTATTTGACTTGAAATTAAAGAATAAATTAAGTTTGCTGAATGGTTATTCACCCGAGGACATACTCATGTAACATTAAAAGAACTGTAGCATATCAGTTAAAAGAGCAGCAATAAAATTAAACTGAAAATTCACAGGTAGCTTGGCATAGAAATATAAAGTAATTTCTGTCTTCTACTTATGTACTTGGCACAAAAACTACTAGAAATATCTTATGTAAAGGGTTTTTTTCGGGTAGCAGCCAAACTTGACCAATAGAGAAAGCCAAAACACCAGTATTTTCCTCCTGAATTATTTTAGAACAGCATTAAACTTAAAGGAGAGAGACATGCCCATGAAAATACTTCATGAAACTGCATGGATGTCTTTGCGACAGTACTGACTTTATGTAACAACACCAGTCACAGAATCACAGAATTGTAAGGGTTGGAAGGGACCTCAAAAGATCATCTAGTCCAAACCCTCTGCCAGAGCAGGACCACCTGTATTAGGTCACACAGGAACTTGTCCAGATGGGTTGTGAGAGTCTCCAGAGAGGAGAATTCATAATCCATTTGGGCAGCCTGTTCCAGTTCTATGTCACCATTAAAGTGGAGAAGTTTTAACTTGTGTTTCTTTGGAAGCTTTTATGCTCCTACTTGTACCCATTGCCACTTGTCCTATCATCATTAAGAAGAGCCTGACTCCATTCTCCTGACACCCATCCTTTATGTATATGTAAACGTTAATGAGATCTCTACTCACTCTCCTCTTCTCCAAGCTACAGAGCCCCAGATATCTCAGCCTTTCACCATAAGGGAGATGCTCCACCATTTTGCTGTTCTATACTGCTTTCTCCAGTATGCAAAATTTGTTGGGGGTCATAAATGAAGAAGGTAAAAAAAAAAAAAAGTAGGCTGTGGATTTGAATTTACCTGCATCCAGAATGTTGGCAAAATCAATGTTAGCAAATGATGGGCCTTGTAGTGAAGTCTGGGAAGCTTTTATCATTGTACTTCATGATATAGCTGCTCTGGATAGTTAGCTTCCAAACAAGAATAGTGGCATTTCACTGCCTATTGTTTCAAATAAGAAGCTAATTGTGGAGTTACAGAAAATTACTTTCAGAGCTATTATCAGACTTCAGACACAGTAGATTACTTCAAAAAGAAAAACACAGGTAAGCAATACCTTTAGAGGTACATCTAAAGCCTACTTATAGAGTCAGCTCCAGATCACAATGAAAGGATTTAAAAATTATCCTAATGTGGTTAAACCTTTGAAATGCAAAACTAGGACTGGACTTTTAAATAGGATGAAAATGAATGCCTTCTGAGAATTTTTGAAAAGTCTACTCGTAAATAAGATTAAAATATTAGGTGCTGCTGAAAAGCCATTAAATAACACTTTAAATCTTTAGGTGTTCAAGTTTCTTTAAAAATGTGTCTCTGTGTATATCCTTCTAAAATAACTAAAAACAAGTCCCATGGACCCACACTGTTCCCTGACGAAGAATCTGATTATAGAACTCTTATAGACCTGAAGCTCCCTTCCTCTTTCTTGATGAAGATGTACTCTTGTTAGCTACCTTATCCTTTTAGGTCTTGTTTTGACACACATCAAGCATGTAGGACAGTGGTTTAAAGTCATTTATTTGGTATATAGAATCAGAAATATTTTGGCAGAGCATCCAGAGAACAGCTTTCATTTTTATATTTTGATTGGTGCCAAAAAAATAAATTTTCCTTCAAAAGACTCGTCTTATTTTCAAAATTTGAAGAGATCTTTTGTTGGCCTGGGGCTTAAAGCACCTAGACAATCTTGCAACATAAGCACTAAGAGCTCTGAAGCTTGTATATTTGTATCTTGATGTCATAGCCTTTACTCATGTGAGTAGCTCCAAGAAGAGCAGTAGAACTCTGTTTTATGCAGACCAAGAGACATGTTGTGAGGTAATGATGGCCAAAGTTTTACCAGAAAAGTGGTAAGGTCCTCATGGTGGTATGGATGTATTGTACAAAAACACTATATTTTTACAGATCTCACAGAGTGGAATGGGGGAAAATGACACTTTAGAATTTCTGTGATCGCAGAGACAGCTTTATCACTATATTGATAGCTCTCCATGATGCTTCATTGGTTAGTGCAAATGGAATAAACATGATGAAGCTGCTACCACTGTTAGCACAGATCATAAAAGGTGAAACAAGCAACTGCCACAGGATACATCTGTCTCCCAAGAGAAAATTTAGGACATGGGAACATGGAAAGTACTTAATCTACCTTTCTCTTTTTCTCTTTCTCTTTGTACACAGACTTCACATCTGTTCCAAAACATGCATGACAGCTGTATAGATATACTGTTCTCTAGTAATAATCTTCCACTTTCTCAGGACAAGCTCCAATATTTCATGCCACTCTGTAAACAGTGTTTAAGAATTTGAAAGCAACTTTTGTTCCACTAACCTTTTCATCTATTCATGTCCATCACTCTCTGACAGCCGTGTCCTGAATTCCAACCTAAATCGTATTTTACATAGCCAAGTTCCATTTTTGCAGAGAAAAGAACTGAAGAAAATTTGAACTAGTGTAATTTTGCATACTTGAAAGAAATTGTGAACAGCCTAAGATATTTTCTCTCATCTTCTGTAGAAAAAGAAAACAAGTTTACTAACTACAGCAGAACTGAGCAATGTCTCTTAGAAGTAGCATGAAGAATATGAGAATGCTGGTTATTTAAAGCGTGGTTAATATCTCTTGTACAGGAATGCATAAAGTGCATACCAGTAGCACTCCTGTACTCTTTTACAGTAGTAACAGTAAATAATATGTTTACCATGGATTATTACTGCTTGCACTAAAGTTCATCAGAAGAAATCCTGTGTGCTAGATGCTATACAAAGAGGATACCAGCAATCTTGATTTCTTAAGAAAATAAAGCTTATTTAATTTTTCTTGTTTATTCTCCAAAACTTCTACTCTCATAGTCTCATTTAAACCAAGCAGAGCAAATTTCATTAAGTGGTGAAGAAAAACCAAGAAGGAACTGGAGTATTGGTTTTGAGCCATAAGTACATGTTTTTGAGCCATAAGTACATATTTTGTGTTCCAACAAGGCACAGCAGTTAAACTAGCCCTTTCAGGTCGTGGTGTATGTGTATATGTACACGTGTGTTTGAAGTACACACACTTGTAAAACCAAAGCAATATACTTTGGTTCACCAAAGACAGATAAGAAACTGTAGATTGTAAAGAGCATGCTGATACATGCACAGATGACTATATTCAAAACTGAAATACCATTATTAGAGGACTATGGTGTCTCTCTGTATATCTGTGCTGCAGATATTTTTTACAGAAAAATGCATCCTAAGAGTAAATAAGTAGAAATTGTGCCACAGTAATGTAAAAATGTTAAACGAATTGGTACTAAATGTGAGCTCTAAATGTGTCTTAAATGATTGCAGATCATCAAAAGTGCTTTAAACACTTTCTAAAAGAATGACTTTTCTTTTCATACTCGTACAAACACAACCTGGTAAGTGCTTCAGCAACAAATGTAGAGTTCTTCTGCCTTTGTGGGATTGAAAGTTACAGGCTTTGGCAGTAGCAGAGTTATAACATCACCCATCATGGCAATATCTTTTCTTTTATTCTAGTTTTAGAATCAAGTTTTTAATAAGTTAGAAGCTCTATCTTGAGTGTAAAGACTGAATAATTAATTTGTTATTAAAGTAAAAATATAAATAAAATGTTGCATCATCATTGCATATGTTACATCATTAAAGCACTATCAGACATGAAAAGATCTTTAACCTTTTTGAGTCTTTCTTGGTGATAAAATTGTGATCCATGAACTGAAGCAATCATGACATTTAGAGATTTTGAGTGCTAGTCATGGACTGATGAGGACCAACAGGTTACCATAAAAATAAAGTTTCCACATTCTCTCACTTTGACCACATGTGCTTGACAAGTAGGAACAGCCCACTTGGGAAAGATCTGTACACAACAATGTAGGAACTGAATTATCAAGCAGCTCTCCCCCTGCTTGTGGAAAGGTATTAATAAGATGTATATTCCTTCTTTTAATTTCTTCACTTTTCTCATATTCTTTGCTAGTCTTTCAATTTCCATTCTGCCTCTTCTGTTTATTTTTTCATAGTACTTATTCATGCAGTGCCATTTCAGAAATGTCAGTTTTAGACTTTGCTACAGGTGACCTTAACTCTGATTCTGTCAAAGAAGAGTACAGTCAAGCTTCAGTTTTAGTCTTACAGTATTGCTTATTTATTGTGACATTTTGTTGAGGGTTAAATTGGTAAAGGTAGGTATGTGTCTGCATCAAGAAGTCTACTTAAAATGAGTAAAAGTAAAGCAAAGACACAAGTAAAAAATTCTATGTGGATTGTTTTGCATAAATAGTTATCTTTTTTTACTTCTGTGATGAAGTGTTTTGTATTTAGGCTTGAGTGAGATACAATAGGTCATCCTCCAGAAAAAAAGATAGGAAAGCCAAGTGTTCTGCTTTTTCTGTGTGGATATACAGGCTGCATTAGCCTCTGAGGAACAATTCTTGAAAACACTGTCACATGCAGAGAAGGAGAGTTCCCCATCTCTGGGGTGTTAGTAGCTCAAAATGAACAGACTAGATATAGTGTTATCCGATGGAAAATCTCCTTACTGTGGAAGAGTAATGGAAAACCAGAAACAGTTTTGTATCTGCTCGAGGAACAACATACTCTCAACTACCTGTTTCCTAATGTCATGATCTAACTCAAAGCATTTGAAAGCTTTTTCTATGTTTTATGGTCATTTTTAATCAATATATCGAGTCTATTGCTTTTAAAACAGTTATTTAAACTGATTTAAATATATTTCTTTCTTTCAACACATCCTTTCTCCACACTAGAAAAATGGTGGTAAAAAAGGGAAAATTACAAGAAAAATAGAAGAAAAACTTTAATTTCCTTAGAAATTGTTATTATCTAACTGAGAGAAGAACGGAATTAAAATCAGAAAGAGATAAACTCAATTTCTAAATTAAAAAACAATACCAAAGATAGAATCTGTATTGAAATAATAATTATTTTCTTTGTCTTTAAACGATGCTGTAGAAAAGACCTTATACATGGGGACTTGAATGAAACTCAGACGCACATTTTTTTCCATGAAGGGCAAAGAACTCATACATTGCAGTATGTCGGGTTTTTTGTTTGTTTTTTTTTTCTTTTTTTAAAATTCCAGGGTTTTTAGACCAAACATATTTTGTAACTGAATTCTCCCTATTCTAAACTGGGGTTATCTCTTTCAAGGTAAAGGCAATTTCCTGGTTTAGGCCAGCTACACTTTTGCCCTAAATATTGCATAATAAGCAAGTTTACATCCATCTGTCTTTCTGAGAGTTAAAGGATCACAAATGGCTTGTACGCAAAGTTAGCCCTAGTTTGGATCATTACCTTCAAGCAAATTTCAATTCAGAATTCATTCCTTTCTAGTGTTGTTAATGAACTATGCAACATAGTACTTGTTCTTAGAATACCAAGCATAAAACAGAATTTGAAAAGATAACGTGAACAGAGGAGATATTGTTTACTGTGAAAGGTAATCTAGCGAAGAGACTTTTTTCTTTATAGCTCATGTTTATTTACATTAGTGAGTAGATTCAGATGCCTGAATATACTCTACTGATATCCCTTTCCCATGTGAAACAAAGACTGAGTCACAGCATTGCTATTGTTTTCCTACACCTACATGGAAATTCTTTTGCTTTTGTTTGAATTAAAATATCACATTACAGCCCATAGCTGAAATCTATGGGCTTCTCATTGAAATTTATTTTTCTTACTGATGCTTACATTCTGCTTTTGCTTTCACAATGTCAAAACAAAAAGCTATATTAACTTAGAGAAGGACGTATTAAAATTTTTACTTTGTTTATTTATCAGATTGACCAAGAAGGGTTTTTTTTTTTCCAGACAAACAATGTAATAAACTTTACAAAGATTGACAAGACATTGTGTTATGATTCCAGAGAGCTACAGGATAGTATAGATCCTTCCATAACTTAAAGTACACATGAAAAATAAATGAGAATGTCTACTTTCAACTGTCTCTCTAGAAGCCAATTTTGAGGTCGGCCAATCAACTTTTGCTGTTCTATTTGTGTAAAGACCAAATAGAACTGCAAACTATGAGGGAAAGAAGATAAATATCCATTGATCATATTGAAATACATCAAAATTATTGTTTGGATATGTAAATTCAAACTGCATGACCTATTTAATTGGAAAATTAACTCACCTGTGTCAATTGAAATGAGAAAATAATTTTATGTTAAAAGCTAGTGTTTCATTTATCCCAGTGGAGTCAAAAGATCTATGCACCACTTTTAAACACACGTAAATGGGAAAGGGCAGGCTTCTCTTGCAAGCACTATGCAATCAATAGAAGCAGGAATGAAATCAGAGACAGGTATCTTTGGGTATTAGAAAAATAAATGTAGTAAGATTTCTTACAATATGCACCATATACATATTACAGAAATGCCAGGCTGTTACAGCTAATTAAAAATAGTGTACTCTGCAGAACCTTGTGGATGGAAGTGTCTTCCTGTTGTAAATGACCTGAAAGATGTGGATATTGAGGACAGACTTTATAAGAAATTGGTATTGTATTACAATGTGGAAATGCCATTCCTGGTAGGGGAATAGCGTGGGAGAAACTCAGGAAATACGTTTGTGGGAGGAAAACATAAAGGCAGCAGGAGGGCAAGGAGAGGTGACTTTTAAATTTTTTTTCTATTAGCTTCCCTAGGAGAAGCATCTGGACTGAGGCCCCACACGTAAATCTGGTTTTGTGTGGGTGATGGAGGGTTTGTGCACTTCCTGCAGTCACCGTCCAAGCAGAGAGTGCAACATGCTACTGCTCCAGGGCAGGGGCTGGGAAGATGTAGGGACTAGGGTATGCAAAATAACATGCATCTGGCCAGAAAATTTAGTTATAAAAGCTCTTACACTTTCTCAGTATAAACTTTCCTGCTCTGTTGAGTGAAAACCCAGTGACTTTGCTGCTGCTAAGGGTGCGAAGGCAGGCTCTTCCCATACTTCTGACAGTCCATCATGCTCAGTTTTCTTATGGAAACATGGCTTGCTTGTTAATCACACTTCTATCTCTGCTTTTTTATTCATTAGGTGCTCCATTTTACTAACAATGTAAACACTAATATGATTTATACTACAATATTTTTAAAAGTATGTAATGTATGTGAAACAGGACATAAATCTGAACTAATAGAAGTATACTATATATTAACAATGGAGGAAACTTGGTAGAAATGAATAAATTCTACTTTCTATACTATCAGCCATTTCCCATAAGATCCAGGCTCATGAAGGTGATTTGGTGTTTTTTTCTTAGCAATGAATTGATATTCTTATAAACTATATATATATTCTTACATATTTCAGACTTGAGTAGAGGCTTAGTCTATTTTTCTCACGTTGGAAAGCCATTCATTGCTGGAAATACTTTCCAATTGTGTGCATAAGTAGCATAGGATTCAAAAGACATGTTGTTTTAAAAGAATTACATCTACACATTTCAAAATTACAGGTTTTCTTGAGCTAATAACACTGAGATATATCATCAGTGGCCTGGTAGGTACAATTATGTTAATACTTGCAAATGTTCTCGCCCCAGTGCTATCCAGGGTCATTATGGGTTGTGTACGAAGTCTCCTGACAATTCTAGAGAGCACAAAGGAACACTACTTCCTCAGGTCATGATGCAAAAGCTGGGAGATGCCATACACATGAAGTATAACTTTCAAAGTGAAGACAGATGGGACATGGTAGAAATAGGTGCAAAAATAAGGGCTGGAATAAGATACCGAAAGGTTGGAGATGAGAAATCAATTCAAAAGAACAGACCAAGAGATTTATGATAGCAGTTGTGCACAGCGAGAGTGGCTGTGTGGAAAGAAGAAATCTATTTCTAGACCTTGGATGCTACCACTTTTTTTTCTGAATGGATATTCAGATTACTTTCAGTCTATGCAGTAGGTGTCTGTGGATGAGAGGGACTGAATAGGTGTGGACCTTTTTTCACTCTAGTCCCAGTAGAGATGCTTCTATATAGTAAATCTTTACATACTTTTCCAGTAATTCAAAAGGCATACAGTAGTGCTTTTCATTTTATAATTAATGCGTCAGTAGTTCAGGTCTTGACATGGACACCTGTGTACAGCCAAACTACTGTGAAATGAAAATTGTCTCTAAAGGGATAGATTTCAGTTTCTCCCCGTCTCCTTCCTTCTCTTTCTCTCTTGTTCTCCTTTATTTTTTTTTGTAAACTCCATTTATTTTTACAAAAATAAATCTATAAACAGAGATATATAAAACAATAAAAATTCCTTAGTGAAACCATTTTAGTGATAGCAGTGCACAGAAGCACCTTTAAAAGGGAACTTTAAAGGATAACAAGTGATGTAAGGATGAGTTTGTACAAATATATCGATGACCAAACTATTTGGGCTCAGAAGTCTGTTTAAATTCCTGGGAATTAATTTGCCATGTTCACCTGAGAATATTCTATAATACTTACCAATAAATCTTTGTGACTCTAAGCAGTATCTGATCTCTGTCTGTCATGCAATGGAAAATAATTAATTTGCGTATCCCATTTGTTGAGAATTCAAGAGAAAAAAATATATGGATGGTTTTTATCCTGCAAACTTGCTTTGGTCCAGTGCTCTCAATTATAACTTTAAAGCAAGTTATTTTTAATTTGCGCTTTTGAAAAGCCTCTTCCTATAAATTAAAGACTAATTCTTCAAACATGCAAGTATAAAACTGTTGACTCTGTTTACATCAATACTTCTATTTGCAGCAGTGTTTAGACACTAAGTGAAAATGAAAACAAAAAGAAGAAAGAAATAAAAAGAATTAAAATTTGGAGTGAGTTTTACGGGAATTCAAAAGGTTTCAGGGCTACTTATGTGCAAATTAAGGCATTAAATTGCAAGGTGTTCTCAGTGATAAATGGTAACAAAAACACGCTTGAATAAATTCCCTATTAAAAAATAAGAAATTATGTCATGACTTTGCCCTTTTCATTGCTCCTTGAGAAAGGTGAACCTCTCTAAAAATTCATACCACCAGAGCTTCAAGTCTTTTACACTGCTAATGAACTGAGTAACTGAGAAAACAGCATTTCTGCAATTAATATAAATGCAAGGTTTGACTTCCTGGTAAAAAGAGAGAAAAATGACAGAAACTTTATAAATTATTATTGTAATATCCAAGTAAACTTCTAAAATATCTATTTTCTTTTTAATTCAGGCCTGCAAAGAAGCAATCATCACTGCTAAAATCTATACAAATAATGAATGTAACATTTTTCTCAGTTGGCAGAAGTTATGAAGCATACACTTAAAGTACATCTTACCATACCTCTGTAAGTATATTCAGTGGATGACCTTCTTTAGTCGAGAAAATGAACAGAAATACAGAGGATCAGCTCAAAACTTCAACCAATGACAAAATTTCATAGCTTAAAATAATAAAAATGGCTACAAGCTATGATGTGTTACGGACTGATGGCAAGGCATAGTGTTCCTGTACAAGGTCAGGAATTTTGCCAAATGGAAATGCTCACAATCTTCTGCAAATGGTATGCTTACAACTGTAATGGTCTCTGAGTACAAAACCCATGACATTTGTGTCAAAGTAGCATCTTTTATTAGCCCGGATGACACAGAAGTTTTAAGTTAACGGTCCTTTTGACATGTGTAAAGATGATAATCCTAGAAACAGAAGCATACACTGAACATAAGTAAGTAAAAGATAAAAAAAGCAAAGCAGTCTCTCATATTCTGTCCAAGGGTAAATCGTTGCTGTTCCCATATCAAACAAGCTACCTGAGAATATAAGACATATTTCTATGGCCAAGAGGCCTCTCTTCACATTTCCATCTTTACCATCATGAGGCAATACCTTGAAAAGTAGGTATATCGTAGAGAGTCAGTCTCTTGTATAATTGTCCAACTGCTTTCAACTTTTGAGCCATTTCAATAAATGCTGCAACTTGCTCATGAACCAAATAGCAGTCATCCCAGATCAAAGGATGTTTAGGTGGAAATGTCCTTTCAGTGACTGCTTGAATAGAAGTGTAAAATAAGCTTCAAACAGTATTCTATTGTTTGGAAAAGCTGCCATACCTATTTGTCTGTCTATAGTGTGGGGAAATGGGAAACTATATACTGTGAATATTGGCTATTTATCCTCATTTACACATATTCTATTTTGGATTAATACACACAGATAAAAGCATCACTAGAAAGAGCATTTTTATGATCAATATTGGATCCAAATGAAGATGTTTCCAGAAAAAAAAAGTTCATTTGATTCAGTACAATATTCTGCAGTGCAGTATGTGGAGTAGAATCTCAAAGCTCAAAGTAATGTTTATCAGTGGTTTGCCCATTGTAAATTTTTTGCCTCCTTCAGCACATAAAATGCTGTGCTGTTCTCTTTAATCTGAGGATTTTAAACTGTAAGATGCATCTACAGGAAAAGTTTACAGTACTCCTTGTGTGACTACAGCAGGTTTATTCCAAGAATACATATTGCAGATAATCTTTAAATTTGCTGAAAGTACCCTGCTATGGAATATAATAAAAATAAATTGAAGAAAAGGAAATAAACTTCAGCATTGCATAAAAAGACTCTTACTTGGAAAGCCAAGGTTTTATTGTCTTGCTCTCGGCAAGGGATAATGTTGGCAACGGTAAATTCTGTGTTGCAGTAAATTATACTGTTCTGCAGAAGTAGGTCCAGATAGTGATGTTTCTGACTTGATGATATTGGTTTAGGTAAATCACAAAAAACTCGTATAAAAAAGGTTTGAATAGGCCATGCAAAATTAATATTAAATTTCCTGTCGTCTACCTCATTACCTTGTTAGATGACTTGTATTAAAAGCAGTGAAGCAAAGAATCAGTAACCTGGGCATTTGCTATTTCTGCAGTGCTGCAGATATACATCACACAATTTATACAGAAATTAGGTATGTGGAGTATGCTTTCCTGGAGTATAAGTGCATCAGACTAGAAATTATGACTTTATTATGATACTTGAAGGTTCTGCTTTTTGAAATTATCACTAAAAACCATTGTTATAAAGACGTAGAATTGGTGGATATCATAAGAAGTATTCTTGTTTGCACATCATCCTTAGATAAAGCTGTATGTCTATATTTATACTGTATATCCACACAACCCTGTAAATTCGTAAACTGCTCTTCACAAAGGCATGGAAACTGTCTGTGACTATGTCTGAATAAATAGAAATAATTTCTGCTTTTCTGTGGGTTTTTTAGAACTATTTTTTTTTTTTTTTAAATAAGTCCCTAGAGGTTATCCAGTTAAAAAAATGGATTATAAGGCAAAACATTTTGGCTGTTAGGCTTATTGAAAATGATGCTGCTGGAACTCTCAGTCTTTCGCTGAGCGTATAATCAAACACATCTTTGGCTGTTTCCCATGGTCTGACTGAGCAACTTCATTAGAATTAATGGAATGATTAGGAAAAAAAGGCCTTGTAGGGCAGAGGAGGTAAACGCATCATGAGACATGGGTAAAGCAGTGGTAAAGCTGCTTTAATACTCCCTGGAACTCCTGAAATATCTTCTATGCAATTGAACCCTATCTGCCAGACTATCTGTGGGGGCTACATCATAAAACAAGTAGAAAAATATTCTCCAAGAAAATCTGATATTGTTTCTCTTATTCAGTTGAGATGTTTCTATTGCTGTTTCAAAACCTCTGAAAATTACACTGTTGTGTCAACACAAGGCATAAGGGGGAGTCATGGGGGATCAAGAACTTCTCTATTCACCTTTGGCAAAATCTCCAGGCTCTTACAAATCAATAGCCACAGAATAGACCCTTTGATTTTGAAACTTGTGTTGCATTATCATTTGTATTCCCTCATTTTCCAAGAGTGAAGGAAATTTCTTTGGTTGGTGACTTAAAAACTTAAAACAGAATTGCCATGATGGGGAGAGTTACTCCACCCTTCAAAAGCAAAACAAAACCCCTGAACTACCTAAAAAAGACATAATCTCATCTGCAAGAGTGGCAATTACAAATACAAGTACAAACAAGATCCTTCCTTATTCAACTATCAAATATACCTTATGAAAATCATGTGCACATTTGCTTAATTGACAGGATCTGAGCTTTTCTGCTCTATTGATATACACATAATGTAGTACCAATTTTTAGAGAACTGTAAAAATGCATTAGCTGATGGATCGAAAATACTCAAAAGTACCACTATTGACTATCACTATGAAAATATACCTTTTCATAAATATGGTCTTATGAATGTATACAAAAATGAAAACTAGTGTCAGGATGCCATTTTTGGTTGTGTTTTTAACCTCTGAATTATTCAGATGTGATATTTTGATGACCTTTATTCCTATTCACCTCTTTACTTTTTCCTTCCTTTGTCCATCCCTGTTCTTTTTTAATTTTTTTCTGAGATAAATTTTATTATGTGAAAATACAAAGTACATTTTCTCCTTTGCGTTTTAAGAGCTGTGAAATTTGTATTTACTCTGTGTTTATTTTCTTCATATAAACATCAAGCTTTTAATTTACAAAAATCTCTAAGTAGACCTAGACACAGGTTAATTTGGGAAAAAAAAAAGGCAGTCTTACCTGACCCCCATTAAAGATGGACCTGCAATATACCCTTACCACAAAGACAAACTAGTAGTAGTAGGAAGTAGTAGACTTCCTAGTATGACAGATAAACATAGTATAATTTGAAAGTTGCAATGAGAAATTAATTTTATTCTTACAGTGAATCCCCAATTGCCATGTAAATTAAAATTAGAAATGTTAATAATTTGTATTGACAAGTTAAAGACAAAAAACTTAGGTATATTTTATCTGTCTAGATCATGAGTTTCTTAATCTTTCTGAAATAATAAAAAACATAATATAATACCGAAAAGGAAAATAATCTGCTTAAACATCTATTCACACATTATTTATGAAATCACAAATCTTAGATCTGTTGAATCACCCACAAGACATTTTCAGATTTGTTATTGCACTTTATTCCTACTATTGTACTGTTATGTAGGTGAAGTCACTATCCCCCATATTCATCCCTCTGCCTTTCCTGTTTTCAGATCTACACTTATTGTCTCTTGGCTTCTTTCTTTTATATTCTATTTGCGTGTCCAGAAGCAGATGTAAAGAAAAGATCATTAAATTATAAATTTAATGTTCTAATTTAGTGGGAATAATTTGTGGGTTTTTTTTCTTTTTAATAATTAGAAATCTGACATTAAATCTATAAATAATGGCTAAATACTGCTTTTCTCTTTTGACTTTACTTCAGATGACATTGCCCCACCACTAAATCCAAATACATAAATAAGAAGCATGACTGCACACACTCAGACTGAACCATTTGTAATGAATCTCTGAAGGTAATGATACTACATTGTATTTCCCTTCTAATATCAAGACAAAATATTTTTAAGTTTCTTTACTTTGATGTGGACTGTAAAGTAGACCTCTCTACTTTTCTACAGCATCCCAACAGCATCTCAGCAGTTAACCTAGTTTAATCAAAATCAAGAAAACTATTTGAATAATATTTTTGCCAAACTATATTTGACTTTACATCTTTTATAAATATGTGTATATTTCAAGTTTCCATCACAAAAATGCCATAAAATTTAATTTAATTCAATTTAATTTTATTTTTTATTTTAATTCAATTTAATTTTAATTTAATTCAATTCAAGTCAATTCCTTATTCTAGGAAAAGAAAATGATAGAACTTTTAAATTATAAACCTATGAGTATTGCAACATAAAAAATTGCTGTTAACAAGTCTAATCCAAGTGTTTTGAAGTGCCTCCCACATACTTTTTTCCACACTCAACAGGAAATCAGTACTATAAAGACAGATTTTTCATATCTGTATATTTCTGATAGAATTTGAGTAAAATCTGCATATTAACTTGACAGATCCCTGAGCTCTGGTTAACAAAGCTATGGATGAAGCCATTTTTCTCTTCTGTAGTAAAGTTGTGGCAACATAACCCATAAGAATTCATTTTGAGTAGTCTCATGAGGCAAATAGAGTTATTGTTGAACATCTGCTTTAGGATTTCAACAGCTTTGTTCAAGTCCAGCTTTCTAGATGAAGTAGAAAGTTAGAGTTGATAAAATAAGCAAACATCATTCTCAGTTTTAGCAAAATCTCTGTGCTTTTTGAAAGAAATCGTCAGTATGACTAATGAATGTCATTTTCCATGTTTTCCTCTTTTATTTTCAGGGATAAATTGTAGAGACAGACAACATATTGAAAGCTAGAGTTTGCACTCTTTCTAAGAATCCTGATATCCAGGGTATATCTTATCTTTTATAAATAGTATTATTCTAAGACATAAAAATTAAGATGGAAAAGTACTATTAGATAATAGACACTATTAAATTGCTGGATATATCCTTAACAGAAGATGTGTGAAGTATTAAACTGTTGCTGAACATGATCTGAGTCAAGAAGCAAGAAATACTTCAAACAGGATTTGTTAGCAGAATATTTTTTCCACATAAAAAATGTCTAATGAATATTTCACCTCTCTTGGAGCCAGCAGTTCATGCTTAAGAATTTGATGAGTGACATGAATGGTTTGGTTCTGCATCAGCTTTGTTCTCATGAGGTGTATTTGAGCTCTTAATACTTTTAAGGTAGAAGTTGTGTTTGTTACATTCCTCAGCACTTAGCACTTTGTGCATTTCTGATGCCACTCAGTCTGGGCAAAAATAAAATTACATTTTTCACTCAAATCTCTGGGAGGACTTCTTCCTAGGCAATATGTAAAAAATATTTGTAATAATATGTACCAATATAAAGCAAATATTATAAAATACAGTTGCATGGCAATAATTCTGAGTCTCAAAAATGATCAAGGTGTAATATTTTTGTGTATTTGATACTTGAGTCATAATCTTCCTACCAGTATTTATTATTTGTGTAGTGCAAAAACTATAGAATTATTCAGACTAGAAGTTCATTGCACAGCAGTACCTTTGCTGACATTTTAATTCTAAAGTCCTGCTCTGAAGTTTTCAGAAAGGAGTTAGGAAGCTGATTGATGCCAGAGGTACCATTGCATCTCCTGGCTTTCTGCAATGACTTGTAAGGAAATAATCTGAATCACTGCTTTAGGCTCATCTCTATAAGGACAGTAAAAAGAGGAAAGAAAATTGTTAGAAACAGTTCTTCTAGTTAAAAATGCTTTCCTTCATTAAGTCTTACATTTCAACTTTAATGTGATTTGGGATGCCACAGGGAATAAAACGGAGCTATAAAGTAAAGGCATATGCAAACATATGAAATGGATTGTAGAAAGGATAGTTGTGTCAAATACCAGAGTATGTATTGACCTTCAATTAATCAGAATGAGAAGTTCAGGTTTATGTTGGATAAATCTAATCCTGTCTTTGATGTGACTGTGCTACAGTATTTAGACATATTAGCTAAGCTGACAAAAAGGGTATATGGGTCAATGCTGTACTTTAATCTCTTTTTTAAAAAGTTGAAAAAAATCACATTTTTCTTCAAAATAAAACATTTCTTAATATCAACAGAAACTCATAAACATGTTGTAAACAAAGTATAAGAAAGTTATTTCAACCTGACTGCACAAACTAGGAACATTTTAATGCAGTTCCCTTACAAAGGCTTTACTGTTGATATTTTCATTCTCCTTTGTTAAAGCAGAATGGTTCTGGGATAAAGACTAGCCTATTACCTGTAGGAAAAATTAAGATCACAAAAGTAAAGAGTTGTGTGCAGAACATAATTCTCATATGTGTGTATAAAGAAGAACCATACGCAAGACAGAGTGAAATTGTTTGGAATGTATCTAATGACAAGGTACATCTGTTTCTGGCAAAAGAAATTAAACCGATACCTGTATTCTGCTCTGTGGCTGAGCTGTTTCCTCCAACTACTTGAATTGCCTGCAGTTTAGGAGAGTTTGTTGGTGATTTTGTATTGTATTGTTTTATGTTACTTGGGAACTCGGGATTACATAGGAAAATTGCTTTCATCTAAAATAAAATATTTGTTCGTTAACCTAATCTTCATTATTTCCAAAGTGCTGCCATCATTTTCTTAGGGACTTGTACAAGAAGTGACTAAACAAGCTTATATTAGGATATCTTTGTTGTATTTATTAAGAACAGTTTACAGTGTTGATCTCAGGTTAGAAAGTGCTAAATTCTAATTCAACTTGTGCTAAATTCTTAAGTCAGCATGAGATCTTGAACATAGGAATATAGTACTTTTACTGCACTGAGACTATATTTCAGAAGCCGCTGTTCACCTACTTTGATGGCATTACATATGGCATCATAAACTATAATCTAGTAGTTTATTCGTTTCACATTTTTCTTCAGACACTTTCACTCCATTGCTGAATATATGACATTTAATCCCTTTGGATGTTTGATAACAAACACTGCCACAGATCATTTAATTTGTCTGACTTTATATAAGATCTGATGCTAATCAAGGGAAGTAGGAAAAAGAACATTAAGAGACTATTCCCTCTGCCTCTGGCAACAGAAAAATACAGGACTTATATTTAAATATGGCACAAAGTGCCATTCTGATGTAACTGTGCTGTGTGTTCTCCATAAAAACTTGTTAAAAATTATATTCCTGTAAGATGTAACTTGCTTTTCACAGTGGTAAATACCAGTTTGGATCTAATATGAGCATTTATAACTGTCTTTAAGATCATTACATTATAATGAATTATTATTAGATACTTTTGCAAGTATTGTACTTTAGGAGATGAGTGATTAACTAGGCTGCTCTACTACTATATTTAGTTCCTGATGTTATTTCTTTGCAGAAAACTTGGTTCTAGATGAACAAAGAATTTTACCTCTTAGTATTTTGGGGAGTAACACAAGTAGATGCTAATATGAATTTGCCATGCTGCAGAGTTTAGACCTGTAAAATTTCTATTAAAACACAGGTATACCCATGTGTATATGTGAGTGTATTTATAAAAATAAAAATATCTATATGTTATTTGAAGAAATGTCTGAATGTATAAATTTTGAACAATAGTGCCATAGTTCCCCCAACTCTTGTGTATTCAGTAGTTTTAGTTTAGTTTGTTTTTTTTTTTTTTCATTTCATGGGCACGTACAATTTCTCAAGCCATCATAAGACAGATCTTTGAGACTTTTCTTTCTAGGTACACATAATATCACTCTTTAGTCTTCTATTCCTTCTCATACTAATCTTTCAACTACTTAACCCTAATTTCTCTTTCCTTTAACTACAGTATAGTATCATATGTTTGTTTTGTGAATCCAGTACAAACTGAATTATTTCTCTTCCTTAAGACAAGGCATGACTGATAAAATCAGAAGTGAAGGATAAGAAATGAACTCAGTGTCATGTAACATAGAAGAGCAATTCCTTACAGGATCTGCAGGTCTCATAGTCTCAGACTTCAAGCTCAGATCTGCCCTGGCACTCCTCTGTCATATTCAGATCTGAAGACCTCTGCAACATGACTCCCCAACATGCACCAGATTTTGTCAGACTTGTTTCTGCAAGGGACTTATCTAATAAAATTTACAGTTGAATTTGGGAGTTTTTGTAATTTAAACTGCCTCCATGAGAACATGTCCACCTAGGAAGACAGGGAGGACTAGAAGGCTGTCCTGAACATCCTTATAACAGGCAACAGACAGTTGTGATATACAGACATAAAGGAATTTTTTTTCTGTGTTCTCAATTTCAACAGAGCAGCATAAAAATAGGGTCTCTCTCTGACAGCTCCTCTGGAGACACTGTGAGAGGATAGGATGTGTTAACTAAATCTCTGTCTTGTATGCCAAGATATTTAACCAGTACCATAGAAAACACTGAAGACATATAATATGTATTCTTTACAATAATGACAAAAAATCCCAAGCCCTGCAAAGACTTCTATGGCACTTTTTAGCTCAGTTGGAGTAGGGAGAAAATACAAGCCTATTTGAAGTCTGTAAAAAGTGGCATTGAGGGAATTAATTTGTCACAGGATCAACTATTCCAGAAAGAGTAAAAGCAATAAATGAAAAATCACAATAACTCCCTTTGAATACTGTAGAAAAGTGACAGACCTCTTGGTCAGATTCATGAGAATGCATCTGCTTGATGTCTCCACACTGAATAAGAATAAATACTTCTTTCAAAAAGTGTCCAAATTAAAGGACATTCTTCAAAAGAAACACAAATTGTAGAGCTGTAAATTAATTTTTTTCTAAACCTGTTTCAAGTTGAACATGCAGTTAGCTTACTTATAACACCGGAAAATTAACTAGAGCAATAATAGAAGTTTTCCTAGGTCAGTTGATCCTACTGTTCTACACAGCTTCTCTAACATAATCTTTACATTACAGCTGTATAAGGAAATTTTTAATAGGAAACACATTATTTAAAACACATTTAAAAGTATTGAAAATATTATAACTTTTGAAAATATTGCCAAAGTTATAAAAAACTCAGCAATCTGAGATCAGCAATATTTGACTATGTTCTCAATCTCTTTCTTTAGAATGTTTTTTTAGATGACTATTTTAATTAATTTTAATAAAACTCACAGCTTTTGAGGAACAAGTCTGCTGAAAGCAAACAAAAATAATAACACTGGATTGAGATCATTCTCTCAATACCAACCTGAGTTATCTCATTGGAGAATAATGGCTTGGGTTGACTCTCAGTCAGGGGAAAGTTGATGAACCTATCCTGAAATCATAGATCATATCCTAAACCACAGTATTTATAGTAACATTACAAGAATATAAAATCAAGAACGGATTAATAATAAAGAAAAAAAAATCACACAAGACACTAAGGCAACTACCCGTAAAAGTTTCTATTCCCCCTCTGCTCTTCCAACTCTTTTAAATTCCTTGCTGGATGCCAGAAGCTGTTTTCATAGAATCATAGAATGGTAGGATTGGAAGGGAGCTTTAGAGATTGTCTAGTTCAACCCCCCTGCAGAAGCAGGTTCACCTAGATCAAGTCACACAGGAACATGTCCAGGTGGGTCTTGAAGACCTCCAAGGAAAGANAGATAAAAAAAAAAAAGAAAATCCTTGGAGGAGAAAAAAGGGAGATATGCAAGACTAAAAGAAAAATTTACATATGTTAACCTTACTAAAGATTAGTTGTTTCAGACCTGAATAATGGCAAAAATTAGTTCACTCTGTGTTGATGTTAAGCAGATTTGTTCCAGAAGACTATATCAAGAAAACTACTCTGATAATACTGAGCTGTGACAAATTTGGAAGAATTTTTTATGTCAGATTATGCAAAATTATCTAAAATTATTAAGGCTTTGATGGTCTTTCTTCTTGTTTGTGATTATTATCAGTAAAGGCCATATATCAAAACATTAGTGTACTGCTCCCTTTTGTTATGTTCTAGATGAGGCTGTATTTTATGAGTAAGAAGTAACTCACCTCTGTCTTTGCCTTAAACAGGTCTCTAGTTTAGCAAACCTCAAGAGAAAAAGGAGAAAAAAAAGGAATGTCAACCGTGTTTCTCTTTAATGTCCGCTTTCAGCAGCTTAGATACTGTGCAATTTCCATTTGTTGTTTCACTTACTGACTTCCTGATTTCAAGTCCATTTCCACTGGGATTGGCATGAGTTTACTCCCTTCAGCAGTACTAGAATAGGGAGACATCATAATTTTACCTATTCAAAAATTAATTCAATGCCCAATTATCTGAAATTATATATAAAACAGGTTTCTTACCACAGTAAGTCAGATGGTACTCACAGTGTGCAAGTCTACCAAGGTAGATGGGAAGACAAGATACTTTAAATATAGTGATGACATAATGTTATACATTATTATTTATGTAACAGGTGGTGATGTATACTCAACATCATGCCAGGGCCTTGCACTGGCACTTTATAATGTCAACCAATCAATGCCAAAACTGTGTATAATCTACTGTTGGTAATCATTGATCAACACAACTACAATTATGTCACCTACCTTCTTACTGTCATATTTAAGCATAGGAAAATTATCATATGCATATAGGCAAAATGTAGCAAAGAGGCATTTAAAGAAATGTGCAAATGGAAAAAGAGTTTGCTGTCTAATACACTGTCTAGTCCTTCTTTCCTGACAACCCAGACCAAGACCTATTGAAATGACTTACAATTCCTTCTCAGCTCCATGCCAACATGTGACTGTTTCCTTCAAAAGGAAAAGAAAAACAGTAGGAGTTGACACTGATAAAGGCATACACCTAGGGCCAGGTTTTCTGGTTGTCCCACAAATGACTACAGATTGTTAAAAGAAACAAGGATATTCTAAATGATGTGAAGCATGAAGAAACGTAACAGTCTAAGCCAATGTGTTCTGATATAGTCTATTGGTTACCTTGAAGAAATGAGATTTGCCTCTGGGTTTCATTCAGCTATTAAAAGAAACTCATTTAATTTCTTGGTGAAAGTCAATGCTAACATTGATTTTAAATGACAGACAGGGCTCCAGCTAACTTTTTTTTTTCCCTTTGCTTACTTTGCATTTCAATACTTCTGGCACTTCTGTCAATTCTAAAGAACTGAAGTTTATAAAACCTGATAAAGTACTTCTTGAAGTATTTTCCTTCTATGTCAGTTTTCAAGCAATTTCATTTTTAAAGCTTTTGTCTGAAAATGGATTAAATACATTTTAAAATCATAATCAGTGTTTAGTACAACTGTGTACATTTCTGCTCCTTGTCTTGAAAGAACATACTCAGATTTGTGAAAGATATGAAAAGGGTTTCTCAACCAAAGCATTGAAAGCAGTATTGATGTGCAGGATAGTGCAGCTCGTTTCCATTTTCCATTTGGTCATTGGTACAGAAGCATAGAATTGAATGACCAAAACTCGCCTCAGAGAATCTTCCTCAGTATGGGAAGAACATAATTGTGAATGAAGTGCATTGTTTCAATTCATGTAAAATAATTTTCATGTTTTTGCAAAGGAAAATTGTCATAGCTTTATGCCAGTGCAATGAATGTCTTCGCAGTCTTGTGATATGCATTGATTAGACATGCAGCATTTTTGTTTTGTTTTATTCTTAATTCTGAAATTTTTGTGTAAAGTTAATTGCTTTGGAAAACTGAAATGCACAGACAATAAATAGTCACAGTTAACTCCATATGATGAGATGTTTGGAATTCTTTAATCACAAGATAATGACTTCATCCAGGGAGCTAACCTCGACATAACTCTCTCCATTCAGTGAACTGATACTAGAACTGCAGCACACACTATGGAAGCAGTCTGATCCACAGTATAGACTTATCCTATACTACCTTACCAAACTATTGCCACTCCTGTCTTATGAGCATCACTACACTGTTTTCTATTATTTCTATCTGTACAGTGTTTAAAAAGGATTGTAAAATGTATGTCATACACTAGTCTATTTGTTTTTATTTCTCATGTAATGTATATAACATATTTGTCAGCACTGAACAAATAATAATACGGAATTATTTACTCTAGGCATTTCATAAGCATTAAAATACATTTTTTAAAGGCAAATAAATAAATACAAGAAAAGAAAAATCACGGAGTCCTTTGTTAACTAGATCAACAGAAGTTTCCCAAATCTTCTACACATGTTGTTGTGTTAGTGCCTTTTCCAAAGCAGCAGTCTCATTCTCATTTTCCTGATTGTGCTTTTGTTTCTGAGAATAGTCAGGGGTCATTTGTTGAACCAAAATTCGGTTGGTTTTGAAGCTCATGGGGGAGTTTTGAATTTTTTTATTTTTTTTTTTTTCCCTGGTTAATAATCACCTTGATTTCTCAAATTTCCTTTCTCTTGATTTCTCAGATTTCTCTTGATATTCTCTCCCATCAGGGGCAGGACATGAAGGATGTGACTGAAATATGTCTTAGCTGACAGAACTTCCAGAAAGGGTCATGAGGTGAACAGCAGTGATAGTTGAAAACCAAAACTGAAGAGTACTCTTGTTACATGTATTTATTTGTGGTGGTTTTAGCTCTGGCTATGTGCCAGATGCCCACCAAGTTGTTCTATCACCCCTCATCTTAAACTGGACAGGGAAGAGAGAAATATAACAAGTCGAGATAAGGACAAGGGAGACTGCTCAGCAGTTACCGTCACCGGTAAAAGAGATTCAAATTGGGGAAAAGTTAATAAACCAGAAAAACAGAGANTAGCCTGAGTCCCTCTCAGGATCACAGCAAACCTGCTTTGGTGTGCGCTCCTTTCTCTCCATGGACTCACTGGAGTTATTTGCTCCAGTGTGGGCTTCCCACAGAGTCACAGACTCCTTCAGTCATCCACCGGGGCATGCTCCCCAGTGGCCTCCATGGACTGCAGGGTCACAGCAAGGCCTAAGCGTCTCCACTCCCTCCTTCTCTGCTGGAGATACAAAATTAGCCAGAGTCTTACTGTCATCCAAAGAGACTTCGACAGGTTGGAGAAATGAGAGGACAGGAATATCATGAAGATCAATAAGACGAAGTGCAAAGTTCAGCATCTGGGAAAAAATAACCTCAGGCACCAGTATGTCTTGGGGATCTGGAAAATGCTTGAAGGCAAGGTGCAAAAAGGATGGAACCAATCTCTGGATGGTGCCCAGTGATAGAGCAAGAGGCAACAGGCACAAAGTGAAGCATGAGAGGTTCCCGCTGAACATCAGGAAACATTTTTTCACTGTAAGGATGACTAGGCATTGGCATAGATTACCTAGAGATGATGTGGAGTTTCCATCCTTGGAGATATTGAAAACAGAGTCCTGGGCAACTGTCTCTAACTGGTCCTGCTTTGGCATGAGGGCTGGACCAGATGACCTCTTGAGGTTGCTTCCAATCTTAGCAATTCTGTGATATTCAGAAGAACTTCAAGCCATGTTAATATACTGGTGCATATTAAAATTGAACTATTAATGGGGAAGGGTGTGTGTAGCAGCTTCTGCTTTGAAGGAACATAACTATTCTAGTTGCGCAACAGCTTTTTATCTCGATTATGACAGTGATGATAAAAAGGTGGGTTCAATGCACTTGTTAGAAAAGATGTTGAATTAGATTGATGAGATTTTGGATTTACCATACTGGAGGAGTTATGGTGTCTCTAAGCTATTTATGCATATATTTAAGATATCAAGAAAAGACTGGTAAGAAACAGGAGAAGTTTCCTTCATTTTGTTAGCACACTTTTTTTCTGAACTTCTTAAGAATGCTGTTATTTTATTGTGTTAGCTAAGTCAGCTTGATAAATCCTTTACACATATTTCAGCTAACCTGTTATTGAGGTAATCCCATACCCAATCTAATTTAGTGTGTAGAATTACAATAATTTATAAACATGACTATGCAAAATATATTGAATAATGATACAGTCTACACGTGATAGACATATGCTGCTCATCATAAAACAAAATCGACCAAAGAGCTGAAACAGAATAAAACTGACTAATTCAAACGTAAAGATAATAGTGGTAACTATTTATTTTGGCCATTAGCTTGTATGTCTGTAACTTTGGTGTTGAGTTTACACTGCATGCCATAACATGCTAACAATTATTAATTTGACTGAATTCAAAAGCCAAAGAACTTCAGAGGAATGGAGACAGAAATAAGGCCAATTAAAAAAAAAAAGTGTATTACAATAAGGTTTGTAAGGAAGCTGTAAACAGAGCTAACAGAAATAGAAAAAAAATATAATGGCAGAACATCTTGATAACAAACTAACTTATGCAAGCTCAAGGCTAAAGAGCTAGTAAAAACATTTCTTTGGTATTTCTATTTATTCAGATTGATCATTGTATGTAACCCTGTAGCTCAACTCAGTTCAGCTTTTTCTCCCAGTATGTTGAGAGCGTATCATCAGCTTTCTGTTCAAAGATGAGCCTTTTATTTTTCTCTATGTCTCTTGGTAAGAAATAATGAATAGTTGAACTAGATGCCACTACTGGATGATCTGCTGCTTAACCCTGTTGATTCTCTGCTCTCCATCTTACAAGAGATGTTTAAGAAAAACATTACAAGAGCACATTTCTTACTTGACTTTCTTCAGGTATGTTACTTTTGTTCACCATGGCCACAGGCTTTGATTGTGTGCTGGTATATGGGAAATCCCTAATATGTATTTTTCCTATGTCAGTCTTCATATGGCCAAAGAACTACTGCTATTTCTTGAGACTCGTCCCCTTTCCAACTGATAAAACATAAAGGCCTTTTTCAGACTATTTAAACTATTGTAAATTAATAAACTAAAAAACTCTTGTTTGGTCACCTTGGTATAAATATAGGGAGTTGAATATTGATAGCCTGCAATGGAACCATAATTTGATTTGTCTTTATATTTTCTGCACAGTTTTTGATCTTCTCTGCCAAGTGTTCCTGCAGGAATGTTGAATTGTAAGGAGAGGTTGTGGTTTGTGTTTTTTGTGTTTTTTTTCTTCCAGTTGATTCTGTCAGAAATAATTTGTTTAAATCCTAGAATCTTCCTCTGAATGTTGTTCAATATTGGAGATATGTAACACTTAAAACTGTTAATTATCTGATAACTACATCTCATATAGTAAAGAATTTTCTTTCAGGATTTGTATTAACTTTGATTTTCTTTAAAAATGGTAATGTGATAGAAGATCTCTGGTCAGTGGGGTGGTGGCCAAGGAGGTCACAGCAGTCTCTGATTCCTCTGTCCTTGGCAGACTTCTGTGATTGGTTTTTTGGGTTTTTTTTTTTGTGTTCCAAACTACTAATTCTTTATTTATTTCCATTTATTTCTATATATTCTTTTATATTCTATATTTTATATATTTGTTTATATCATAAGTCTAACAGTGAAACATTGAAAATATTATGTCACTGGGGTACTAACATATAATTAGTTTTTTACTCCATTCTCTTCCCACATATTAATCTAAAGACTGCTAGGTGAGACATATTTTACGGATGTTCTAATATACAGTTTTAAAACTTAAAAAAATATGCTCAAGAAGTTAGAAGGACTGACAATGACAATGCTTACAGTTCAAAACATTCTTATGATCTGATATTAAATTGAATTTTAAATAATAATTAATACAAAGAGAATTTATAACCTCTATCCTCCCATAAAATCATCTATTTTTAAATTTTCTCTGTCTATTGTAAGATACAAAAGCCAGATTTCTATAATTTGGGCCTGGCTGCTTAAGAAGTTCTGGTTGACTACTGAATGTGCTTCCTATAGTTTTCACTTACCTTAACTGTTAGCAGTTATGTCATTCTTAAGCTACAAAGGCAATTTGATGATTTCAATGTATTCTACTCTAACCAAGTGTTCACTTACTTGAAGTTAAATGTACAATATTGCAAAAGCTGAGTGTTTTGTCCTGCAAGTGTCATTTTGAGCTGCCGTATGTGCTTTGTGTCCATCTTTTTGGCTATACCTAAGCCAAACAAGTTGATACTTATACCTCACCAATGACCAGTTTTTTAACATGGATAGGTGCTGACAAAAGATTATTTTATTTCTTTATTTTGGAACAGATGAAGCCTTTTCTTTTACAGAGGAAAAGTAAATAACTAACTAGCTCCAGTTGTGCTGTCTTGTTTTGTCAGATGATGACTCAGTTTTTTAAAGAATTATACATTCTAGATGCTTATTTGTGAAGATTGTTTACAGAACTCATGTCAAGTACTGAGAGACTAAGATACTCTTGGTGGATAGCTGACTAGACATCTTTTTGAAGTGCTTATATTATACATTTAATTGCCAGTATAGTTCTAAAGTAATTCCAATCTATTTGCTAAATAGAAATATTCAGGATTTTTCAGCTTTAAGCACAGCACTTTTCCCAATAGCTGGAAATGTTTTCTAGCTAATGGTATATTTATATGTATTTAAGCTCACTGCTGTGCAAAGTCAAGTTTCTTTTAAGTCTTCAAACTAAAATAAGAAGATACGGAATATGATGCTGGTCTGAAATTTTACCATACAGTCATCTGCAAATTATGTTGAAATAAAAAGATAAGTTATTATGAGTATTTTTTGTTTATGGTATTTGCGTATTTCTAATGTCAATAGTGGGAAATGCTGAGTGGTGCTTTCCTTGTATCTCAGAGTGTCACTTGTGGTTAATACAATGTGACTGGAAATCACAGTTCTCAGCCTAGACAACATTTCAAGAGATTACACAAGAATTTCAGGTTTTGAGAGCTTTTTTCTGCATTGTCTTTTTATTGCACATCTGCTGTGTTCTGTCCAGGTAATCAAAAAAACAGATTTAACAGGCTTGCTGGTCTCTTGACCCCTTGAATACATTTCATTATTTCACTTGTAATAGCAAGAATTTTGTTCCTGGTCTGGATATTAACAGAAAACTCCAGGGATATCAGTCTGATGTTGGAAAACATCAGTCAGTACACATCTTGTTTTCTAAGCATCATTAAATGGTATCTCCCTAGCAATGTAATATCTTGCACCACACTAGCTGTTTTTCACTTAGTCATAGAGAATCACAGATGTCAGTGAATCATGTTTTGATTTATGTTTCAAGAATTTTTTCAGAATGTAACTTATAATGTAAGATGTTAGCCTATCTTCTGCAGTGTTCAGTTCTGGTTCCCCAAAGATACTAAACATATTTTAATAGTGTCAGGGATTGCAGCCACCAGTATTAGCATTTCATTCATTTTCCAGGCCTCAAGCCTGTCAAAAGCGTTTTGTACCTAATTCATTAGCAAATGTGCATACTAAAAAGTTAAGAAGATGAGACACATCTTCACTGGAAGATACAACTGAGTTTTAAGCTATCTTGTCAAACCCAGTGACCTTTTTGCTGCATTTCCACTGATGCTTAAGTGTGATTCCATGGTACATTTAAAAGAAAGTCTTTTCCACAGTGTTTCATGAGAAACACTGTTGTAAATTATGACCAAAGACGTTATGAATCTAAAACAACTGTGCTAACATCAGACAGTTAAGAAGACAGTAAAGATTTATCATTGAATTTTGAGAGTATTAAAAAAAAAGCCAGCGTAGAAAATTTGACAAATCGCTAACAACTTTTCTTTACAGTCAAAGGTGGAAAGCTAACATTGCAATAGACCATAAGATCACCTTAACTTGAGATCTGCCTGTACTGCAGGGAAACATCCTCCTCCCCTAGTCCTGTTCAATTTATAGTTAGAAATTTACTTGAGTGAGGCTACTTAGTTTAAAAGGCAGGTAATGGAATGAGCTAGCAGCAGAGAAGCTACACTATGTTTTTTAAACCACATGGTTAAAATTTTTGGGAAATTTATAACATCTAATGTATAGACAAGTTTGCCTGGAGCAAGACATGGTAACATGTGAGGAAGACATCTTATCCTCCCCTGATTGCTTCTCTTTGTATACTTTTCAAGTTCTCCTCTTTCTAGTATTTGCTTTTTATTTCTTCTTCAATCTTCTCACGGTAGAAATTTTGTCTTTTATTTCTTGTCATATGGATAATAAGAAGAATAATAGCAATAAGATTAATGCTTGAAGATATATTGAGTTTGGCATGGATAAGTTTAATTTTCACCAGACGTCATGAGGACCATGGCTAGGCTATCCATACCATGCTAACACCATACTCAGTATATAGGAAGAAGATGTCAGGGCATGGAAACATGTGTTGGGACAGAGCACTGGATTCCAGGTGGTAAGCAGTTACTTTGTGTATCATCACTTACTTTCTGTGTTCCTTTGCTGTTCTAATGGCTATTTATTCTCTTGTGTTATTCTGTTACATTGTCCTCATCTCAATCCACAAAGTTTTACTTATTCTTCCTGATTCTCCTCCCCATCCTGCTGAGGTCAGGAGAAGTGAATGAGTGTCTGCATGGCTTGGCCTAGCTGGCCTTAAACCATGACAAAAGAGAAATAAGAGCATTCTGCACTTACATTTACCTGCACTCTGGTACTGTATACTGGGTTTATGTTTCTGCATGTGATAACAGCAACCTACAGTGATGACTTGATTCTGTCTAGAAGAATAATTTAGAAACTGTAATTGCTATCCTACATTATCAAGCTTAGTTCATAGAACCCAAGACAAAATATCTGTTTAATATGTGAAGTTGATCAGGGTTTCAGTATGTACGAGGCCTTCTGGAGTAACAGATACTGCTACAAAGGTTATTATTACACCATGCTCGGGAGTAGGCACCTTTGCAAAGTAACCATTGGTGTTTATCCTGTTATGGAATTGGCTGTCAGTATTTCAAATATTGAAATGAACATGTTTTGATCGAGTTTTGTGTTCACATCAAACAGTTTTGTAATGAGGTTGACAGAGATTAAAAGTTGACAGGAGATGGGGACAGAGAGGTAAATAAGGAAAGATTCTCTATCTTTACCATTTCAATTCTCTTTGCTTTTCAAGAGGCAGATATGGTGTTAAGAATCAATTACAAACTCTGTAACATTTTGTCTGAGAACTCTGTGTTCAAACTGGCTTTTGAAGGAACCACATAAGGCTGTAATTCCATTGCCAGACATGGAACTAGATAATGTTTCCACACTTCGGGAAAGATTTTACAACTTTTACAGCCATGTCTATGTAGCTGTCTGTACTCAGGCTACTGAGGCTAACGCTGATTCAGAGTCTACATAGACTTCATTGTAAAAATGTATTAGCATTGAAAACTAGGAGGATTTTTAACCCTACATACACATATGGTTTTGTATATGTGTATTATTTACACATATAAAAATACATAACTATGTGCTGTGAATAGATTTAACAAATAGATAGTATTTATTGCATGGATATCAGTTTTAGCACGTATTTAGAGTGTATATTCTGAAATCATACTTATGAAATACATTTGACCTTGATGTAAACCTAGATTTACTTTTGTTTTAGATGTAAATAATCAGTCATTAATTATATACTATAGAACAGTGATACATTATTCTTCATATTTTATGATAACTTTTGTTCAATAATACAGGTTTTAATTGCACAGACACTGACAAGAATGTAGATTTCATTATTAGTTTTTTGTCTGATCACAAAAGCTGCAAATTTACTAACTAACCTCAAAGGGGAAAAAACCCCTATCATATGATTAGACCTTGTTTGACCTCCTTCTGCTTTTGTATGACACAAAAAACAAATAAATATTCAAGTAGAGACTAAGCATCTGTTGGCTGCAGAAACTTCTTTAACTCTGTGTTTCATCCCGTAACTGAGCAAGATGACTAATGAAACCAATGTAGAATCATAGAATCACGTAATTCCTATAACATCTATGTTGCATGAATCATTTGCAAAGCAGAAGACATTTTAAAATGTACAGAAAATTAAAGATGTATGCAAGAGGAAGACCTTTCAGGATGTTTGCCAGTAATACCAAGCTGTGTGGTGCAGTTGACATGCTGGGGAAAAGGATGCCATCCAGACAGACATAGACAGTCTTGAGAGGTGGGAATGTTAGAACTTCATGAAGTTCAACAAGAGAAAGTGCAAGGTCCTGTACATGCATCAGGGCAATCCCAAGCACAAAAACAGACTGGGCAATGAGTGGATTGAGAGCAGATTTCTGAAAAAGGACTTGGGGTTTTAATTGACAGGAAGCTCAATATGACCTTGTAACATACTCTTACAGCTTAGAAAGTCAACCATATCCTGGGCTGCATCAAAAGAAGGGTGGCCAGCAGATCGAGGGAGGTGGTTCTACCCCTCCACTGTGCTCTGGTGAGACCACACCTGCAGGACTGCTCCCAGCTCTTGAGTCCTCAATGCAGGACAGATGTGGACCTACTGGAGCAAGTCCAGAGGAAGGCACAAAAATGATAAGAGGGCTGGAGCACCTCTCCTTTGAAGACAGGCTGAAATAGTTTGGGATGTTCAGCCTGAAGAAGAGAAGGCTCTGGGTAGGTCAGTACTGAAATAGTCCTATAAAAGTGCTGAGAAGGGACTTTTTACAAGGACTTGTAGTGAGAGGACTACGGGCAATGGCTTTAAGCTGAAAGAAGGTAGATTTAGATTAGATATAAGGAAGAAGTTCTTTGCTGTGAGTGTGGTGACAGTGGAACAGGTTGCCCAGAGAGACTGTGGATGCCGCATCTCTGGAAGTGTTCAAGGCCAGGATGGATGGGGCTTTGAGAAACCTGGTCAAGAGGAAGGTGTCCCTGCCTATGGCAGAGGGGTTAGAACTAGGTGATCTTTAAGGTTTCTTTAAATCCAAACCATTCTATAATTCTAAGTGAGCTTAAGTATGGAAAATTCCATCTTCTTTATAACAGAACAAACACCTACTGTTTTGTTTTATTTTGTTTTTCCTGAATAACATCAGGGAGTTTGGATTAATGTTTGGTAATATGAAAGAATATGAACATCCTCAAAAGCATCTTACTCTCTTTTGAATTTTGAAACATTTTTTCAAGGCACAGGGCAGAACATTCATTTGTCTATTTCCTGCCATGATTTTTCTTTCTTTGCATGGTTTGTGTGGAGTAAATGGTGTCAAAAACTGTCAGCTACAGTTTCATCTCAGTATACTGTTTTATGCCTTTATTTTAGGCTAGGCCTTTTATTACTTCAACTTGTGGTTTGTGAACGGATGAGAACTATCATGAATATTGTATAACTTGGTCTGTGGAAACTGAGAGATTTGGTTTTGTTCTCAACACAAAGAGGCTATTGGTCAAGTTCTTTGTTGATATTACTAGACAATTAAATCAACATGATCCTGAGTTGTCTGTATAATAATAGTCAAAGTCCCCATGTAAATAACTGATGACTGATCTGCATAACTTCACCTTCCATTGACTTTTATTTATATAGGAAGAATTTTTTTTCCAAGTTTAAATACTTCACAAAAAAATAATAACACACTGTGTGATGAGAGCCTATGCCATGTCCTAATAGGTAACCACTTGAAAAATATGTTACTTTAGTACATACAGCTGGCATTTTAAGTGGAGTGGATGGATTCTAGATAAGAAAAGCATAAGTTTTTCTAAGTTACAAAATAATCTTTTTACATGTGGATGACAAAAGTATTTAGGTGGTGTTTGATTTGTATTCAGACATACTCTAACTCCTTGAGTTTGTATTTTGCAGTCATAGAATTTACTAATCCTTAAGATTAAATATACTACACCCATTTGAGCTTGGATGGGGAATATTTTTTGAAAGTCAGTTAATTCCTATAAATTTAAAGGGAAAAAGCTCCCAAACTTATAAAATCTAGACAGTTTAATCTATTCTGTGGAAAAAACACATTTTAAATGTTGAACTTTCTTCTGAAGAAAACCCAAAGGACCTTCATGCACAGAAATTGGCTAGAAAACTTCACAGCATAAATGCAAATAATTCTAACAATGCACTTTGCCATTCTGTTTCATTTGCCACTCTCTTAACATTGAAGAGATCTGTATGGAAAACACTGATCTCATGGATTTTGTCAAGGAAATACATAATTTGCTAAGTCTGCTATGAAAATAAATAGATGGAAAATAAGGTAGAAAACAATATGAGCACATTTTTACAATGCTTTTCAATATATGTGTATAGAGGACTGACCTTATATCTGAAGACATTAATAAAGCAAAATAAAATGTTTTTGTCCCTAAAGTTTTAGAAATGAAATTGTTTCCTGTAGCTTAGGTTAAATCCACACAATCAATGTTATTATTGAATTGTTGGTTGACTTTTCTGATCGTCCTTTTTCTCCTTCTCTGCACATATGATTTTTGGTCAGGAGCCATGAAATTCCAGTCCTGCAAAATACTTTCTGCTCCTGACAGAGATAGGAGAAGATGTAATGGATCAGAAATATGCCTATATTTTACTCCATTGCCCATGTAAATGTAAATGAAGAACATATACTCATTTGCAATTATGTTGTGGGAATATGATATTCATGATCTTCTCAAATGTAAGTTGCACGGAAAACCACAAAAACCTATTTCAGTTCACAAAATGCAGCAGAGAAATGCATCACGGGAAACTGCTGTTTACTTGCATCTTGAACATTAGTAGTGTTATTTCAATACTTATGATTTCAACTAGAAGAAATTTTCATGCTGTCTTCTCTTTCCACTAAAGTCAAAGATGTAGCTTTCAAGGAAGAGTGGAAAGAGAGGCCACATAAGTAATAGTGGAAGATTTCCAGAGATCTTAGTGACTTCCTAAGGCTATTGTTTCTTCTTTGGAATTTTGTTTGGGTTTTGGTTTGGGAGTATTTTTTGTTGGTTTTGTTGTGTTACTTGTTTTTATTCTGAGATTTTTGTCACCAGTTCTTGCTTTACTGTAGCTTACACATTTTTACATCTCTTGTAATATATGTCTATTGCTAATTGTTGCCTGGAGATTTCTGGAGTTTAGCATATCCTGTCTTTTTTTTTTTTTTTTTTAATCTGATGCACTTCCTTCTAAAAGACCTTTTCTAAGCTGGAGGTCCACTAGCTCATTGCTCTGCCAGTTGAATACTTCAACTGATAGGACAGTTTTTTTTCCCTTTTACTAAAATACTAGTTTCTCTGGTTTAGGTGAGAGAGCATTTGTCTATCTTAAAGAATAAAGATTGTGCAGAGAAAGAAGATAACAACTTCTAACTGAGATATTTTAGATTTAAAAAAAAGGTTATGCACCAATAAGCAAACACCTACAAATAGTCTTGCATTAATTGAATTCTGACTATATTAAATTCATGGCAAACTGTAATTTACATAAGTTTTGTACTCCTCTAAATGTGGCCTACCCAGTGTATGAAAATTTGTGTCTTCTTGAAAGGGATAAAAAAAAGATGTTTTCCTCTAAATAAAATGTATTATTGGAGATTTTTAGTCTCTCCTGGTGCATTCCACCATTACAATGTGAAAGCAGGAATTTAGAGTCTTTATAGATTAAAATTTCTTTTTCTTTCTGGCTTGTGAAATAACATTCTTATTGACCTTTTCAATATACTTGGACTACTGAGCCTCACTGTGAGAGGACTCACCCATACAGAGTAAGATTTGTTATCTTGATTTAGTCTCTCTCCTGAGTATTTCTTGTTGTCACCAGGAGTGATTAGCAGTCCTGCAAAAGGCATCAAGTAATGGTTGTTGTTTCTGTCAAACAGAAGTACTGAGACTGTGCCTTTCTTCTGTCTGCTCCTCTTTGCATAATACCTAAAGGCTTAAAACAATTTGTCATCTACAAACGTGTGCTTTTTTTTTTGAAAACTCCACAAAATTATGTGATCATAAAAACATTAACTATGGAAAGAAGGTGTTTGTCAATGTTAATTTTGGTTTTCTCCATGACTGGGAGTCTGTGGAACAATATTATGAATAAGAGCCCTGGAACTTCATTCTATGGTATCATATATCTTCAAAGAAGTATCTTTCTTGTGTCATATGAAACTTTCAAAGGTCTTATTGTCACTCCCTAACAATGACATGGCAGCCTTCAAAGAATGGCATGCTCAGTACAGTAAAACTTGCTGGAAAGTCTTTGAACTTAAAATGAAAGAGCAGAGACTCCTCAGTGTTACGAAATCTTCTGATCGGTAGGTGGAAAATTACATTAAAAAAAAGATAAAAATAACATCAGAAAACTTGTCCAAAAACAGTGATTTGGAGTCAGCTTTTTCCTAAGAGGACAGTCAATTTGACTTGTTTCCAAAGTGACAAAATTTATGGCTTCAGAACTCTCAGTAATAAGTTAGGAGATAAAATATTTTAGGAGATAAAATCATATGTCTTAAAATTAGATCTTGCAGTGCTGATGTTTGATACCATTGGAGCATAGCAAGGCAAAGACACGTGCATCCTTGTCCTCCTGTATATTAGGTGTTTAAAATGAAAACTTTCTTTTCTGTGAAGAATAAGAGTGGATAGGAAGAGTGTCAAGAAACTTTTGTGCCATGACCTTCCTAATGAACTTTCTGAAGTGATGTTCCTAAACAGCATACCTGCCTGAATTTGAAAGTCAGATTCTGGTCCCTTTACATCTACTTGGTTTATATGAAAATGGAACAGGTCATCTTTTTGAGCTTACAAGGTATATATCAATGTGTTCTCTTACGAGACCTTTGTAAATATGTTTTGGATTTCTTTTTCTCTCCTTGTTTGTCTTCCAATGTAGCTTCAAAGATGTCTATGACTAGAAGTAGATCCCCTATATATTATTTGGTAGATTATTGTCCATGATGCACAAGATCTCTGCTGAATATAAAATGTGCTGTCCAAAGTGTTTAAGAATTGCAGGGAATACATGGTTCATTACAGTATGACAAATACTATTTCACATTCTTCTGCTTTCAAGCGTGAAAACGAAAGTTGCATCTCAGAAAAAGGACACATTCACTTTTTTCACCCTGAACTTTAATTTTTACTTAAAAAAAATCCTAAATTAAAAGTTCTGCCTCATGGTGATAACAGAAAATTTATATTCCTACCCACTTCACATTTTTTTTCATATTCATCACCAGTGAATTTTGCTTTTGTGTAGAGAATTGGCACAGGATCCAAGTGCTCCTTAAATGTTTCCTGAAATCATGATTCTTCTTGCCTCATTATTGTGCCTTTAGCTCATTGTAGAAAGTATTAGTGGCCCTACTGCTATTCTTGTCCAACAGTTTGTGTCAGATCAGCACTGGAGGTAGAGGAGCCCAGCACAGCTGCTGTTGCAGTGTGATACTTCAGTCAAAATCAGTGCTCAGCTGTTTCAGGCATCATGCAGCTTTTGGCAGCTGTGGTAAAAGGATTAGTATCCATCTAGTGCTCTTAAGACCTACTATGGTGAAATATTACACAAACATGTTGTCTTCTGGTATGTTGGATAAAAGATAAAGAGAATAGCAGGTGGGAAGGCTTTTAAAAAAAAAAAAACAAACCACAAAAACCAAAACAACCAGAGGCTGGAGAGCTGTAAGATGACATGAGACAGACAGGCTAGAAGGAACAAGTGGTGACACTATATGGGACAGGAGCACATCACATTTTATTTACTTTTTACAATATCACCTTTGAAGGCAGTGAATCCATCTGCTCAATTCAATGACAACAGAAACAGTCTAAGCTCATCTGTATTCTGGTTCCCAGTGAAAACACAAACCACTTTTGAATAACTCAAAGCATTATGGCATCAAATAGAGAACTGTTTAAATACACTTAGTTGTTTTCCTACAATCTTAGTTTCAGATCAGCCTCAGATCTACTAAGATTTTGCAATGATTTTGAAAGGCATTACTTATGCAGCAAATGGACATTATACAAATATTTTTTTTACAAACACAATAATGACTTTATATTTCTTTTTTCTATATAATGAAATGTCATATATTGAAACAAAAAAAAACCCCAAGAATTCTTGTGAAACTAGCTTGTCTTTTTCCTGAAGTTCAATGCCCAGCTAACTACAGCATCAGTCTTGTAGAGGCTTGATGACATGGATGTAATGGGTTTTATTCAAGACAGTGTAACATTTGTGATTATAAAGAGCTGCAGCCTCTTACAATAAAGAGAAACAAAATTGATGTAGACAGCAGGAAATTATATAAACCTGTTCTGACTTAGCCCTCTCCATCCTATTGCTTCTTCTTTCTTAGCTATTTGGTTCATCAATGGCCTATCTGCTTTTTTGAGGTTCAGCTAATACCAACGTGTTCTGTAATAACTTGATGGCCTAGTCTCCTTCTGGGTACTCTACAGAGATTTACCTACCAGCTTTTCCACTTTTTGCTACTAGTTTTCCAACAAGCTGGAAAGAATAGTGAATCTGTAACTGCTCTAAATACTTGTACTGAAGGGGCATATGTGCTCCATGGATTGCAGATGAACAATATATTTGTGTAAGCTAGAGATGCACAGACTGAAATGTATCATGAGTCACTTTTCTGCAAGTTCATATATGAAGTCAGTGCATGACCTCCCAAAGTCTAATAAGTAAATGGTGCTATGCTGTCTGAGTACTGATTATATCATATCTGCTATTCTGAATGCATATAATCTTCCAGACAGTATGTTAGCTTCTATCTCAATTTACAGGAAGAAGCTTCTTCGTTGTTGAAACAGTGTGAATTTGACCTGTGCAAACTCTTTAGCTCCATTTGAAATACACTTTGTGAATTACTAATGTTAGGTGACTGATCTATGAACTGTTAATCATTTCATGGAACTTACCTTTTCCTATATGATATATTCTGCAATCATATCTTGCTTACAAAGTGTGTTTGGAGTAGACATAGAATCTTTCAAAAACAGTTAATTTTGACTACTCACAAAAAAATGATGGAGTTAATTGTAATTAAGTTTGTGGGCTTGATTGTATTCTCTCTTGTCTATCCTGATGTGCCTTCCACTATGGTACATCCTGCTGTAAACTTGGCTACCATGACCTAGGAGTTCTCACTTGGTATAATATTAGTTAGTCAAATACTTAGCTGCATTGGTTTCCCAAACTCTTTCTTGACCTCGTCGTGCCTAAATGTCTTCCTCCATTAGTGTCCCCCAGGCAGCTGCATGTCTGGCATTTCCTTTTCTCAGTCTCATCAACACAGCTTGACTTAATGTATAAAAGCTGTTGCACAGTAGTGCTTGGATACAATGGTTTATTCAGCTGTATATTCACTCTATCACTTGTAAACTTGTTTTTTTTTTCCTGACAGAAGTATACTGATACTTGCTTCAATTGCTGCAGACAAAAAAAAAAAAAAAGAAAGTATGATGGTCTCATGGAGGTTTGTACATTGGTTATTTTTTTAGATTAAATTTTACAATTTCTTCATAAATAGAATTTACTTATAACCAGCTAATTTCTTGGTTTTACCTTTGTCATTTTTTTCACATTACTCCTTGGCTGTAGCAGTTTCAATTTTATTGGAACTAAAAGTTTTTATTACAGAATTTATCTTAGCAGGTATTATTAAGCAAAAGGTGAATTGGAAGTTCATTTGTTTATGTTTTCTCTCCCTCCACTTTTTTCAATATTTGTTTTTCCTGTATAAATCTTCCATCAAGCAAAGAAATATAAGATGACAAACCAGCTCTCTGACCTGCCTAAACCACTTTGCTCGCTTTGCTAACCTTGTTTTGTGCAAAAAAATTTCTGGATCACATAAACCAAAACTGCCAAGCTAATTGTTGTCTTTTTTGTCTGGTCATTCTGGGTGGTGCACAACAATTGTATGCATCATTTGTGGTCACTAGACAATACTAAACTAGAGCTGTCTGGCCTTTCTGGCAAACTATGAAATTTCATCCCAGTAATTAAAAAATTAGAAACTAAGATTACTCTTGCAACCACAGTTTTAAATGCATGTCAGCTTTTTTTCTGTCAAACAATCTTTCATATTGTGTAAAACTGTAACATCTACTTGAGATTTGTGAGACCAATACCTTCAAATACAATCTGATTTGAAAGTAAAAATTATTTAACAAATATTTGTGTCCTTGTTCAATCCTGTCCTGCCCTGACTTGTGTCTCTCTACATTAAGTTGTTGACAAGCACAAATAGGATCTAATGGAAATTGGAACTGACTAGTGCTTTTATTGAGATTAGTTGCTATAAATGTACCTTCGGCTGCTTCTTTTGAAAATGTTCTGCCTATACAGCAAATCATTTAGTTTGTAAACAAAGAACTATATCATTATGATTAAATTGTAATGCAATATTAATGCTTAATGATCATATGCAAATCTCTAATACAAATTGCAGTACCTTGCATTAAAAGCTATGCAATTGATCTAAGAAACACATTTTATTCTGCTTGCAAAGCCATATTAAAAAAAAGACCTAATCCAAACAATGAGTTGTATTGAGATAGAAAAATACATGACTCAGAACTGTCAAATTATTTATCTTTCATTAAGGGAGAAAATTGCATATAATTATCTATGCTCTACGAGCACATTTGGTGCAAGTTGGCATGGAATTAAGCAGTAATAATCATAAAAAATGCAACCCACAACTAAGCTGAATCTAACTAGCTGTTATTAAGTAAATGCTACAAGAAGGAATACTGAAGAAGGAGAATATTCACTAAGTAGTATTAAATACTCCATAGCAGAAAAGACTACTCATCATTTCGAAGTATAGAAACAAAATTGCATGGTTGGAACCTAATCAGTCTTTGTAGCTTCCCTATAAACAAATAACAATTGAGCTGTTTTTTTAAATTAAAGGAGTTTGATGCTTTGAAATTAAGCAGGGCTGTGATGTGTTGTGTTTTTATTCAGACATTTTGAAAAGATTAAATAGTAAATATAGCAGGAAAATACGAGATTTGAATTTGCATTTCAAAACATATTTTGCTTTTTGTGCATGGCTCAAATCTGTTCAGTAGCTCATACTTCTGAGAAACAAAAGGTTACATCCAGTATAGTTTCTGAGCTTACAAACCTGTAATCAAGAATACAGTCAACTTAAGAATTGTCCATTACCTGTGATTATTATGTAGAGGTTTCTCTTTTTTTCACCATTACTGGTTCATTGTAAATATATAGAAAGCTAGATGTGTTTTGAACAGTTTCAGTATGGAGAAATTGCAGGGATTTGTACCCTTTCAGTGAGAGTATATTCTGTAGCACATAATAATAGGCTAAAAACTTCAGTTTGGACACATTACAGAACAGAATACTCATTCTGTTAGATAAACATTTTAATATGTCTTTGTGTTTGAAGTGAGATTTAAAGTGAGAAATTGTTCTAATCTGTTGACATATCAAGTAATTATATGAAAAGCATTCACTCTTATTATCCTGATAGAAATTACAAGAAGTCCTTCGGGGGCTCTGAACCAGGATACCAGAAACTTAGAACCTTTTAATCAAATAATTCATTTTGATGAAAACCGAAGAAACTTTATGAAGATTAAAGTTTTAAAGACCTATAAAATATGTTAGTGGAATCAAATTATATGTATGTTCAGTGGTATCTCTTCCTTGCAATCAATTGCTTAGCATTTTTTAATATAGTTATCAGAGGATGGGATTTTCTCCAGTTAATATTCTGCTTTGTTGGACAGATCCAATACCAAGTAACACATTCTACCAACACCTTATTTGATGATGACTGGACACCTAAGACAACTCTGAAAGAAAATTGTGTATTTTTATTTGTTCTTGTTGTTCCATTCTCATTTGTTAAATGTATTTAATTTTATACTAGAACTGACTGGGTTTTGCATGTATAAAAATCAGTTTGTTGGAACTAGCTTCTTCAAGTAAAACCTATTAAAATACTATAAGTACGTTGTATTCACATTTTTAATACTCTGCTCATACAAGAAACTGTAATTATAAATTTAGACCTATTTAATATTTATTTTGTAAATGGAAAAAATCCTTTCAATGGTCTCGACATAGTACTGTCCACACAGTTATTCAGTTCTGAAAAACAAATCATTTCTATGACTATGCCCAATAGAATAAAGATTGGGCTATATAAAAATATTTTTTTTTTCTGTCAGCAGTCTTATTTGAAGTGATCTCTCATATGTTCTAGTTACTTTAAATACAGTAGCTCAGAAAGGATTAAACTAGAAAGAATGAAGATTTTTAAAAATTATCAAAGTGTATGAGTCATATTGTAAAATCTGGAAGCTTTCAAAAGCATGAGCCATTCATACCAATTTGTACCCAGCTGCAAGTATTCATGTCAGCATTCCTGAAAGCAGTAGGGATTCAAAAAGCTGGTTTGCTTGGGGGATATAGCCTCTAGGGCAGACAAAATAAAGGTGATTTTACATTGCTTTGCTAACTTGCTATGACTTAGATGATTATATGATCCACCATTATATTCCCTTGACAATATCAGCACATACGATGAGGGTATGAAGAGCTTGTGTCACTGTAGCTGTGCTCCAAGATGACTTTTCAGAAGCCTACATGAAGGCTTGCTACTGGTGCCTTGTTTGGCACAGTTTGTGTTTTGGATTTCCCTGAATCTCTATTCTCTGACTTTAGACTGTTCAGGGAGTGAAATCCTACAGACCAAATCCACTTATCACAAATTACACTCGTGATCAGTTTACAAAGATGAAATTTGTAACTCCATGTATTTTCACCCTAGCTTCACAGTAATTTATCTGAAACAAGATGATCAGGAAAAAATTAAAAGGGAAATCTTGCTCTTCACTAATGAGATGTCTCTGCAGTGTCGACAACCTCTCTTCGAGAGAATATTTGAATTTGGCTACCTTTGAAACATGTATGTAGCTAAAGAATACTGCCTTTGTTTTTATTTGCTTTGAGATGTTACAAAATTTCTATTGAATACATAGAACAATACAGTCTTTATCAGGAAACAAAAGGAAATCTTTTAATCTTGACCTCTGACCATAAATATGAAACTTCAAAGGTAATTTTTCACTAGTAGCTTACAGAAAGAGCAGCAGGAAGTCTTAAACGTTTTTCTACATCTGTCTTCCATAGGCCAGATTTTGGACAGACTTTCCTCATTCAATTGTACCTAGATGCGGCTTTTAGAAGTTGTGGTTCTTTTTTCAACAGGTTTTTACTTGTTTTCTGAATAAATAATCTTGTTTCTTGATCAGAAGACAAACTATTTGCTTTTACCTGTGTTGCTTTGGAAGGAAAGAAGACCTATGCATATAAGATAATTTATACAGATGGTTCCTTGCAGAATGCATATCAACAGACTTTAAAATCTTTTACAGCTATTGATAGTATATTTACGTGTGAAATAGGGATAGGGTGTGTGGAAAAGAGGATGAAGGCTAGAGACAAAAAGAAACATCACTACACAAGGTAAATACCAGTACATCTGTCAGACTGCATACAGCAAAATGATCTTGCTTTTCAAGTTACGACTGTTGTGTCTCTGTTCTTCTATTCACATGTCAGGACTGATTACTTCTAAGGATACAGTGGAGGACCCCTAATATAAAACAGAGAAACAGATTCTTTCATGTGGCTGCCTGACTCCAAACCCACTGCTAAAGCTTTTTCACCTGGTACTTTCAGTGAACAAATTAACTGGGGCTTATACAAACAAACACATATAGTTCAGAGCAAATCTGATGGTTAATATGAAACTTTGAAGAAGTTCTTATAAAAAAAAAAAAAGAAAAATAACTTCTCAGCAAATGCTGACTAAGGTAGAATGATATCTCTTTGCTAATTGCTTGTATTCTGGGCAAGGATAATATGGACTACAGACAAGCAGACCCTTGATCTGAATCTTCATTTCTCAGCTAAAAATATTGCAATGTTTATTACTCCACAGACAAAAGATTTTTATTGCAACAGTAATAGTAATTGAAAAATTGAAAAATAAATATATTAAAAACTGAAAATATCATTCAAAACCACAGTAAAGTTAAAGATAGCATAACATTGCTGATTACTTCAGGAGCAATTATGGGACCTTTGTAAAATTGTTGGAAAGGATCTTCTGGCAACACTGCAAACGTGAGATTTTTGCAATGTTTACTTTTTTTAAGAATGAAGAGTTACCCTCATGGTCTTCCAGACAACTCTTTCACTGGAGCTGCAGGAAAGCAGCTTAATGATGAAATACTTAAAAATGACAGTTTCTGACAAGGTGTTTGGAATCTTCAGGATATATATAGTAGACAAAATAACTAATAGAAGGTCAAATCGTCTGCATCAAGGCAACGTTACTATAAATTAAGACATAGGTGCCTTAAAAAGCACAAAACTACTTAAGTGCACAACAGAATAAAAATTTGGCCTGTTGATATTATCTTTCTGTCTTTTACATTCACTTCAAATGGGAATCTACTTGTCTGTCACAAATCTTTGCAAAGACTTGCTTGGTCTTTCTGACCCTGGAGAGTGTAAATTAACTATCTACCAAGGTTTTGTCAGACTTAGATACTATATTCCAATTTTATGTAATTCGAATGAAACTAAGTTCTGAAGACAGAGGGCATGAATGCAAATTCAACTTTATATACACGCCAATAGAGAAAAATAAATCTACTTGGGGCATATTTTTGTTATAAGCCTTTACAAAATATTGCTAAGGCAGAGGAATGACTAAAAGCTGTACTTTGTTCCTGACTATGTGCTCTCATTGTGTGTCTTTGGGTCACAGTTTCTTAGTTTACAGCAAAGAGGAAAAATAAATAATCTCTCCATGGACCAAAAAACAAGACCTGTTCTTCTTGGAGTGTTCTTCATAAATAGCAAACTAAAAAAGTTGTATTTTTAGTAAATTACAAAATAATATCATTTTGGAAATAACTGCAGTAAAGAAATCAAGTCCACACTCAAATGAATCATTTCAAAACATATGATATCTAGATTTTGGCTATTAAAGCAATTTCTTTTAAATACTAGTTTTGCTGAGAACAATATTGTGTAACGATATATCCAACGTCCAACCATTCAGTGTTATTCTTACCTTTGCACCATCTACATCTCCCTTCCTTGAATACACAAGTCCAGCCTTACCTTTTCAAAAACTTAAGATATGATGTACACTTAAAAATAAAACTGAACTTCTTTCAAAATAAAAAAATTTGCTCCTTGACCCACTTCTTGGAAAGCTCTCTCCTGAAGGAAGTACTTGAATATATCAAAACTTAAGTCCCTGTTTAAATGCTATTTAAAGTTTTGTAAAAGTTAATCATGTAACATGCCCATAATCATCAATGTTAGCAAGAAAAGCCTTATATTGTCTGTTGTTGCAGTCTGCAGTGGTACACAGCCCCAGGAGAATTATTCAACAGACATGAGCTGTTTGGAAGTGACCTGTAAGGTAAGAATGAGAGGACTCTGTAACCCATAAAGCAAGTGCTTCCTGGGTTTACTGTTACTAGAAAGAATATGAACCAACATTCTGGGCCTCAAAATAGTGTGGATATAGTAAGGACTCTCTCTCTATGGTATTCCTTTAGAACTATGATAGATTCATTTAGCAGGGGAGTTGTCTACATTTTTTTACTTAGTTTATATGCTCTAGTCAGCTTTCTTCAGATGATGCTGAAACTTTAGTTTTGACATTAACATGTTTGAAAACAACAAAAGCTTACCAAAAGACCAATTCAGGAGATGCCATCATAATGTTTTCTAGGCTTAATGAAATATAGACATGAAAGTTATGATATAGCCCCTGCAAGTTTACAATTAAGCCACTGCAAAATTATCTCTCAAGATGGGACTTCAGATAATTTCTCCATAATATTTGGACACTACTGCTGTCACAAGACCCTCACTGAAATATGAAGGTGTTCTGTTGACACTAAAATAGTCTTTCACCTCTTCAGCTTTGCACGGACACATTTTAAGTCTGCTGTTTGTTTCTATTAAAGCAAGAGGGAAATGAGAAATGCACAAGGCTAACTAAGGATAACTATAAATGCTCATGATACTAACTTTTTTTTTTTACATTTTTTACATTTTAGCTTCTTCAGATGGCAGCATTTCAAAATGCCATGGAAGAAGTTTATGTTAATACCACTTGGGAATGAATAAATTCCTAAACTTAATGATCTTTTCTCTCCCTAGTCTTTGCAAGAATTCTAAAATTACACACACTTGTAAGCTTTGCTTTCTTAAATGATGAAGTATAACCTTTTCAAAACCTTTCCTAATCAATTCTCTTCAAACTAAAGGAACCACCACACACATCTGGTGTGACATACCAGATTCCAATTTAATATCATTCAAATGAAGATAAGTTCTAAAGACAGAAGTGTTTAGAGCAAGTATACAGATTCAGCTTATACATACATTCCACTTCTGTCTATAAAACCTGGAACATATAAATTGTTATAGCCCTTGACTATTCAGAATTAAGGGCCACTTTTATATTAAATAGATTGAATATCATTGAGAATAAACATTTCAGAAATTAGAGACTAATTTAGATCTTACCCCACCATCTTGTTGATACATTTGTTTAAATTGACATTCCAGTCATACCACTCTTTTTCACAATCAATCAGGGATTTACTGGTACATTGTGCCTGGCATTTGTTAATAATTCAGCCTTTGATAGGATGCTAAAGATTTTGGACAGAAAAACCACACAGAATGTTTGGTATCAAATTTTCTAATAAAAATATGTAACAACATTAATAATTTGGAAATTATTAAAACATGCTCAGGGAATCAAAAAACTTTCACAGCTTTAATGTTTCCTTGGGAAGTTTATGCATTCTACTTGGTAGATGTGACCTTCTCTAAATGTCCTTTAAGGTTTCTGTAGAAAAGTGATGAATGCAAAAAAAAATCATGTCTAGTTTCTTTCCATTTGGTCAAAGAAATATGTATATGAAGAAGTTCTGTTTGTTATAAATAAAGTGATTTTCTTCAGTGGCAGCTAATTTCAAACTCCTAGGTTTGTTGGAAAGGAACATGATGGGAAATTTGATAATAAATGACATATTGTTTCTGCCTTTTTTTCTGGGATCAGTTTCACTTAGGATTCACAATGAAGGAAAACCACAAAATTCCAAAAGGTATTTCAACTCCAGGCTTTAGGTTGCCCTTCTTGAGTTGTACCATGAGTTAGTGAAATGCAATGTTACCTGGCATTACAATGTGCAGACACAATCCTGGTTTTCCTGATTTGTAATCTGTCTCAGGCAAAAAAAATCCCAGATGATACCATAAATGCATGTTCCAGGTTTACAGCACAAAAATAATATCATTTTAGTCAAAAAACATGTCAATATTCCATGTGAACAGAAGCAAGTGAGCTCCTAAATATTAGCATCTGACCTAGACCCTTGGTTACCTTTGGCAGCATATTAGATGTTGCAATACTGTATAGGGCCTGAAATGGCTAAGCCTGCAACAGCATATTGAAGGAAACCTGTGTGAAAAATGAACAGAAAAGTTTAGTAACATACATTACTACTGGATTTTTATGATTAACATTTGTTAAATAACCTCCATTGACATTTTGTCTTTAAAACTGATTCTCGTGAGTGATCATGGAGGAAAAGTATTTTCTTTTTTAACAATCTGCAAGACATTAAATCAGGAAAAATATGAAGTTTTGTTACTAAGGTATTTTCAAATATTTCAAGAAGCAGTGCTGAAAGCTGCAATACCAGCTCAGTCAAATCTCTGATATTTGCTGTTATATCCATTCATATTTACAGCAGCTGATATATGAAAAATCTTGGAAATAACTTGAGTTTGCAGGCTGTGAAAGAAGCCCATTCTGAATCTGAATCTTGCTGTCAAGTCATTTCATTGGGTTAATCTGACACAAAATGAAAGCACACCAATGAAAGAAAGTTTTGGCAAGCCCAAAAAGCTGGGCAAGTGTCTGTGAGGCAAATGATTAGCTTAGTGTGCCCTTTCAAAAATCACCCAGGAAGCCCTTCCCCCATCCATACAGAAACTAGTTCTTTTTGTTCTTCAAATGTTTATTTATAGGATTATAACAGGAAAATGGAGGAGAGAGGGCTTGGGACTTTGATGATAGTGAAATCTGTACACCCCAAATGTGGTGAAGGAGATAAGCTTTATAGGATTAAAAGGGTATGACAAATTTGTGTTTCAATTGAGGACACCATTTCAGCATAAGTTTTCCCTTTGGCTGTCAAAGTAGAAGATTTAACTAATATATTCTACAAATGAAAAATTCTGGAAAGATGGAAGGTTTTTTACTGACACATGAGTGATTTCCTTTGGAAAACAAAGGAGGGAATTCTGTGCTAGGGGTGGTACTGCTCTTCTGCAAACGTCTTGCAGTCTTGTGTGTTACATTAGTTTATTTTTTTTTACTTTTTTACATAATGCCTCTCAGAAAAGCATGTGCAGAACAGCACATATCAAGAAGGATCTCAAAAACATGTTTGAGGATTTGCCCCAGAAACTGTACAAATCTGCTTGTTATCAGTAAAAGATATTTTCTGCTCAATATCTTGCTTAATGTTTGAGAAGAATAGAGAAAGCAGAAGAAATGACAGGTGAAAACATTGTGGAGCATAAAGAAGATGAGGAAGATAAAAAAAAAAATGAGGACTGAAAAGATCAGGACAGTAACCCTGGTTATTCTCAAAGATTAATCTTTCATTTCATGGTGACTGAATGTCCACAGGAGTGGTCAGTGGTCTAGAGCAAAACAATGTGCTATTCCTGAGTTACGGTCACCAAACACCAATCTGACTGAACATTGAGTTCAGGTTGCACCTTCTGCAGAAGTAAGCTGTTGAGCTAGAGCACTGTTTGTGACGGTGAATTATTGCTTGCAAGATGTAAACAGATTTTAACCCGCCCCCCCCAAAAGAAGAACACTCTATTGCATGTCCTTTATTTTCACTGCCTGCTAAGAAAGAAGACACATACAGACTATGGCAATTGTCAACAGATCCAGTGGACACAGTACACTGAGTGAGGGATTGTCTTGACCACCTTACTGCTGACTTAAGTTTGGCTGGCTGCCCTTTAGTATTATAGGCAAAGACAGTGGGAAGAAGCAGCGGCATAAATGCACTCTGCATCCTAAGGATATTTGTCCAGCTTGCATGAAATTGCAGTCAGAAAACTTTTGGAGGTGGCACTCTCAAGCTCTGATTTTACAGCAGACAAGAGCTTTTTGACCCTTATACAATTTAAGCCACAAGAAAGAGGGAGACAGATTCTGGGAAATGGCTTTAAAACCCCAAAACGACTGAGTTTGCTTTACCCTGAATCACAGCAAACTCACATGCAGTGAATGGTTAATTAAAAATAAAAGCATTAAGCAGACTTTTCTGTCTTAGTCTTATTATTTTTCCACATTGAACAAGAATTTTATTATTGATATCCTACAATTATTTTTCAGACTTTCAGTTTATCAGGGTCATGGTAAAGGAAATAGTGTAGTAGAATTCCATTATTTGTACAGATTTTTTTTATCATAGAACATTATCTCATCACACTACTACAGAGTCCATTGCAAACCTTCTGTTCTCTGGTTTATGTGGCATATCATCATTTTGCTTACAAGGAGATACTGGAGATTCAGATTTACTTGAAGACGGATTCCTAGTCTTTAAATATGGTGCAGCTGAATGCATGTTCAGTGAAAGAAAACAACATGTCCATTGTTACAGTGGTTACAGACCAAAACCATAACTAAAACATGAAATACAAATTAATATGCTTTCTCAAACCCACTAGATAGAAATAATTGGGCAAAATTATTTCTGGAGAGACAGTGTGCGTTTCTTTTTTCCCAATTAACTCTTTCTTCAGATGTTTTTCTGCTTGCTATTCTTTGTTCTCTACACTGGGTGCCTTGTTCTCTCTGTCTCCTGTTCCATTTCAATTTTTTTTTATTGAGTCAAATGGAGTTTGGAAAGACAGGAGGATAAAATAAGCATTTTTACTTTCCATGAGCATTGCTTTGTGTCTTGGCAAGGGAGTCTCACCGTCTTTTTGCAGAGTTTTTAAGCTCTTCTTAATGTTATATCTTAGAGGAGAAGTCTGTGCATTAACTATTACAGACAACAAGAAGAGAAAAAGCATATCAGAACACTACATCCTAACTGTGAATTTCACTTTGCCCATTAATATACTGCATGCAACCTTTTTGAAGAGGTTTAATAGTGGATGGTTGGAATTTGCTTTTTGAGGAGTGACGTAAAATATCTGGAACGAGACCACAAACACATGCTCAAGATTTCCTGTCATTTCTGTGGCTATGTGTCAATCAAGATTACTAATGTTTTTGAGAGTTTTATCATTACCAAAGAGGATGTCAGAAGGACTGTTGTAGTGGATTTATGTGCCTAAGTTTCGGTAGCAGAGGACTACAGGGGGAGCTTCTATAAACAGTGATCTGCCAAAAGCTTCCTCTGGCCAATGCCAGCCAGCTCTAGGAGGGACTCATCACTGATAAAGGCTAGGCCACTTAGTGATGAAGGCAACATGATTACCACATTTCAGAAGGGGAAGAAGTTGCTGCACAGATACTAAACTGCAGCACCAGCAGCAGAGTGAGGCTGTGAAAACATCATCTCTGCAGACACCAAGGTCAGTGGAAAAGAGGGAGAAGCTGTCCAGGTTGGAAGAGAGACCTGTGACCTGTGGTGAAAAGCCTCATAAGTCAGGCTGTGTCCCTACAGCCCATGGAGTACCATGGTGGAGCAGGTGGATATCTGAAGGAGGCTCTGAGCCTGTGGGAAGCCTGCACTGGAGTAAGTTCCTGGCAGGACCTGGGAACTGGTGGAGGGAGGAACCCATGCTGAACCAGGTTTGCTGTCAGGACGCATGACCCTGAATCCGCACTGGAGCAGTTAGTTCCTGAAGGACTGTTTCCTCCATGGATGAGACCCACATTGGGGAAGTTTGTGAAGAACTACACCCCGTGGGAAGGACCTGTACTGGAGTAGATTGTGAAGAACTGTAGCCCACAGGAAAGACTCACATCATTGGAGAAATTCATGAAGGTCTATCTCCTGTGGGAGACCCCTCACTGTAGCAGTTGGAAGCATGAGGAGTCCTGATCTTGAGAAGAAGCAGCAGCTAAGCCTATCTGTGAGGAACAAACTGCAACCCCCTTTCCCCGTTCCCTGTGTAGCTGGTGAGTAGGAGGTAGAAATTCAGGAAGAACAGAGGGAAGCGAAAGGTGCTTAAAGATTTAGTTATTTTCTGTTTTGATTGTTTATTTATAAATTCAAACATTTCTCCTCAAGTTGAGTTTATTTGCCCATGGTGCTAATTGCTGAGTGGTCTCCTTGTCTTTATCTTGACTCATGAGCCCTTTGTCATATTTCTTTCTACACTGTCCAGTTTAGGAGGGGAAGTGACAGAATGACTTGATGGGCATGTTGTACCAAGCCAGGGTTAAACCACTACAACTGTGAACATATANCTGCACAGATACTAAACTGCAGCACCAGCAGCAGAGTGAGGCTGTGAAAACATCATCTCTGCAGACACCAAGGTCAGTGGAAAAGAGGGAGAAGCTGTCCAGGTTGGAAGAGAGACCTGTGACCTGTGGTGAAAAGCCTCATAAGTCAGGCTGTGTCCCTACAGCCCATGGAGTACCATGGTGGAGCAGGTGGATATCTGAAGGAGGCTCTGAGCCTGTGGGAAGCCTGCACTGGAGTAAGTTCCTGGCAGGACCTGGGAACTGGTGGAGGGAGGAACCCATGCTGAACCAGGTTTGCTGTCAGGACGCATGACCCTGAATCCGCACTGGAGCAGTTAGTTCCTGAAGGACTGTTTCCTCCATGGATGAGACCCACATTGGGGAAGTTTGTGAAGAACTACACCCCGTGGGAAGGACCTGTACTGGAGTAGATTGTGAAGAACTGTAGCCCACAGGAAAGACTCACATCATTGGAGAAATTCATGAAGGTCTATCTCCTGTGGGAGACCCCTCACTGTAGCAGTTGGAAGCATGAGGAGTCCTGATCTTGAGAAGAAGCAGCAGCTAAGCCTATCTGTGAGGAACAAACTGCAACCCCCTTTCCCCGTTCCCTGTGTAGCTGGTGAGTAGGAGGTAGAAATTCAGGAAGAACAGAGGGAAGCGAAAGGTGCTTAAAGATTTAGTTATTTTCTGTTTTGATTGTTTATTTATAAATTCAAACATTTCTCCTCAAGTTGAGTTTATTTGCCCATGGTGCTAATTGCTGAGTGGTCTCCTTGTCTTTATCTTGACTCATGAGCCCTTTGTCATATTTCTTTCTACACTGTCCAGTTTAGGAGGGGAAGTGACAGAATGACTTGATGGGCATGTTGTACCAAGCCAGGGTTAAACCACTACAACTGTGAACATATAAGTGAGAAATGAAGGCAAATACTGGCATAATAATTCTGTAACAAAAGGTGAACCAGTGACATCAGAGACCTTGAGAGAAGATCTTAACTTCTATCTTAAGTTTTCAAAAATAGAAAAGAACATGCTTTACTTTCTCTGTTTTTAAAAGACAGATTGATATTCTGTTTTATGGTCTGTAAAGATATAAAAACTATTATAAATTTAACTTTCTATAACATTTGTTGTTATATATATCTTGGCTAAACTGGGAAATATTTTATAAAATTACCTATTGGGTTCACAAACTTAAAGCATCAAGGAGTCAACTTGCTTTTTAATCAAAGTAAATGTTTCCAGGATGTTCTGAAACACTCTTTTGCAAGAAACAGGGTTTAGTATACATGAGGCTAATTACTGCTTTTGGCACAGGAGTGTACAAATCACCCAGGCTCTATTCTGCATGTAGCAAGAGAGTTACTCAGAGATCCTGATCTGCAAGCCAAGTCGAAATGAATGACTTTTTGTCAAAATTCAGTACCCAATTGGCTATGGTGTGCTTCAGTTCTCAACCTGAGACAGGATCAAGAAGCTGTGTGCATCTTTGTATATGAATCAGATCTATGAATTTGTGTACCTATCATCTCTTGAAAGCTGTACTGTAAACAAAAGCACTTGTCAAGGAAGAATACATATTTAAATGCACTTACAGGTTGCTGGACTGGAAAGGCTCCACATAGTAAGAGAATGGGAAACCTTAGAAGAGTTTAACACAAACAGATGTCACTTTCATATGTCTTCAAATTCACACTTCAGTAAATTGTTTCTCTGGTAAGCTTGTGACTTCAATGCAAATAAAAATCTAGGCTCAGAGTCAAATTCCTGTTAGTTAAAACAGTTAATTATCTCTCTTAGAACAGTTATTTTTGCTTTCTTCAGTAAAAAAAAAATAATATCTTTGAAAGAGTACATCTTGAATCCAGCAATTTATTCTTTTGGTTGATTCGTAAGCCAGATCTAACAGTGTATATAAATTTTCTGACAGGAGAAGGGAATGTTAAAAACCTAATCCTGTAAGAAGAAGTACACAATCAGAAAACCAGACTGCAGCAACAGACACTCACTGTTATTAACCCACAAAAATCCCAAGGTTAAAGTGAATTCTCTATTTACAACTACACAGAAACAAATAATTTCAAAAAATTGAGCTACAGCTATAGAGAGATGTCAACCACTCTGTCAATTGCACTCTCATATTCCATCTGTATTGACTTTGCTTTCATGTCAAAGGAAGTAAGATGTGAACAGATTTTTAAAAAAAAGACACACAAGAAATATCCTCTATTGCATGTCCTTTATTTTCAAAGGAAGTATGCATATGTATACAGGGTCTTCCTGTGTGCTGATACACATATTTTTGCCAACAGCATTTGCCCAGGGGCGAAGGTGTCCTGTGATGAGTCTCTCCTCTGGAAAGTCTCTCTACTTGATACTTCCAGAAGCTAAACTTCGCACACTCCTGGATACCAGAGCAAAACACAGCAATGAAAGAATAGAGCCTAGAGAAATAAGCTGTAGGGTTTATATAGATTATCTGTCATTCATGTGCAATTTGTGCAGAATCCTGCAGTCGTTATCACAGCTCAGAGTCTTATAGCAGATAAATAAGGAACGAAGGAAAAAAGGGAATGTATGGCTTAGGGCTACACTGAGGGTATGCTTGAGAATGCAGATTTATCCCTTGGATTTATGCCTCCACTGTCACACAGTCAAGACACCTTGGATTTCTATCCACAAGGGTAGGAGGATGGAAAAAAATGACTTCAGGTTCTTTTTTGTAGTCAATTTATTAAATGTCTCTTCTTATAAAGAATACATAAACAAGATCAGAATCAGAGCATTTGTACTATGAGAGAAAAAGCAAGTTATGTTCCATCATTCTTGCAAAAATTGAATTGTTAAAAGACAATTATTGTAGTTTCAATGTCCTTATTCTCTGCCCAGACCTCCCCTAGAAGAACTGAAGCATGTTAGAGCGCTTAAATTTACACTCAATGTCTTAGGGCTAAATCTCTTTTTGGATGTACCTTCCCCTTATTTTACTATGAGAATGTGCCAAATTCAACTAGCAAGGATGTGTAACAATTTTTGCAAGTCAAAAATAAGTGACAAAATGTTTTAAATTTTAATATTATTTTGAACTCTGTGAGCAGGAATTTCTAAGTGAAACTAATAGGATAACAGTAAGCTTCTCATTTTTTCTTCTTTGAGGCAGAGAATTACACTAAAACATATATATGGAATATATATACAGTTTTTGCTATTGATTTTAACCTACTTGTTCCTGTGAAATATGTTCACAGAATCACAGAATCTTAAGGGTTGGAAGGGACCTTGAAAGATCATCTAGTTCAACCCTACTGCCAGAGAAGGACCACCTAGAGTAGGTCACACAGCAACTTGTCCAGATAGGTTTTGTATGTCTGCATTCAAAGGAGACCCCACAACCTATCTGGGCAGCCTGTCTCAGTGTCCTGTCAACCTGACAGTGAAAAAATCCTTCCTTCTATTTCTTTGGAACCTCTTCTGTACCAGCTTGTACCCTTTGCCCCCTGTCCTATCATTGGACATAATTGAGAAGAGTCTGCCTCCATCCTCCTAAAATCCACCCTTTACATATTTGTAAACATTAATGAGGTCAACCCTCAGTCTTCTTCAAGCTAAAGAACCCCAGCTCCCTCAGCCTTTCATCATAGAGGAAGTGCTCCACTCCATCACCTTGGTTGCCCTGCACTGAACTCTCTCCAGCAGCTCTCCATCCTTCCTGAACTGAAGGGTACAGAACTGGACACAATATTCCAAATGTCCTCATGAGAAGAGAGGATAGAGAAAGGAGAAATTCTCTTGAGCTACTTTCCACATCCCTTCTAATACACTCCAGGATGCCATTGACTTTCTTGGCCAAGAGGGCACATGTTTGACTTATGGTCATCCTGATGTTCACCAGGACCCCCAGGTCCCTTTCCCCTATATTACTCTCTAAGAGTTCATTCCCCAACCTGCACTGGTACATGGGGTTATTCTTTCCAAGTCCAAGTCTCACTGAACGTCAATACAGCCTTCTGGTGTCACAGCCATTCTCCCCAGTTTAGTATCATCAGCAAACTTACTGACAGTGCCCTCTATTCCCTCATCAAGGTCACTAATGAATATATTGAACAGTAACGGTCCCAGCACGCACCCCTGAGGGACTCCACTAGATACTGGCCTCCAACTAGACCTTGCCACATTTATCACAACTCCTTGACTTCTTTATTTCAACAACTTCACAATCCACATCACTACCTGATCATCCAGCCCACGCTGTCTCAGTTTTGCTGCCAGGATGTTGTGGGACATGATGTCAAATGCTTTACTGAAATCCAAATAAACCACGTGCACTGCACTGCCACCATTTATCCATATGNTTCTTTATTTCAACAACTTCACAATCCACATCACTACCTGATCATCCAGCCCACGCTGTCTCAGTTTTGCTGCCAGGATGTTGTGGGACATGATGTCAAATGCTTTACTGAAATCCAAATAAACCACGTGCACTGCACTGCCACCATTTATCCATATGATTTGTCTTCATAAAAGGCTATCACGTTGGGCAAACATGACTTTGCTTTGGTAAAACCATGCTGACTGCTCCTAATGACCCTGTCTGAGGCTCCTGAGGACAGACTCCATCAGTATAGACAGAGGCAAAGAAGACATTCAGTAACACTACCTTCTCTGTATCATCTGTCACCAGGGCACTAGCCTCATTCAACAGTAGACCTACATTGCCTCTAGTGTTAGTTTTGTATACAATATATGTGAAGAAGCCCTTCTTGTTGTCCATGACCTTCCTTGCAAGGTCTAACTCCAACAAAGCTTTCCTAGTTGTCTCCTTACATCCTCTGACAACAGTCTGAAATTTACCCTAAGTAGACATCCCTTCCTTCCATGATCTATAGACTCTCTTCTTCCACTTGAGTTTGCCCAACAGTTGTCTATTTAACCATGCAGTTCTCCTGGCTCTCTTGCTTGATTTCCTACCTGCTGGCATGCTGTGATCCTGAGCTTGAAATAAGTGATCCTTCAATATAGACCAACTACCTTGGGCCCCTTTAACTTCTAGTACCCTGTGCCATGGCGTATCTCCTAGCAATTGCTTAAAAAGGCCAAATTTGACCCTAGTAAAATCCAGAGTTATGATCCTGTTTGGTATTCTGTTCCTACTATACGAGATCCTGAACTCCACCATCTCACGGTCACTGTAACCAAGGCTACCCTCAACCTTTACCACTTCAACCAGACCCTGCTTGCTCATCAGCACAGGAACACAGTGGTGCTGCCAAATGCAACTAACACATTGTTGTGGTTTGGCCCAGCTAGCACAGCAGCACCACAACAGTCTCTCGCTCGGTGCCCCCATTCACCCCCACCCTCGTTAGGATGGCGGAGTCCCCAGCGAAATGGGAGTAAAAAGATAAGCAAGGTTGTTGTGGATTAAGACAAGGGCAGGGAGGG
>WBNH01009337.1:0-30443 GCA_013401255.1 Urocolius indicus | reverse complement strand
GGGACACAGACTGCTCTGGCCATAGTTTTAAAGAAGAAAATTACTGCTCCTGGCTCGGAGTCTGTAGTGAAGTGAATCACTGACCATGGTCCAGGGGTCAGCTTTATCAAAATGAGTCTCTGCCGCTGATGTGGAGTCTTTAAAGACATGGAAATAAATCTCAGCTTCACCAGTTCTCTCCATAGAATGCAGGAGAGTCTCTGCTCTGGTACACCTCCTCCTCTCCTTCATCACTTGGAGTCCACATGGTTGTTTCTCTCACTGTTCCTACTGCTTGCACCACCACCAGCCAGAAGAAGAAGAAGGGACAGAAGAAGGAAGAAGCAGGAACAAGATGGAGGAAGAAAACCTCCTCTTCCGACTTCTTAGAAAGTGATCGTGGAGCCGTCTAATTGGCTCAGCCCCAGAAGTGGGTCTGGCTCAGAGTTGGGGAGAGTTGCAAACAACTTCTTACAAACGCCATCTTTACAGCCCTATCCCCCTTACCAGAGAAGGCTATCATATCAAACCATGACCCACATGTTGCTGCTTTCCTGTGGCAGTAAAATTGATGCTTTAAATGAGTCTTGAAACCTAATTTCTCTGCTAATCGCAGAAATAGATAACATGTGCCTTGAGCAGCCATTATTCATTTGAAAGTAATTTTTCTTAAACTGTAAGTGGCATTCTGTATCAATACCGCTCGAGTGCCTGATATTCCCACAAGAAGTGTTAAAACTCTTCTATTAAGGAAATTACTGCCTTGTGGATTCTGGCTTTTAGTACTGAAATTACCTGAGATGGTGTATGTTTGGCTTTTTTTAATCAACTTGTTCCATATACAGAGGCAAATACCAAAATTTGCTTTCAAAGTTCCTTTTTTCCTCCTATCAGAAGATTTCCTATTCTATTAGCTATATGGTGTTATTTAGCCTGGACAATGTATTTCTAACATAGGGAATATGAATTTTGTTGAAGAAAGGTGATACCTTGATGAAATATGTACGTATGCTTCTGCAAAGATGAGATACTTTTTACAAGCTGTTGGATCCCAGGAGTAGCAACATGAGCTGTCTTGGCTTCTCAAAGCTTTCTTAAATGTAGATTACTGCTAGCATGCGATGCCACCTCAGGTTTCAAGAAGCAGCTCAGGTTTTCTGACCTTGACTTTCAAGCTCCTTAGTTCTGAAAAAGAAATCTTCCAGACCAAAGGGTTGCAGATCACATTTTGCATCCCTCATTCTTTCATCTCCTATTGCTCCACCACTTTTGTGATTTGAGCTACTCCTTCTTAGATATGAAGAATATGAAATTTGAGTTTACTGTAGATTACTTGCTCAGCTCAGGAGAGTTTCAGTTTCTAAGAGATTAAAAGAGCAGGTAGAACACAAAAGTTTTAATGTGATTTAAAATCCAGCTAACAGAGAGTCTTGTCTCCCCAGTAAAAAAGGAAAGGACTTAGTCTGAGAAAGGCACAGAGTTGAGTACAAACTGTCAATGATTCTATGAGATATTGAACTGCTCTATTATCAAGAGCATGAAATGCATATAATAAATTTAAAATGAATCATAAATGAAAGTTCAGTAGATAAAATCTGCATAATAAAGCTCTACAGAGGAATTAAAAATTACATAAAATAAAAGGAACCTGAGACAGCAACCAATGTTTCTTTATAAAAAAATTTTTATTGGTTGATTTGCTAGCTATTTCAGAATCTGTGTTTGTATTAACACATGAACTATTGCTTAAGATGTCACATGGAAAAATTCTCATTTACAATAATTAATATAATTAACAGGAAGACTGATTAAATTGTCTTTCATACAGCTCTAGAGAGAAATTTAAATAGCTTGTAACTAAACACTGTATTTCAGGGCTTCTGAAGAAAGTGGTATCAACTGGAAATGTAGCCACAGGATTTCATATGACAACATCCCTGATCTGAAATCAAAACTAATTAAATTATGATTACTTACAAGAACAACAAGTAATTCAAAATAGATTTTTTTTTTTTTTGCTACATCACATCTAATGAAGACTTCATATTGGAATAGCTCTAGCAAGGTCAGTCAACCTTTACCATTAGAAGTTTGAAAAATGAACATGTTATGTAACCTCTTAAAAAAATCTTTATCTTAAAGTAATATTTCTTACCATAGAAAGTTAGTTGTTGAGGTGAGTAACAGTTCCTATGACTGCTTAAAGTTACCCAGGAAAAATTAACCAAACTAATGAATGCGACAAGAAACAAATAGCTATACATCATTTAGAAAAGAATGAATTACCAAACTGCATTCTGTAACAATCCATGCGAGTATGATGAGGGAAAAGAGAAAGGCAGGGAAATTTGGGGAAAAAGAGTAACATCTTATGCTCTAAAGTATAAGTTTTCAACTAATTGAAGACAAATTTAGAATAAATACCTCAGAAATCTCAATACAAGTAAGAAATTCTGGAAAAATGTGGTTTAAAGTTTAACTTTGAAGGTAGGTGTCTAGACATGTCCTGTATGCGCTTAATCTGCCTTTTGAGGTGACATCTGGCAATTGAACGCAAAGGCCTCTGTGTAGGGTGCCATACGACCTTGCAAGGATGTTCTTGTCCTAGAAAGCTCATTGAGGCATAAAAGAAGAAATATCCAGGTTAACCTGGTATTACGTAAATGTATTTTGCCAGACAAAAAGATGAGGGCTGATTTAGTGTGAAATCTTACAGTGTTGGCCACCACATCTGCTGAAATCAACAGTCATGAAAGACAAGAACAGCTAGTATGGGAAATGTTAAACATCTAGAAGTAGGTCTCTTTGGCAACCTATCAAGTAAATCTTTAAAATTAGCACAACATGTGCTGAACGGAAGCAAACATGTTTAAATGTATCCTCTTCTGGAAGCCATATCCTTTCCTCTGTGCAAGACAGGAAGGCCCTGCTTGAATTTGTAGCCACAAAACCACCTCCTGGACTGTTCTTTGCCTCCAGGAGACAAAGGAATAGCCTTCCTTTACAAGAAATTCTGTGGAAAGTTCCAAGAGAAATGCAAGTATTGCATGTGGTGAAAAGCATAAGCAAAATCTTTTCTGTTTTGGCAAGGAATATTTTTTAATCTACAATTTAAAAATCACATATTTTGACAATGACTGGAGCTGTACAAGTTTTGGAGTTGAAAATGCTCTTTGTAAAGGAGTCCTTTTCCTGAGAAAACAGGCTTCCCATAAGCCCTCCAAACCTTGCTTTGTCTCAATATTTAATTAGTGGTTTGCTCCTTGCCTGCAGTGTAAGAGTAATATGGAAAATAACTTTTATGAGGACAGGATAACATTGTGCCAACAAGGTATTGGTGAGATTTGCTCACATGCAAACTTTGAAGGATAGCGTGTCCATCACATCTTTGATATTTGATTCTGACGCTGAAGGTAGGAGTGCAGGTAGTCTGAGATATTGGAGTAAGTCTATCCAATTTATCACACAATGAGTGAATGTTTTTATAAATACTGAAACAGTAGGTAAAATTATGTTACAATATGATTATATTTTGCAGCTCTCCTAGGCTTTCCTGGGACTACATAGTTCTGAGAGAAGGTAAACTAGCATATAAGTTAAATAGTTCCATAAAACTTAAAAACACAATAGCTGTTTATCTGTTGAGCCTTGTCAAGCTTCATGAGGTTCTAGATGGGCTAAGAAAATGCCTAATTCAAGTTAAATGATAGCAGAATAGAGATCTAATGCTGATCTTGCATGTCATTGCAAACTCTTCATATGACTCACTATCTACACACTTTTATTCTGTCTGAGGGGGATTAGTAAGGATAGACACTGATAAATTGGTGTTCAGATGTTATGACAGTCTCATGACATGCTATCTAATATAGAATGATAGAATGTTCAAAACAAATCTAAACTTTCCTGTAGCATGGAGATGATTTTCAAAATGTGTATTTACAGATACTATGTTCCATGTAGTTCCAAAAAATGTCAGATACATGATCAAAAATTTTTAGGAAAAAAATAGTTTGGAAATGGTTAAAAAAAGATTAACTGAAACAGAAGACTTTATTTTGTACATTGGTTCTGCAATAGTGTGCATAGTTCTGATGTCCTCTTATTAAAAAACAAACAATAGAAAGTACAGAAGTGGGGAAACTTTAGAAAGGAACAACAAGGAAGATCAAAGACACCAAGCAGCTTATATATTGGGTCAGGCTGAGTAAACTAGGACTTTCCAACTGGGATTAGAAGGATTTCAGAAAGCAAGTCTACGAATCATCATGTCAAGTCATTTGGTTTTCTCACCATCTCTAGGACGTGTTAGTAGGAGTCTAGTTCAAAACAACCAAAGAAGGTGGCTCCTGATCAAACAAACAGCGAGCTGTGCTCTCTGTCAAAGTTTGTTGTAGTGGATTAAGATTCACATGAAGGAATGAAAAAGCAGGGAAAATTCTTGGAAGAAAAATAATTTAAAGACTTGAGATCCACATACAGATACAAAATACATTGTTCCTCAGGCAGTCCTCCATGCTGAATATTGTTGAAGTTTGAGGTGAGTGCATTAGGAAGAAGAGTTGTGTGGTTTGCCATTTCTTGTTCCTAAGACATTTGCTTTCAGGTTTAGCTGCAGGCAAGAAACTGGGATTGGAAACAGAGCTACTGTGTTATAAAGCTACAGATAAAATTATTACAGATTAAATAACAATTGTATCACATGATTGAAGAGATAATATCATTTTATATATTTGAAATTATCTTTGAAAAATCCTGTGCCTCCTTTCAGCAGTTTTGATTCTTTCTCATGTTTGTATTTCAATAATTCAGGAAAGCAAACCCTAATATTAAGCATCAAATACTGCCATAGGATTTCAGGCCAAATGTCAATATTAGGAAAATTCATATGTGACACCAGAGAAGTGTGCAAATTATTGCTGTTTATGACTGCTGGTTAAAATTTTCCATTATTTAATATGTAAACAGGTGAATAATGAGAAAATTAAACATACTACTGATGTTTTTCTTCCCTATAATAAATGTATGATAACAAAAAAAAAAAAGCCAACTAGTTGCTTTTAAAGTGTTTGAGTCCTTAATTTTAACTGAAATATGGAACACTTTCATCAATATACTCTCTCTTAGTGAGATGTAAGGAAACATGTAATTATTTTACTTGGCACCATAATGGCTTTTGCTATAATTAATAGCAAATTAATTGCTATAATTAATAGCAACAGCCTTTATTCTCTTCTATTTTTTGTTCATGAATTCATATTTTTAAATTGATATTTTTAAAAAGAGAAACTTTATATCATCATTAAGTGCTGTAGTATTGATATATATATTGCATTTCCAGCTATATTCTCCTTGCTTTTATTGTAATGTACTGATGGACTCCCACTACAGAAATTGTAGCAGGAGGTTAACATGTTTTGGTTGATGTGTGTTCAACAGATAACTCAAACATACAAAATTTTTCTTAGGCCTAATATACTGTCACTTTTTCTTCTCCCAAATAAAACAGAAATTGCTTGAACTTTGGAGTCTCATCTTTCAGATGTCCTTTGTGTTAAAAGCATGACATTAATTTTGATTAAATATGACTTCTGAACTCTAATCCTTCTCTTATTCTTAGCAAGACAGTTCCTACTTGCACATTTTCTGGAAGGCATCAGCACATATGCATTAAAGTTTTACATTGCTCTTCGACACAGAGAGCCACTTTCCAAGAGGAGGTTAGGAGTCTGTTTACATATAAAGTTGAATCCATCCTTCTAATATATTCCTCTTGGCCCCTAAAGTGAGAGATCATTCATTTTTAATGCAAGAAACCAGATAATGGAACATAGCAAGAGGGTTTGTTTCAATGGGAATTTTTGAGTAAAAAAAGTGAACACATAAATCTCTGTTATTCTATCTTCAGATTTCTATCTATTTTGAACCACTGAAAGTAAAAGGAAACAAATATTTACAATTCATTTTGTCTTAGCTCTAAACTGGAAAATTCTGTTTGTCTAGCAGTTCAGTTTAGGTGTATTGATTTATACCAGTAGAATAACACTGAAATTTCTTCAATGTCTGACTGCTGTCTATTTTTCCCACTCATCCCACTTTCCCATGTCTACATCCAGATGTCAGCAATGATTTCTGCATCAAGGTAAACTGAACATGCCTCACGCAACCCTCCACTACATGGTATATAGAGTAATATGTGTTAGAAAACATGCCCTGAACATCTGAGAATAGAAACACCAAAGCTTTTATGCATGTTGTTTCCAAGAGAACTTGCTGCACTGCCTCAGGTGCGTGTGACTGAAATGTGACTGGAATATGGAAGATCATCTTAGAAAGCAAAATAAGCCCTCCATTCTTGTATGCTAAGGAAAACCAGTTAGAAGTCACTGCCATTCACCTCTATTAATTTTTAATTCACTTTGAAATATTACAAACCCAAAGTCCAAACTAAATGAATATGGATTTCAAAAGAAAAACCAGAGGCTGTTCCTAAAAGGAGTTGAAAACTGATTAACAAGGATGGCACTCTGCCCTCTATGTATCCACTATATATATATTGACTGCCTATATATCCATGACTCATAGAGTAATTCTCTCACTTTCTTGCCCCACAGAATCTATTTAATCTCAATGATCTTTTCAATACTGAGAGCTTATCACTAGATGATAGATAGATAGATAGATAGATAGATAGATAGATAGATGATAGATAGATTCTGCCAACATTGTCTGAAACTCTCATTTCTGTTTCATAAGGTATATAAATCACAAAAATCACTTTTATACACAATAGGGGAACCACTCCAAACTTTTGATAATTTTCATTTAAATGTAGTTCATTAAAAAAAATATAATTTTAATGTTATGAATCATTGTTATGGTTTAGCATGGAGGTGGTTTTGCTCGGTAACAGGGGGAGTGGGTTGCAGTGAAGACCCAGTAAAGTGTTTTTGGACTCTCCCCTGGCTCGTGGTCTCAGACTCGCCTCTGGCCCAGCTAGGCGAATCTGGTGCCTCTACCTTCACTGTTGAAGGATAGGAATTTAAGTGCTTGGGAGGAGGTGTAAGAGTGGTACAAGATGGAGGCAACCACATTGACTCCACAGTCAGAGAAGGAGGGAGGAAGGAGGAGCACCAGACCAGAGACCCCTCAGCAACCTGTGGTGAGAACGTAGGCTGTACCCCTACAACCCATGGAGGGCAATGGCAGGACTGAGAGCCACCAGCAGCTCCAGGTGAGTGCACCTGGACATGTGAGAGACTGTGTGAGGAGGCGGCCATGGCGCAGGCTGTGCTGGAGAGCCTGTGGGGCACAGAGCAAACCCACACAAGAGGCAGAGAGGAGCTGCAGCTTTTGGGATGGACAGACATTGGAAGTGCCTGTGCAGGACTGCTGTGTGTGTGAAGGATCCCGTGGAGGAGCAGGGAGGGATGGCGCAGACACCACCTGCCCTGAGGAAAGGCAAATGGCAGAAACCATAGAGAACAGACTGACTGAAACACTCATTCACTGCCCCTCTGAGCTGTTCATCGGTGGAGGAGATAAAGACATCAGGATCAGAGCTCTGAGCCTGGGAAGAGGGTAGGGATGAGGAGAAGGTGGTCTTAAAGGACTGCTTGTACTCTTCATCGTTGTACCATTCTGTGATGTTTTGTGTTTGTTATGTTTTGGGGTTTTATGGTTATCTTTTAGTTGGTGTTGGATTACATTATTTTCTGTTTTCTTCCCCAAGCCCAGTAGTCTGGTCTGTTTTGTCCAGGGCCATAAGCAGCAATTAAGTCCTCACTGCCCTTTGGCAATTCCCAGGCCTTTGGTACTTGAAGCTAATCGTGGTCTTTTGTTCCCTGGTGGGCCAAAACTACAATCATCAGCATCAACTTATGTGGAATAATTTTAAAAACATTGAGATGATTTCAGAAAGTGGAAAAAAGCCCAAGCATGTCACTCTATTAAGTTTGCAAAAAAGATTGATCTCACTGTATTGATTTGTTTCTTTTTTTTTTGTACTTTCTGCATCACATCTGAATAAAAACAGGTTGTGGAAAGTTTTTCTTCTTACAAAATTATATAATCTGATGGAAAATATCAAAATTTGCAGTCAAATCTAATGCCTCTTGCAAATATAAAAATATATTAAATATAATAAGCAATTAAAATGATCTGATAATATAGTAGTCTAATATACACAACACAAATTCTAGGGGAAGTTCTTGTCACGAGGAGTATTGGACACTTCCAAATGTTCAACATTTATACTCCAGAGGTCAAGACCAAAATCTGTGTTTGGAATCTCACCTCCCTTTCTTTGTTATATAACTTATTCTTTCATTTGAAGATAGATGGGAAATATGGTTTCACATCCACAGTATCTACAAGGAGAAATAATAATTTAATCAGCATACAAGACAAAAGTCAGACTAATCAGAATGTTCTGTTATTTGTAAAAAATACAGAGTTGGCTCACATACTCTGTTCAGCCCAGCATGCAGGAATTAGTAAGACCAATTGCACATGTGGAATCTTAGCCTATTTGTGTAATTAATGTATTTAATTTCAGATGAATAATAACAACTTACCTGGCACACTAAATCAGGCACAACTTCTACAATGTATAATAACATATAAAATTAAAGTACCTTATAAAAGTTGTTTTAATTACAGTCTTTCTCTAGATGATTTTTTTCTCAGGTAATTGAGGTGAGATGTCCCATTGTCTTCCACTCAACTTCTATTTATATTAATAAAATATGGTTTGATTTAACATTAAAACAGAAATGCCAGCAATTAAAATGAAGCAATTTCAGAACAATTAGTGTCACATCAGGAAACCCAAAGCCTAAGAAATTATATGATTAGATATACTCAGTCAAAGCAGTCAGCAAGCTGAAGCACTTTATACTTAAATGAAAATTATTATTATGAGCTGATGAACAATTTCTCATACTCTCAGATGAAAGACTTCACAGAATTTTAGCATTTCAGTACATAAAGATCATAAGCATTCTTATGTAACAGTTAGGTGAGATTAAAAAAGTTTCTGTTAAGTAACTGTCCTCTTAACACCTCTTATTTAATGAGGCAGCATCAAACTGTAATTTGTATTCTTTAAGGATGAGGGCGTTCTTCAACTAGCACATTATCAAAATGCAAAGTATTAACTTTGTAAGAAATTTGTGTTTCAATGAGCAGATGTAACACAGATGTGGGCTTTCAACAAACCACTTTAAGAGTGATCAGCTTAATGGGTTCTAAGTCCTTTTGTAACATTGTTGGAAAACTATTACTAACTTTCTCATCTATCTATCATCTATCTATCTATCTATCTATCTATCTATCTATCTATCCATCATTATCTTTCTCTTAGTGAATCTCATTTAAATCTCACTGAGCTAGGGCCTGTTTTCAGAGCTGATTTATGGTTGTACTCAATCTAACCAATCAGCAACTCACAGGTCAGTACTTATCAGGGCTTATACTGAAAGATCAGGAGATCAACCCCTGCTAGTGAACAAAAAAGTCACCTGCAGGGACTCCCAAGTAATGTTTCAAGTTAGGAAAATTGTCTTTATTGTTTAAAACTGGTGTTATGCCCTGAAAGTCATTATGTAAAAGCTCTCGGGAAAGAGGCTCAGATTGTCACCACACAGCGTCATCAGAAGGTGCAACAGAGAATGTAAAACTGACACAGGCTTCAAATTTTCTATCCTGGTTTCAGATGTGCTAAATCATGACACCTTCCTAGCTTTGTCAGGAAAGTATGTAGTAAATATACAATTATATAGTCTGTCAGGATTGACTAGTAAATAATCAGAAAAATATATCTAAGACAATTCTCAGGAAGACAAAATGGGTGAAAAGTAGCCCTATACCAACAAAAATATTATTCATTAGGAAATGAAATACAATCTTGCAAATGCTGTATGAAATTTAATACTGGCCTGTTATTTCCAGGTGATACATAGCTACTTTTCAAGTACACATGCTTTGTCAAGTTCAAAATCAGTTTGGAATGGAAAACTGTGTGGTTGTGGTTATTTTAGTGCTATAACAAGTCTCCAGAATAATTTTGACTTATATAATCTTGTTATTTAGAGATTGTGCCCTCAATGGCACTTGAGAAATGTAAGATTTTAGTAGTTTGGGAACTTTGCAATATTAACTTTTCTACTTTTAACTGTCTGGGTTTTTTCAGTGATAATAAGAAAAGGAAATAAACTTAACAGTGCATTGATTAAAAACCCACAAAAAGTGAAGCAACTAGTATATTTTTTCATAGACTTATTGCACCAATTAAAACAGAATCTTAATACCTGGCTAGAACACAAAGATGTGAAAAATGTTTGATAACAAGCTTATGCGAGAACTAGATTGACACTTAGGGATTGACATCGTAGGGATCCCACTGGCTACAGATACTACAGATATTTTCAATAATATTCCCTTCACTTTCCTTTTTGTCACCAAGACACAATGCTGCATTACCAGACAAAAACATTCTGTTACTTTACAGACTCCAGCAGATATGTGCCTTGTTGGTGTTATATGTGTAGGCTAAAGTCAACAAAAGGGGCAGAGGAAGTATGAACTCTGAACTCATGCAATGAATGGAGGAACAATGCAGTGAAATCTGCAGCATTAACTGCAGATGCCCCTTTGAGCACAGAAGTCAATATACTCAGACGTGGAAATTACACCATATTTCTGCAACATCACTGGAAAATTGTTTCAGTATCTCTAACTGCTTTTATTTTTTTTTTCTGTAACATGTTGGAAATAAAAAAAAATTGCATAACAGTTAATTGGAATCTCTTGCTTTCATATGGTTGCTCTGAATTGCTCAGACTGAATGTAGTCATTTTAAATAATCAGGCATTGCTGAGTTCTTTATATTATAGCTTTAATTTGGTTTAGTATTCATGATGATTGAGGGCAGAGTTGTGGCATCTTGAAAGATGCAATGTTAAAATGAATCTGTTATGACTATGTAGAGTGACTGGACTACTAAAAGGTTTGTAATACCTAAAAGGGTTCATAACTTCTTTGAACTCTTTACTTTTGCAGCCATATGAAAGTTGAAGTCACTATGTAATTTTGAGAGTATGTCTCTATTAATCATCAATATATTTTGTAACATTAAGGCCTCATTTGACTAACTGAAATTGCTGCCCCTATATTCTTGATAATTTGGTATATGAGAAGAAGCAAGGTTATGATCACATGACCAATTTAGGTGATCACAGTGACACAAGTGATTAAATTATAGCCTGTTTTGGCTAAGCCGCTAACGAAATTCAGAATTATTATTAACCTATGGATACATCCACACCTGCCTCAGCAGAAAAAATCAGGTGGATACCACAAATTGTCTTGAAGACAATGAACTCAGTGGTGACTGCATTCAACAGTGAAAATACATCAAACCCTTTGTTGCACTTGTTGTGCTTGGATTTTCTGTTTCAGTGTTTCTCCTGGCATTTGGAAGTGTACCAGACAAGACAATGATCTCTTTTAGTGTGTGAAAGAACATGTTCAAATTAGGTTGCGTGATGTAAACCTCAACTAAGTAATAGATGATATTTCTTCCTGGCTTCAGGTGAGATTTAGATGACTTCCCAAGAGAGTGGTCAGCACTGACATGGACAGGTAGTATATATATATATTTATGCCTAAGTGCTCAACTGTCTACTGCTGACCTAATTTAAATGTAACCATCTGCTCATTTGCTCCTAAATCAGGATTAAATGCTTTCCTTTAGATATATAACTCACAAGACACTTCCCATACATCTTTTCTTGCAGTTCACAGGAGTAGGGATATTCAGGTCACAGGGAACAACTTGTAACCATTGGGGAGATATATCGCTAGGACAACCTTAACCTGATGTGATAGTCAAGCTCTGCAGACTGCTCAATTCAAAGGTATCACAAGACTCAGAGTAGGCTTAAGAAGAGAGGAAGTGGACAAATGATAAGAGACATATACTCCCCAAACATGAATGATATTTGTAATTTTGCAAAGGAAGAATTTCAGACAAAGATGATGAGCTAAGTGGAGGAGGAATCTGGGAAAGAGATGGGCAATTCATATGTTTGTGCTTTGCTTTTCAGTTTCTTCTGTTCTTTTCAGTCAAGGTTGCCCCACATCCATTTCTATCTAGACAGAAGTGGGAATGTTCAATGGTTTTTAGCTCAGTCAATAATATTGATACACCTTGGTCTGTCTGATCCCCTGAGTTGAAGGATCACGAATATAGGAACACTGAATTTCTATTTGTGAGCCCAAAAATTGTAAGGGACTGTATCAGCTGAATGATCATACGTCTATAGGCCTTGATGAGATTAATATCAGGGTCCTGAAGATGCTAGTGGATGTTATGGCAGGACCCTTCTCTAACATCTACCAAATGTCTTGAGTATGGGAAGGCTGCTGCTGAGTAGGATCTAACTAGTTTTATTCCAGTGTACAGGAAGGGCATCAGGAAAGACCCAGGCAGCTGTAGACCTGTTGTTTAACCTCAGTTTGATTCCTAGAAAAAATTATGAAGATTTTTCTGGGTATTATTGAAAGACATTTAAATAATAATGTAATCATGAGCCACAGCTAACATGGGTTCACAAAGGGAAAGTTCTAACTAATCTGATACCTTTCTATGAGAAGGCCATCCACTCAGTGGAGAAAGAAAAGCGGTGGATACAGTTTTTCTAGATTTCAGTAAAACTTTTGATACTGTCCCTCACAGCATCCTCTAGACAAGTTGTCTTCTGGGATGATCAGGTTCATGGTGCACTGGTTTGAAGACCTGGCTGATGGGCTCAAAGGGATTTAATAAATGAGGCTGCATTTGGCTGATGATCAGTCACCAGTGGTATTCCTCAGGGCTCAGTTTTAGGACCAATGTTATTCAACACATTTATTAATGATCTGGGTGCTGGAGTCAAATGCACCATTAGCAAATTTACTGGTGATATCAAACTGAAAGCTCCTGTTGACTCTCTTGAGGACAAGAGACCTTGCAGAGAGATATAAATAGTTTTTAGCATTGGGCTTTGATTAACAGGATGAGATTTAACAAGTCCAAATGCTGGATTCTACATCTACAATGAAGACTAAATTGGCAGTGGAGTGTCTGGGCACTGACTGAGCAGAAAGGGGTGCCAAAGTGCTGACTTACAGCAAGGTCAACGTGAGTCAGCAGTGTGCCTTGACAGCCAACATCCTGGGATATGTCAAACCCAGCACAGCCAGCTGCTCAAAGCAGGAGACTATCTTGCCATGTTTAACAATGATGCAGCCTCTCCTCAAGTACTGTGTGCAGTTCATGGCCCTACAAGTTAAGAAAGATGTTAAGATACTCGTATGCATCCAGAAGTAAGCAACAAAACTGGTGTAAAGTCTGGAAGGTATGTCCTGTTAGGAGTGGTATAGGACTCTGGCTTTGTCTAGTTTGGAGAAAAGGAGGCTGAGATGTCACCCCGTTGCTCTCTACAGCTTCCAGAGAAGACAAAGTAGAGAGAGATGTGCTGATCTCTTCTCCCTGGGATTCTGTGAGAGGAAGCATGGGAATGGTTCAAAGCTGGTTCAAGGGTTTAGACTGGACATCAGGAAGCATTTCTTAACCAGGAGAGTGGTCAAACACTGAAACAGACTTCCTAGAGGAGTGATTAATGCCCCAAGTCTGTCAATGTTTAACAGATATTTGAACAAGCTCTTAATGTTTTTTTTAAAGTTGGACAGCCCTGAGCTGGTCAGGCAGTTGGACTAGACTATTGCTTCGAATTGAAATAACCTATTCTCCTCTTCTCTTCTCTTCTCTTCTCTTCTCTTCTCTTCTCTTCTCTTCTCTTCTCTTCTCTTCTCTTCTCTTCTCTCTTCTCTTCTCTTCTCTTCTCTTTCTTCTCTTCATGAAGGCATCTACTTTTGAGGAATGAGAGGAGAGGATTTATCTGATCTGTATATACTTTATTTATTTTCCATCAGAATTTGTCCTTTTTCCACTGCCCTCTCTCTCTCTTTTTTTTTCTTCTCTCTAAAAAGAGGGATACAAAGTCAGCAAACTGCATGGCTGGGATTAGCTTTGATCTTAGACTGTTCAAATAGTTAAGCAAAGATTACTCAGTATTGCTTAGATTTTAGTTAATGCATCTCAGTGATAATCATAGGATGATACTGCACTACTGACTCAGTCTCTCACTACTCACTACTGATTCAGACAAATTTCCCTGTAGTAAATTTCTTGAATGTTTCATCTCCACAGGATATTGTCATCTACAGTGAGTCCAATTTCTTCATTCTATGCACTGAGGCTTTCCTTTGGCTTTTTGTGTGTGTATGTTTTTTCCTTTTGGAGATGAATCAATAGTAATGGAGAGCTGAAATGGTGCAACTTGTCCTTAATGACCATCACATCCATTCTCACATCTGCTTCTAGAAAAGAAAAGTGTTGTTGCTGCACAATCACAAGCTAGTTTATTCTGAAATTTGTTACACTTAGAACTCTTCGTATGCATCTAGTTTTAACAAAAGACAGTAAATGTAGAGATAGGTCATGGTTTAAAAGCATCACTATACTAAGCAAAAGATGGTTTTGGTGTCCTTTCTGAATCCTTGCTGAGAGGAATGTTGTCTTTCTGCTAAAGAAAACAGAGAAGACAGGGCTATACGGCTTTGAGGCATGCAGTTTAGCAACTTGTTCAGGGACTCTGCGTTATTAAGAATGCTCTTCTTTAGGCAGCATTGAGGTAACATTTTTACTGTCATCTACCCTTACATGCATAGCTCCTGTTTCAATTTTCTTAGATGCTCTGAGTTGCCTTGCTCTAGTCATTGCATGATACAAACATGGTAGCTCCAGAGCTAGCAAGTCCTGCTAAGACCTGAAAGATTTCACCACCACCACATTGCTATGTTGACATGGTCTGGTTAATTCAGGCCAGAGATTTCAGTGAAAATGAATTTCTTACTGCAACCTTGTGTGTGGCTGTAACCTTATTAGCAATCTTCTCCTTCCCATATATCTCTTAAAATAGAACACTTTGAGTTGCTGCACATTAATTGTATTTAGAAGGTTATTCTATTAACATTTATTTTAGACTCTATCAACTTCAGAGAGAAGAATGTTGCTTGCTATCAGTTTTAATAGTGCTTAGCAGAATGAGACTCTGATCTGCTGTGCTCCTTACAGCTCCCATATTCAGACAAATAAGCATCTCCTGGTTTAACAGATAGCTATATGTCTGCATTTTCAAACAGAAATACAAATTTTAAAAGCATAAATATGCTCTTTCAATGAAATGAACTGTATGGGCACCTTTACCTCATTTAAATGGTGTATTGGTTTTAAGGAAAGCCACAATGCTTCTGTCCTTGCTCCTGCCAAAAGGATTCACTCTTCCTCTAAGCATACTACTTTCCATGGTCTTCCCAAGTTATAATTCATGGTGAAGCATTAATAACCCAGAGAATTCAGTTTTAAGAGGAAGAAGGAAACTTTTTATTTTCTGAATGATGTTACTGCATATCACAAAGCAGCACATCAAAACTGCGCTGCCTGGGTTAATGAACTCTACATTTCAGTAGGACTAATTAAATAGTGTGAATAGAGTGAAAGGCAGTGCCTGCAGAAACCTTTGTCCAGGCTAGTGTTCTAGCATCTTGTAAAGATTTTCTTTTTTTTTTTTTTTTTTTTTTTTTTGTACAGGTCCAGCTGTTTTCTTTGCAGCCTGGGAGGAAGTCCTTATTTATGAGAACTCTCCACCACTGCTGATTGTAATAATGCTCAAAATGGTCTTTTCATCCCATGCTCATGAATATATCTTTGTTAGATGAGATGAGAGCTATTGACTCAACATCTACCCATAATGCATGCAGCTCACCTTTTGATCTCAGCATCCATTTGGATAGCTAAAAGGAATCTATGCTTCCATTAATTATTAGGATTATTCTTTGTTCTTTTTCTAAAACAGGAAGACAATTTCTGACAAAAATGTTTTGCTTTGATATCTGTGTAAGGCACAGCACTTAATATATTCTTTCATTGAAAGTTATTAAGGGCTTTGCTTTATGAGTTTTTTATACGGAAGGCAATAAAGGGTGAGAAAGCATCCAAAACTGTACAGAAAATAATAATTTATTATATTCTGTGAGACACATGAGCTTGTTATAAATTAATTTTCCATGTAAGTGGGCTTAAAAAAAGATCAGACTTGCTGCTGGTGCTGTAATTGTTATTCATGTGAACTTCAAACAAATTTCACTCTCTGACTATGCTTTAATGCTAATGTCCAGAAAAATCAATTTTTGTTTTTTTCATTCTTGCATGTGAAATAAAGCTAAGCTTACTGCAGTTAAGGGATTTTGATTATTGGCATACCTGACAAAGCATATTTTGTAAACAGAGATATAAAGAGGTGTCTTCTATTTAACTAGTTTCAGGTCTTGGTATCCTGCTAATGCATCTGAGAACTTTAGGTGATTTACTTCAAACAAAAATTAAAGAAGGTACATTGAACCTACATTGTTCTAATCTCATTCTTCCACCTGTAATCTACAAACCTTTTAGACAAGCCTTTCAGTGAATTGCATGCTCTGACTTTTCTCTGTGGTTACATCAGCTGTCAATCTACTTCCTGTGATCCAGGATGCAAATCTGGGTGTAAAAGTCATACTGGCCTCAATGGTCAGAGGAGAATATAGAGGAGAACCCATGCACAACTTTCGCCTCATCTCCTACTGGTGTGTTGGAAAGTAGCTTGGTGATAGTACTGGAAGTAACACATTCTTCTGCGTTTTGGATTTGCTCTTTTTGACATCCTTCACTTCTATCTTTTGCTTGAGCAGTTTGTTTGAGGTACAGGTGGCAAATGATAATCAGCACCTTCCCTGCTGTGCAAGTATAAAGCAAATCAAAGACATTTTTTTAAAGGGACAGCAAATAAATGCCTAACCTTCACATTTAGAAATTCCTGTGTACTTTAAGGAATTGATAGTTATGTAGGTAGATTATCTGAGCTAAAAGCAATTTCCCAAAACTGTTATTTTCAACATTTAAGTGAATTTAGAAAATCATATTAGTTATCAGCAAAGATAATAATATATTAACATTATTTAAGAGAGTCTATAGGTCACAGAAGGAAATGATGGCTACTTGGGATGAATATAATGCTGTTGTGAGAGGATGTAGGGAGGTGACTACGAAAGCTAAAGCCTTATTGGAGTTGTACCTTGCAAGGAAGGTCATGGACAACAAGAAAGGCTTCTTCAAATTTATTGCAGGTAAAACTAACACTAGAGGCAATGTAGGCCCACTGTCGATTGAGGCTGGGACCCTGGTGACAGAGGATGCAGAGAAGGTAGCATTACTGAATGCCTTCTTTGCCTCTGTCTATACTGCTGGAGACTGTCCTCAGGAGCCTCAAACTACAGAGGAAGTCAAGTTGAAGGGAGATTTTTGTTTGATTGCTCAAGACTGGGTTAAGGAACAGTTGAGCAGTTTGGATGTGCATAAATGCATGGGCCCTGATGGAATGCGCCTGCAGGTGCTGAGGGAACAGGTAGAAGTCATTGCTAAACCACTCTCCATCATCTTCAGAAAGTCATGGAGCACAGAAGTGCCTGAGGACTAGAGGAAAGCAAATGTCACTCCAGTCTTCAAAAGGGCCAAGAAGGAGGAGCCAAGGAACTACAGACCAGTCAGTCTCACCTTCATCACTGGAAAGGTGATGGAACAACTTATCCTGGGTGCTTTCTCCAGGCATTTAAAGGACAAGAGGGTCATTAGGAGCAGTCAGCATGGTTTTACCAAAGGCAAGTCATGTTTGCCCAACCTGATAGCCTTTAACTGGATGGATAGATGGTGGTGGTGTAGTGCATGTTGTTTGTCTTGATTTCATTAAAGCATTTGACACCATCTCCCACAACATCCTGGCAGCAAAACTGAGAAAGCGTGGGTTGGGTGGTCAGGTAATGAGGTGCACTGTGAAGTGGTTGAAGCAAAGAAGTCAGAGGATCAATGGGGCAGGGTCCAGTTGAAGGTCTGGATCCAATGGAATCCCTCAGGGGTGGGTGCTGGGACTGGTACTATTCAATATATTAATTAATAACTTTGATGAGGGAATAGAGGGTACTGTCAGTAAGTTTGTTGATGATACTGAACTGGGGGGGGAGTGATTGACACACCAGAAGTCTGTGCTGCCACTCAACAAGACCTGGACAGGCTGGAGAGTTGGGCAGGGAGAAATCTAATGAAATTCAACAAGGGCAAATGTAGAGTCTGGCATCTGGGAAAGAATAACCCCATGTACTAGTGCAGGTTGGGGAATGAACTCTTAGAGAGAGATTTATGGGAGCTTATTTCATATTTTTATACTGTGGTTAAGACAATTTTGTTACAGAGTAGAATCTTCTCAAAATCCTGTAGTTTGTGTTCATGACAGAGAATGAAATGATTTTACAACTGATCTCTGTCTTTCAACACAGACACAGAAAAAGGGTTTGGGTTCAGAACAGTGTGCCTAGGTGGCCAAGAATGCCAATAGCATCCTAACTCATAACAGAAATAGTGTGGCCAGAGAGACCAAGAAACTGATTCTGCCCCTCTACGCAGCACTGGTGAGGCTGCTTCTTGAGTACCATACTTGGATTAGGGCCTTTGACTATAAGGACATTGAGGTGTCAGAGTGTGTCCAGAGACAGAAAAAGAAGTTGGTCAAGGATCTAAAGAACAATCCTGATGAAGAGTAGCTGAGGGAATTGAGGTTGTTTAGCCTGAAGAAAAGGAGGCTGAAGGAAGATTTTATCACTCTCTAGAACTATCTGAAAGGAGATTGTAACGAGGTTGGTCTCTTCCCTCAAGTAACAACTGATAGGACAAGAGGAAACGACCTTAAGTTGTGTCAAGGAAAGTTTAGATTGGCTGTTAGGAAAAATTTCTCTCCTGAAAGGGTTGTCAGCTGTTGGAGTAGGTTGCCCAGGGAAGTGGCTGAGGCACCATTCCTGAAGACATCTAAAAGACATGTAGATGTGGCGCTCAAGGACATGATTTAGTGGCAGAGGTGGTTAACAGCTGGGCTTGATGATCTTAAAAGTCTTTTCCAAACTACATAATTCTATGATTCAAAGGCATCCCCACCCTTTAGAGACAGAATCATGTCTTTTATACATGGTAGTCCTCTTTCATAGGATTTAAGCAGCAATGTTAACAGAACTAAGATCCATGCTGTTACTAGATTAAATCATCTCAAGTTAGGTCAAAGATCCTCCCAGATGTCAAAGTTTTTAAGAGTATTTGTCAGATTTTTATAGTCATTGTAGAGTAAACACCAAAGGGATAATCTGCTTAGGTTCAAAAGTTCTTGAGTGTCAAAGTTTATGGAAGTCCCTTTGCAGCTTAGCTCAGATAAGAGGTCTCTTGGCCAAATGCTTGTAAAGGTCTGCAGACCAGTATGGTTTCTGTATCTTATCTGAAATTCTTGTACTAATTGTTACACTTGAAAGATTTTTTGTTTTGTTTTTCCTCCTGGAGCACTCTTACTGTATACAATGTCAGATTCATTACTATTGCCATATTCATAAAATGTATTAGAAATGTATGAAATGTTTAAGTAAAAAAATATAGTCCTTTTGATCCAATCCTCCCACAACAACATTGTCCTTTGCTCTTGGCTTTATGTAGATATATATCCAATATTAAAAAAAAGAAAATATTCTTTCCTCTATCTATGTGTCTTCTCACAAGAGTTTTCATAGATGGTCACATTATTTAACGTTCTAATGGTTAGGTCATACAATGTTTATATATGCAGAAATGACATCAATTTTGTTCTATAAAGTGGAAGGGAGTACTGCTATTAACCTGTTCCCTGCAAAATGAGTCAGGTTCTGATAAATTAGGTCAAGACTGAAAACAAAGGCATGATAATAATCAGGTTTATGTGAACTGAAAGTTAGAAAAAGACTTTCAAGTGCTGTTTAATCACTTTCATCTGTCTGTAGGGGTTTACAACACATCTTACTTCACAATAATTAGTTTGTCTCAGACCTGCCAAAAAAAAAATATTTCAGATAACCAGGGGATTTTTGCCTCCCACAGATTCTGAGTGGTGAAAATGTCTCACAGGGAATGACTTGATAGATTTGCAACAACGCCTTCTGAGATTCGGATTCTATGAAGCTAGTTAATGCTTAGGCTTTTAACCTACACTAATATGGCACTGTTTGAAAATATGTTTCTAAAAGGAACATATATTATGAAAATTGAATTGTACAGTTTCACAGTAGCTATTTTTTATATTTCCTATTTTTAAAATCTATCTACTTTCTAAAACACTACAAAATGCCACATGGTGAATACTTCCTTCTGTAAAATATTTGTTTGATTAATAAGGAGAATAAAACCATGCAGGAACCAGCCATACAAACTGTAATCTTTCATCACTGTCAAAATTATGTTAACTCTTTCTGGCTTAGATAGCTCTTTTCATTTATATCCAGCCCTATTTCTTCTAAACATTATGTAGCGTAAACAGGTGAGGTTGTGGTGAACTAATACAGAAAAAGAGGAATAGATATGATGTTTCTTCCAGTGCAATATGTTTTGGTTGTGTTAACTTTTAATTAATATGTGGGAACCTTTACATTACCTCAGCTGGAAAGTAAAAGTCAATAATGTGAGAAAAATGATTTCTGTAGAGTTTATCTAGCCTTATTTTCCTCACTACTTGTTTCATCCTGCAAGATGCAAACATTTCCCACTAATATGTTGAAAAACCACAAGTTAAAACCACTGAAAGTCTGTTTTAGATCCTCAAGATTAAAACAGTTCTGCAGTGCTGTCATGGTTTTGCCCAGGCAGCAATGAATCACCACAACAGTCTCTTGCTTGGTACCCCCAATCCACCTCCACCCTCATTAGGATGGCAGAGGTCCCAGCAAACTGGGAGGAAATAAAATAAACCAAGGATGTTGTGGATTGAGACAAGGGCAGGGAGGGCAGACAGACAATTACAGTTCCAGGCAAAACAGACTACTTGACTTAGAGAGGAATGTAAGGAAAGTTTATTCTACTATCTACAAGAAACAGAACAGAACAAAAAGCAAAAGGGGAGTAGGATGATGAGAAAATTACAACCAGCACTTTAAAATTTCTCTCACCCATCCATCCTTTCTTCCTTGGCTCAGTTCACTGGTCCTGATAACTCTAACTCCTCCCCCATCAATGGCTCAGGGAGGCTTGGGAGTGGGAGATGTGGTCGGTCTCTCACAGATGAGCTCTGCCGTTTCTCTCTTCTCAGAGGAGGACGATTCCTGGCATTCTTCCCATGCTCTGATACAGGGTCTCTTCCCCAGGACACAGTCCTTAATGAACTTCTCTGGTGTGAGTTCTTCCCAGCAGCTACAGCTTCTGCCGATACAGGGTCCCTCACATGGGACACAGTCCTTAATGAATATCTCTGGTATGGATTCTTCCCCACAGTTGCAGCTTCTGCAGATACAGGGTCTCTCCCATGGGACATAGCCTCTTTTGGGCATAATTTTAATTAACTTCTTTGGCGTGGGTTCTTCCCCACAGTTACAGCTTCTGTGAATATGAGGTCCCTCATATGGGACCTATGACCTCTGGCCATAGTCACTGATGCTGGCACGAGGTCTTTACTGAAGAGAATCACTGCCACTTGTGCAGATTCTTTAATGAAGTGAGTCACTGTCCCTGGTGCAGGGTCTTTAAGGAAATGCAAACAAATCTCAGCTTCACCAATCCACTCCACAGAATGCAGATGAGTCTCTGCTCCAGCACACCTCCACCTCTTTTTCCCCACTGACCTTCGAATCTGCATGGTTGCTTCTCTCTCTCTCCCAACTCCTTGCACCACCAGCAATTGGATATGAAGAGAGGACAGAATAAAGAAGAAATAGGAAGAACACTTGTCACCTAGCTTTTCTTTAAAAGTGATCATGGAGGTGTCTAATTGGCTCAGCCCCAGCAGTGGGTCTGGCTCAGAGCTGAGAAGAGTTTTGAGCAATTTCTTACAGGATCCATCTTTACAGATCCTTCCCCATTACAAGAAATAGCTGTCATGTCAAACCATGACAAGTGCTTAACAAGTTTGTTTTTATTTTTAGTATCAATTTCTATATTATACTGATTATTAGCTGATATTTTTTCTCATAGCATTGTCTAAGCAACAGATAGCAATACTGTTTTTATAATTTAAAATTTAGTGCAATGAATGTCCCTAAAGTCTTTGGCATTTTTCCCTGATGTTTTTTTTTATATTGCAAGTTAAGATACCTGTTTTTGTAAACTGCATTCACTGAAACTTCAGGTTGATTTTTACTCAAGAAGCCCTCAATGCTTCTTCTTGCCTATATTTAGTGATGTCTGGCACTTCTCAGATTCAATTAACTTCAATTCTGATGAAATATCACTTTATAAGCAAAAATTGCCATCGTAAACTTATATTATATATACCATTTTTAAAGAACCTTTCTAGCAATGACAAAGCACACTTAGACATAAATTTGTGACACAAAAGTTCTTTATTTTATAAGCCATGTCTTGCTAGCATGTTAGTCTTTTTTCTTCTTCTTCATGTGTTCTAAAATTATTATAGGGGTTAAATATAACAGACAACACCCATATAGGTTGCTCCTCTCAGTTTATTTGCATTCCCTAGCATCATGGCAGTGTAAGGTGGAAAATTGTAATTAAATACGTTGGACCAATTCTTGATCTTATTTACATCTATTCAACTCAATTACTCCTGAAGAGTTTTTCTAGGTGTAAGTAGAATCATTGAATATTCCAACTGAGTATCATGGGCTGAATTTTTCTGTCATATATGACTGTTCAGCTTCATAATTCTCTTGGGTCATGAAATTAAAAATAAGAAAAGACTATATCAGTAGTGATTAAAGGTGCATTTTAAACTAAAGTTTATTGTAGAGTTTTTTCAAAATTTTGTATTGACCATAAGTCAATTAAAAAAAAATCTACATTTTCATCAAAAGCTGTAATCATATCTGTAAGTTTAAACAAAAGTGAAGGAGAATGGGGTTGTTCTACCTGCTTTTATATTTCCTACTTAGAAGATGATATCATTTTTGCTCTAGACACAAGACACTTGAATTAAGATGCAGACTGAAGGACAGAAAAATCTTACACTTCTTTGCAGCATTCCTAATTTTCTGCAAAAGTGTTGTATTTGAGCAAAAGATGAGATCATCTTGATGCAGATACAGGAAAAGGTACCAGAAGAAGGTACTTACAGGATCATTACCATCAGGTATGTTAAAAGAACCAAAGAGGTCAAAGGAAGTTTTACAATTGTATTGGAAGCAGACCAATATTCAAGCTAGTTCACTATTAGTGAGACAGGTGCAAAAGCAGGTGTTGTTATCAAGACAGACAATACTTGTAAATAATATTGCTATTGCAATAAACAGAAGCAAGACCAGGCATTACTGTCATGGTGAGGGTGAAGGCAACAAAAAAGGCACAGAGAAAGCATCAGTCTTGCTGAAAATGTCTGTAATGAAAACAGCATCTTCTCTGTTGCATCTGTTAGTCCATCTACTAACAAAAAAATCAAACAACTCAAAGTTAGTATATCATGTAAACGCTAAATACAAGAAAGTATGTCATTAGAAGAAATCAGCTACAGTGAATGCAAAAAGACATTCTAATGTTTTCATCCTTGTAAGCACTGTCCAAAATCCTCTGAAATAAAATAGAACCCTTTTTCATGTTCATTAAATTGCTTGAAAAAAGGAAGATGCAACCATAATAAAATCCTACATGTCCAGTGCTGCAATAAACCTTTCCTAGTATAAGCCTGGGTTAGACATCCCTCACTCTGACATTCAGAGGCTTCTGGAAAACTCCAACACTGGAGGTGTTCAGGGAGGAGTAATTTTGAGCCTACACTAGATCTCTTGATCTATACTATGTGATTGTGAACAGGATCTAGTAGCTGGAGAGGTCTGACACATTATCTGATACTTTCTGGGACTCTGGAAGCTCAGAGCAGATGAAGAGTTGGGAAAAGGTGCCTGTTCCGGTGATGAATATTGATCACGTCTGTGTGAGCTGGGGAGGTATAAGACTGAAGCTGCAAGGAATGAAAATGCAATTGTTTAACAACTTCTTTTTTAAACATCCCGTGCCTTAACCCCAGATATGAGGAACAGCCTGAGCTCCATCTAGACTTTTGGTGCAGTAGCTAATGCAGGCTGAATGAGTCCTTTAACACTGGGGATTACCCAGCTATGTGTCTGGGATGTAAACACAATGCAAAAGAAGAGAGTCAGATAAGTGTTCTGTAGCATCCATTTTCTTCATAAGGAGGTTCTCTAAAATGGCTAGTCTGAGGAAGTGTCCATTTATCATTGAAATGATGTACTATTTGAGGTTGTCTATATAACAGAATTATAATTCTGCCGTGTGTTGGGCCTCTTTATTGGGCTTTCTGGTTAAAAGAGTAACTGTATTAAATATAAACTCTAATATTTGAGCTATAAAAACCATGAAGTGTCCTTTCCTCTCCTTGAGTTCATTAAGCCGCAAGAGAAACTTTGAAAGCTTGTTAGTTTATTTCAGTTTGGGTTTCTCATCTCATTCTCAAAAACTAAAACATGAGATTTAATGACTTTAGAGGTCATGACTTCTTTGTCATGTAGTGTCTTGATTTGGTGACCTGTTTCATTATGACCAGAACTTTTCTGCTTGTTTATTCCCCACACTCTCAAAATACTTTCTTTTTCACTTTCAACCTTATAATACATCATTTTTTATTAATCATTATGAAATGGAGGCATAAGCTATTTAAACAGTTTCTTGAAGTACACATTATTAAAGGCATGTTAAACTATGGAATCCAGTTCACAGTTCAGAACTACCTTTGTTTTGTAATCAAAGCTATACTCATTTTGCTCACAGTCCCTTCTGTTGTGAAAGTGCATCAAGCTAATGTGTAATATAACAATCAGGCACCTGATTTACAATACAAGGAAATCATGACAAAGCTTTTATTGGTATGTCAGTGGTACAGTACCAATGTATTCTGCCTGTTTCCATGTATAAAAATATCTGGAGCGTACTGTATTTGTCAGACCTGTTTCTCAAAGAGGCTCAACTTCAGCCCCATAGATAAAGAGAGGAAGAAAATCCAAGTCTACTCTAATGACTACTATGGAATTTTATGTATTGGATTCAGCTGTGCACCCTTGGCCTGCCTTAGACACTAAATACCAGAAGTAAGTCTTCACTCACACTTCATGGCTAGATTATATTTTACCATTGACTCAATAAGACTACAGAAAAATTTAGATTAAAATGGCCTCTTGGAGGTCACTCAATCTTTCTCAAAAGTGAGGTTCATCTTGCAGTTATATCAGTCTGATCAGGGTTGTGTCACATCACGATTTGGAAGTCTCCATTGGTGGAGGTGCTACAGCCTCTCTCAACAAGCTGTACCTGGGATAAAGTACTTTTTATCATGCATTGCCTTAAATATAGGCAGAATATGAGCTGCTGTAAACCATGTGTGCTGCCTCTGTTTCTTTTGCTGTGCGTGTCTGAGGAGAATCTGGCTCCATCTTCTCTGCAATCACCACTTGTCCCAACTTTATGTAGAGGACAGCTATAATTAGTTTGCTTCTGGTATTTTTCTTCCTGGGCAAAACAAAGTCCCTTATCCTTCACTCAAATGTCACCTACCTCAGACTGCTGGTCAACTCTATGGCACTTCCGTGGACTCACTCTAATTTCTCAGCACTGCGAAGTCTAAAATTGGACATAAATACTCCAGAAGTAACCTCATCAATGTGCAACAGAGGGAAATAATAATTTCCATAACCTGTACTGACTCATGAGGTTGCTCCATCTTAGGTCTGAAATTTCATTATGATAATGAACTTTGCATAGTACCCGTTTGCCCAGTTTTCCAAATTTATTGCAGTCCTACAGATAAATTGCTTTTATGTCAAGTATTGTCAATGCTTCCTGTCTCCCACAATTTGGCAGCAACTTGGTGAGATCACATACCTATAAAGGTCATTTGAAAAGATGTTCAACACTTTGAAACCTTGAGCAACATCACACACAAACATCTGCCAACTGCACTGCTCTCTAGACTCAAATGTTTAGCTGCTTTTTTTTTTTTTTGTCATATAGAATTCTTAATCTCTTTAAAATAATTGTCAAAATACTGTATTAAAAACCTTTGTAAAATCAGTGTAAGTGAAGCTTTTGCTCTTCAATTTTTTTCATAAAGCTATAGCCAATTAGTCTTTAAAGCAGATTGATCTGGCACTATATTTCCTTGGCAAATTCAGTCTAGCTATTCTCATTTGCCTTTTTGTTCTCTTGTGTTTGGAGATGGCTTCTGTGAGGATTTATTTCCTGCTTTTCCTAGGGACAGCAGTTAGACTGAATGGCTTGTGGTTTCCCATGCCCTTTTATGACATTTGCCTTTTCCTTGCCTTTGGGATCTTGCTGATCAAACAGCTAAAAGATGTTAGACTTCAAAGATGATAGACTAGCCTTACAGTGAATGGATTGGCTCTGTTAACACCACTGGACACATCCTACGATTGCATTTATTTATAAACACAAACTTAAAAAGGCTAGAAAATATTAATTCTGTTTATTGTCCTTTGAAGGGCAAAAACATGATTATCATGAACCTCAAAGTTTGCCAAACTTGGCTGTACACACGGAAGGTTGCATCTTCCAGTATGGCTTTTCTTATTATCATCCATCTATGCAGGACAATAAACCAGATGCTTCCTTCTTCACTGGCACCAATTGTATTATTTGCATAATTTCATATTCATTCAAAAATGTATGCTGAAAAAAATCCAATCTCACAATTTCCTTACTTTATTAGTTCACTAACAATGTAAGTTGCATCTTAAGGAAAGCTTTATGTTGCTATTATTTATCCTCTTTTTCATCTGTGAAGTAAACATCATAAGGCTATGAAACTTGTCCATGTCCAATTACACAGGCTAGCATTGGCAGCTTACGCAGCTGTGTGTCTTTTGGATCCCAGATTCCATAGACTGAACCACAGCTGGTTGGGTTGTTGTTTTGGGTTTGGTTTTTTTTTTCTGTTTAATGGGAAGAACTGTTCAGGCTTTACACATTTTTGAATAAGTGAATGAGAATAGTGTTTCAGATGGCCAGGAGTAGCTCCTGAAGCAGAAAATAAACTGAGTTCATTATAATTGACTGCTGCCCTTGTAACCAAGATATTTTTCATTTTCTTGAAATGCGTTGAAACTCTTATGAGAAAACAAAGTTGCAGCAAGGACTACATTGTATTTTAAACTAAGATAATGAATACAATCGCTTTCTGGACTTTCTAACAGCTGGAAAATGACATTTTCAAAGCAGCATGGTTCCTAAAAGAGTAAAATTCATAAAAGAGTGAAAAGTAAAACTTTTTGGTAATACAGTCCTCCACGGACTTTGTTAATATGTGGATAAACCTCCAGCTGAGCCTTTAGTCTTTGAAAATTGATAGACACAACTTATTAAAATATATAAGTTAGGGAAGGATGCTGTTTTAAATAAGGTTCAAGAATTGTCAAACTTTTTGGAATCTCAAACTGAGCTTCAGGCCAAGATAAATGTTACAATAATGCGTTTTGTAAATTGTTTTGTATTTCCATAAGTAAATCTGCTGTATAATTTTTGTCGAAGGTGTTTTCTTTTTTTTTCTGTACAGATTGAATTACTATCACTCTAATAACTATATAAGCTGTTGAGTTGAATTGGAAGGTGTTCCTTTGTCTAGCCCACTATTATTAGCAGCCTCTCCTGCAAAACAATCAGTAGAACAAGTTGAGAGCCCCAAATATTACATTTAATAAGCTAGCTGTCTGCTATCTGTTTCAAATCTTAACTTCTATTGCATTCAACATTTGAAAATGGGTGCCAATTTGCTAGCACCTCTGGATAAGCATTGTCTTTATTTTCCTAAAACGTAATGAAACCACTTGCTTTGTTTCTGCTGGCTCCATGGTTAAGCTTGCAACCATGTCTAGCACCATCACAGGGATAAATCCATGGCTGAAACCCTGTGATGTAGTCACAAATTGTGTTCTCATTCTTAAAAAGAACTTTACTTGGCTTTCCTGTCAAAACATGAAGCCAACATTTAAAAATAGCTGCATCCCCCTTGGTGTTGAAGCACAACAGAGTAGTGTTAGGATCTAAGATCTCTGAAGTTGTGCCAGCTAAGAAATGTATTTCCTTTCTTTAATACTAAATCTGAGATAGTTGCATTAAAAAAAAAAAGAAAGAAAAAAAAATTGCTGGAGAAGAAAATTTGCTAACCTAGAAAAGTTTTATCATAGCCAAAACTTCTTACTCTAAGGAAACAAAAATAAATCATTCAAGTCACATAAAAAGTAATGTTTCATTTCTCTTTCTTTTTTTTTCTAAACTTGATCAGAAACCATTTCATTCAAAAAGTGAAACCAAACAAAAAGACCCTTCAAACAAAATACAGTCTCACAAATGACTGGGATTTGCCAAAGTTAGGCAAATAACTTTGAAAAAAAATCCACTATGCTCAAAATTTTAAAGAAAATACCAGGAACAATGACCTTATCTCTTATGATAATCAGATATAATAACTCAGAAAACACAATCTGATACACTGAAATGTTAGTATTTTCCCCTAGAACATTTGCATGTGGAAAATATTTCCTCTTTTGACATTCTGCAGAAATGAGATTAGATTCTGTATTAAAGAAAGCTGGTTTTGATCTGTGAAAATGAAGTTCCCATCTCTTCCACTTCAGTGACGAGGTCTTTTTTCACTGCTTTTTCCAGAAGACTATAATAACTCTACTAGTTGCATAAATATGCATCTCAATGAACTTGTCAAATGCAGATTTATAAGTAAAGGCATGTTGTTGCACAATATAAAAAGGTTCCTGCATATTAGCATCATGCCAAGTCAATAAACATCATAGGAAATTGACGACAAGAAAATTCAAAGTATATTTAATCTCAGAAAGACCAGTAATTATTAGTTCTATCTCTCTGTGCATTTGTGACATATTCCTGAAGACTATCCCTATATATGTTTGCACGTTTTTCAGGAGTGCAGAATCTTTAAGGAAGCTGTCACAAAGCTTCTCCCCCTTACTTTTCTGCCATATGTTTAAGTGATGTGTGTTTCACTGTCAAATGGTTGGCCTCATGGCCGTGATCAATACCATGCAGCCCCAACAAAGCCTTTGGTCCTCTCTCAAAGTCAGTCCTTTCCCTTTAGTGCTCTCTGCTTTGTGGTTTTCATGATTCCTACCAAATATCCTGTCATGTAGAAACCTATGGCCTTCACAAGTACTCCACAGGGATATCTGCAAATATGTACCCTTTTCTTCCTTTAAAGAAAAGTATACAGCACAGCAGAAGTGGGTCTGATATCTGATGTTACCCTGTTTGACCTGAGATCATCATTATGCAGACAAAAGCTCCTCAAAGACGGTTTGGGAACTTAACACTAGATCATTTCGCCTTAAAATTTCAAATCTCAATATTTAACTGATCTGCAAATCCTCATAAACTGTGTTTCAGTCTCAATGAAGTTTAATGACTGTTATAATGTCCAGGCAAACAAGACTGATAAGACTGTGTCAGCATCTCTTTTTCCTTTAACGGTAAGATTTCACCAGTAATAGATAGTGGTTTTTTATTTCCTTCTTACCAACCATTTCATCTGATTGTTGTTTGATATATAAATTAGAGAAAATTGTAAAAATTTGTTCTTATTTAGATGTATGACTATTTCTTGGGAATAAAATATAAATTTAAGCAATACCAGAGCACTTAAGGTTTGCTTAATTCAGGCATTAACTGTTCTAAAATGTGAGTGACCTTCAAAGCTTTTCATGTAGGAAAATTACTCTCTGCTTTTGTGCACACATATCAAGGGAAAATGAGTTGCTAATGTGGACTTCCTAGCATAATCATCCACATAAAATATCTGGTTATGCTTTTTGGGTGATAACTCATCTATTTCCATTATTGAATGGCCAAATAATGTGACTATTATTGAAAGAGAGAAAAAAGAACTGTCTCCTCAGCTACTGGAAATTGGTTTAGATCCAGTAAAATAAACGCATATGCACTCACATATACCAATTAGAATGTGCCCCTGGTACCAGAAGAAAGAGATAATAATTTGATTTCGCAGATCTGTTTAGAGAATCATATTTTGGAGTGGTTGTTAACATCAATATCTATTTTATTCATAGGACAGAAATAATTCAAAATATGACAACTGAATTAGATATTTTGAGAAGGTAGAGCTCTCTTTTTGGAGGATGAGAAGTAAGGTATACCCTATTATCTAGAAAACAAGGAAAATCAGCCTAACTTTTTCTTGTCTAGCAATATTCAAGCATATTGTCATAGTATTTTTTTTTATCTCTTAGAAATTCTTCAGCTGAGA
>WBNH01009336.1:154574-173777 GCA_013401255.1 Urocolius indicus | reverse complement strand
AATTATTTTCAGTTTTCATTATCAGAATGATGTAGGGACAGTCTCTAACTGTCAATAAACTAAGAACATATTTTCTTCTGTCTTCTATGTAACTGTGGTGGTTTAGCCCTATCTGGGTGCCAGGTGTCCAGCAAGTTGTACTGTCACTCCCCCTTCTAAACTGGAAATGGAAGAAAGAAATAAAATGAGAGGTTTGACAGTCAAGGACTAACAAGGATACAAGGACAGGGAGATCATTCAGCAATTAGCATCATGGGCAAAGTAGGCTCAATTTAGAGAGAAAAAAGTTTGATTTACTAGTGAAATACCAAAACAAAGCAGGGAGATGATAAGTAAACTGAATCTTAAAACACAACCCCCCACCCCTTCCTCTTCCCAGGACTCTCCTTCCTTCCCCCTCAGCAGCACAGGGGATGGGGGTTACAGTAAGTTCACTATAGATGGACTTTGCTGATGTTTCTTCTCAGGGGAAGGCCTCCTCACACTTCCCACTGCTACAGTGTGGGGTCCTTCCCATGAGAGACAGACCTACATGAACCTGTCAAATGTGAGTCCTTCCCATGGGCTACAGTCCCTCACAAACTGCTCCACCATGAGGCCTCCCACAGCAGCAGCAGCTCACACCCTGCCCCAACGTGAGTCATCCACCGGGAGAACAGTCCTTCAGGTACCAACTGCTCCAGCCCTCGCAGGATCACAAGTCATAATAACAAACCTGCTTTCTGGCATAACCTCTTCTCTCCCCACAAGCTCCCAGGTCCTGCCAGGAACTTAATACTGAGAACTTGCAACAGAAGTGTATTGGCATAGCTTGTCACTAAAAAATTCCAAACAACAGAGAATGTTGAATACGTGTCACTTCACAAACATATTCATAGCTCATGTAAGGGAGGAATGTTGCTTGAGATCAGGTTCACTTTGAAAAAATATAAGGTAGAACTTTTTTTTTCAGATTTATGTTGTTCTAATATTTCTTATTAATTAATTAATTAAGTATATCAGGTCAAAATTAAAAAAACTTCTAACTAGACCTGGAGAAGAGCTTGACTTGAACTAAAGATAATAGAACATTCAGGATGGAAAAAAAAAACAAGTATAAGGGTGAGTAGATAATACACATTGCAAAAGGATAAAAGTGATATTTTCGTTTATGAAACTAACAAAGTTGAAGAAGAAACTGACTGCCAAGACAGAATAATAGTAGTCTGCTGAAAATCAACACTAAACAGTAAGGGAAACACAGATTGAGTTTAAGATGAACCAAACATTTGCTGCCACAGTGCTATGTGGGTGATAACGTGCCAGAAAAAGATGAACGAAAAGTAATTTTTGTTTTCCTTCAGAGTTGACTATCAATAGCAGAACTCTCTTTTTCTGGGTACACTAGATTACACAATGTGTTCTAAATGTTGTAGAAAGAGAGGAAAAAAAGTACCTCAACGTGGGAAAAAAATTATAGATAAAAAAATTTTAGTAGGAATAAAACCAGGTATGCATGGAAATAAATTGTTAATCAATTAGTTTTCAATTTAAATATTGTTAAGGAAAAAATATAGAAGATAAAAGAGGAAAGAACAAATGAGCAAACTAGACACAGTTACAAGCTCTATTTGTAGTCCTTTCACAAGTATTTGTTTGGATAACAATACAGTTATCAGATAAAATAATGAATGTTAGTCTGTGGTCTGAAGCCCTAAGAGGACCAGAATAGCTTACTGAAGAAAAGCTCAGTAAAGCATCATACTTCTGCTTGAACATGCTGAAAAGTCAGATATTCCACAGGAAAGGAAGACATCTGTCTAGATTCATTCAAGTAGAGACAATAAATATTGAATTGACTAGGCCTTGTTTTGCTGCAGCTAGGATACAAAGAAGTTTTGAATTCTTAGACAAGAAAATAGTATCCTGGGAAAATGATGAAAAAAAAAAAAAGAGAGTAAGATGACTGAGTGATGCTTGACAAAAGAGGGCAAGAAAAAAGACAAATAAAAAGACATAAATAAAAAGACATACAAAAAATAAAAAAATCAGCAAATGGCAAAAAATTATAGAAGCGATCTACATCCCTGTAAAAAAAAGTTGAGCAAACTAGGATGCTTGGACCCTCACAAAATATAACTTAAAAGGTGTCATGGTTTAGCCAGGAGCAGCTTTTGCTTGGTAACAGGGGGAGCAGGTTGCAGTGAAGACCTGGTAAAGAGTTCTTGGACTTTCCCCCAGCTCTTGGGTTCAGATCCATCTCCGGCCCGACTGGGACAATCTGGCGCCTCTGTAATCACTATTTAAGGATGGGAATTTGAAGTGCTTGGGAGGAGGTATAAGAGTGGTACAAGATGTAGGCGACCATGTGGTGGGTGTCAGGAGGTTGGGGCATTCATTTTTTCTATGGTAGCTAGCAACAGAACAAAGGGCAATGGGGTGAAGCTGCAACACAAAAAGTTCCACATAAATATAAGAAAAATCTATTTTTCTATGAGAGTGAGGAAGCACTGGCACAGGCTGCCCAGAGGGGTTGTGGAGTCTCCTTCCTTGCAGGTCTTCAAGACCCGCCTGGACATGTTCCTATGCCACCTGATCTAGGTGAACCTGCTCCTCCAGGGGGATTGGACTTGATGATCTCTAAAGGTCCCTTCCAACCCCTACCATTCTATGACTTTATGTGGACCCAACAGTCAGAGGAGGAGAAAAGGAAGGAGGAGCACCAGACCAGAAGCCCCTTTGCAACCCATGGTGAGAACGTAGGCTGTGCCCCTGCACACTATGGAGGGCAATGGCAGGACTGAGAGTCACCAGCAGCTCTATGTGAGTGCACCTGGATAGGCAGGAGTCTGCGTGAAGAGGCAATTATGGCACAGGCTGTGCTGGAGAGCCTGTGGGCTGCACAGCAGACTCACATGAGAGGCAAAGAGAAGCTGCAGTCTTTGGGATGAACACAGGTCAGAGTGGCCTGTCCAGGGCTGCCATGTGTGTGGAGGCACCCCAGGGAGAACTGGTAAATAGCCCTCCTTTCCTGAGGAGAGATAAACAGTAGAAGCCATCAGGAATGGATTGAAACTCCCATTCCCTGCTCCCCTGAGCCGTTCAGTGGGGGAGGAGATAAAGATACCGGGATCAGGGCTCAGAGCCCAGGAAGACGGGAGGAGTGGGGAGAAAGTGATCTTAAAGGACTGGTTGTGCTCTTCATTCTCCCACTCTGTGTTGTTTTCTGTCAGTTATGTTTTGGAGTTTTATGGTCATGTTTTAGTTGTTGGTGGATTAAATGATTTTCTGTTGATGCTTTACTACAGCAATGAAGTTACCAAGTCTGACAATGATACTGTCATAATCAGATTGTCTATAAGACTAGTAATTACTCTGTACTACAGAAATTTATTGAAGGATCTTAATCCTAACAATGAAAATTAATTTAATACCCACAAAACTTCTTTTAATATTTTATAGATCAGAAAAAATGTGTGGTATTTGAAAGAAAGTGTTAATAATATCTCTTAGCTTTGCCATGAAATAAAAATATCTTTCTCATCTTTCCCTAAGTTCTCATATTCATTGCTTTACACCATTTTTATGTCATGAAATTTTAGATTTGACTTGTTTCCTGAAGAATCCTTTCACACAGTGTTATGCAGAGTTCATAATTACTATCATGTAAGGTTGTTGAGGAATATTTATGTTCAGATCTGATCCTCAAATCATATTTAACACTACAGTTCTTCCATCATAGAGGAAAAAGCTTTGATGTAGCTTCACACGGTAATGAATCAAGACTACATTTTTATTCCTTTAGAATGTATATATGAAAAATAGTACAGGTTAGAACTTATTTATCAGATATGGGATTATATGGAAAAGGTTACTAAAGCATGATTCTCATATTTCATTATGTAAAAAGAACATGAATTCAAATAGAAAATTTGTTTGTCACAATGTGTAATTATATAATTCACGGTCACAGTAGGCTTTTGTTTTTCAAGAAGTATAAAATGGTTCAGAAAGTGATTTGGAAATTCATATAGGAAAAAATATAGGATGTAATATTATCTATGCCATTTCTAATACTCTTCTCAGTATCTACTTCTAGCTATTAGCAAAAGTCAGATATTGGTTGAAATAATTTGGTTTTGTATAACCAGGTATATCAAAGTATCGGATTTATGCAAGTTCTCTGTGAGAAAAGTATCAAAATCTCTTTTTCTGTAAAATAATTTCAATGTGAAATGTCTAAATTGAGTAGTGATCAAAATAGTTTTGAAAGGAATGTATTTTTAAAATTTCTCACTAACATATTTCTTTCATGATTGATTGTTCAAGATGATAGTCTTATATCAAGTCTTGCCAAAGAAATGTCATTAATAATCTTTATTGTCACAATATTATGAGATTGAAGGCTGAACTCAAACAGAACTTCTTACTGTAAGGAGATGCTGTCGTTAAGCTATCACAATGAAAAACCAAACTAAAATTTTGCCTAATCACAGTGATCATGGAGATAGGAGAGAACAAAAGAGAAAAGAGAGTGTATGAAGAAGAATGAAATTATCAACTGGATGAACATTAGACACTTGTATTTCTTTCCTTAAGTGCTTCAGAAGCTTGTTGGACTGGAATATGCTTTCAGCTACACTTACCTAAGTCAGGAAAAATTCTGCTTATGTCAATAACTATGTACATAAGAAAATGGTGTAAGGCCCACTGTGCCTGCAGACATAATTCTCTATATTCAATATGAGGCTGTCTTGTAAGCAGAGGAACCCTACTGTGTTTCTGTTCCAATAAATCTGTCTGGAGGTGCTTCAAAACAAAATAGAACAAAACAAACCTTCCTACTCCTTTGAAGCTATCTTTTGAACCTTCCGAGCCAGCTGTCAGCAACCTGGTATAGGTATCCTATTGTCCTGTTTTTTTGTGAAAGATCTGTATGTGAGTGACAAAAATGAATGAGATAAATGCATGATATGGCAGCGAAAAGATTTCAAACACAGAATAAAATGACAAAAAAATAACATAATTTGCAAGTAGGACAGGAGGTAATAGATAAATATATTCATCTAAAATATGGTAGATGAACAGAAATATAGTAGGTTTGAGTCTTTAATTTTTTCTTTAGATGTCAATAACATTTTACTATCAAGTATTCTACATCAGATTTTTACCTTCCTGGATAACATTTTTTAATTATTTATATTTCACATTGTATAATTTCCTTGAAAAGAGCTTTCTAAATAAACAAAATTTCATATATGTGTGTTTATAAATATATATGTATGTATATATGTGAACTAAAGCACAATCACACTGTTCTCAGTATTAGCACTCTCAATTTATGTTAAAGTGGAATGACTTGTGTCAAGGCTGGTATAACTGATTTCTTGACCAAAGATTAATGTGGCCCTTGCATAAAAACATTCTGTCTCATAAAAGACCTTTCAAGTAATTTTATGGGTGATGAAGCATATAATATAATTTGCCTATGCCAGACAGCAAGCTGAGGCTTTGGTATCTCTCTTCATGAAGATTCCATGTACCTATCATGTTTCTCACCTCTACAGCACAGTACACAACACCATAGAGGTCTTGATAACAACTTAAACAAATCAATTGCTTTCCAAATTCTTATCACAGATAAGGTGGAGCAGTTTGATCCAAGGAGTGAATAGTCACATGCTGTGCATTCCTTTTTTTCTTTTACTGATATATGAAATCCATTCCACACCACAATCGGAAAGCTCTCATCTTCTGCTAGGAAAAACAGCATGTCTTGCCATACTGATGATGGAATACCACAATGTGAGTCATTCAGGCTTAGGCATCTAACAGAACTGTAGATGCTATAAAGTGGCAGCTCTAGCTGTCACTTCAGAAAGTCTCAAATTTCTACCAATCCAGTGCCATCACAGTTAGCCATACAGAAATTTTGGATAACGTAGGGTGTCTCATCTGGCTTCAGAAGCTCATGTCTGAAAACTAACTGAAACCCTCAGAACTCTTTTCCTCCAGTCAACAATACAGCTTGTTACACTCAAAAGTGATTTTATAAACATTAGAATGTATGTTGCAATTGAAAGAAGATGCTGAGTTCTGGCCTTATCTGTTTATAAAATGACCTGTCTTGAACAACCGTATATCATTTCTCTTTTCTCATTTCCCTCACAGTTGCAGTGATTTGCCACCTATAGGCTACAGTCTGTTTTGTCTGAATTTCATTTATGTTAATTGACTTTTTTTTTTCCAGATTAATGATTTTTACATTTGAAGGCAGGGCATGATGAGGAATATATTTATTATGGTGTCTTAGGTATATACTAAAGAATAAATATGAAGATCAATGACCAAATTTATTCTGCCAAGATGCATGCGTAGTTTGCACAGGCAGTGTACATTTTGAAGGAAACATGATAATTCCATAAATATGTGCTTACGATTAAGAAGACAGACAGTTATCTTTAAAAAGACATTTTTATGAATTTTCATACCATAACCATGCACTTTGTATGCTCTAATCATTCACTTGTGAATGAATAGTCATTAATCAAATAATTTGACTTCACAAAGTCCATTGTGTCCAGATTTACCTTGTAATGATAGCTATTTTGAGTGGAACTAATTTGTCTGTGATATTAATCTTTAAAACATACTGCCTGAACACCTCAAATGAACCATTTAGCTCCACAGTAAGAACATAAAGGTGGCTTTGTACTTAAGTGAATTCAAGCACCCATAGTTTCTTCTGTAGCTTTTATGCTCCAGGAGCATTTTCCTCAAGGTGAAAAACATAGTTCCCCAGGAGCTCCCTGTGCTGGTTTTAGCTAGGATACAGTTATTTTCCTTAAGAGTAGCTGGTATGGGGCTGTATTTTGGTTTTGTGTTGAAAACAGTGTTGATAATACAGAGAACTTTTCATTATTGCTGAGCGGTATTTAAACAGAGACAAGGCCTTTTCTGCACCTCGCATCTCTCCACCAGTGAGCAAGCTAGGGGTGCCCAAGAAGCTGGGAAGGGACACATTCAGAGTGATGGTGCTTTCCAAGTAACTGTTAAACATGATGGAGTAATGCTTTACTGGGGATGGTGGAACATGGCCTATCCTTGCTTTGCTTGTATGCATGGCTTTGGCTTTACCTGTTAAACTTTATTTCTATCCATTAATTTTCTCCCTTTTACTCTTCAAATTCTCTCCCCTGTCCTACCCAGGGAAAGTGAGCGAGCACCAGTGTACAGCTGAGCTGCCATGTGGGGTTAAACCATAACAGTCCCTTAACTGTGGAAGAACCCTCCTGTTATCTATTCTACATTCGTTACTTCATCGTCACTCACATTTCAAAGCTTTATGTGCATGAGATGGCTTTAGTAAGAAAGGATTTAAAAATTGAATACTGTCTTTGTATGCATCCGAAGCTCTTTTAAAAGTTCTAATGCAAATTCAGTACCTAAAAACACAATAGAGTTGATGTTGGATGAAATAAGTACTTCAAGCATGGTGAAACTGAACTTAAAATTATTGACAGAACTGCATATTTTAAATGATCTAGAAATCTGTATAACTGAAGTTCCATACTTGAGGGCTAATTATTACATAAACAGCATTCATAATAAGGTATGTATTGATATTTATACATTTAAGGTGCTCTAACTGACGTTTAGGTTTTTTAATGCAAGGACAGAATTAGTCTCATAGTAAGCCAAAGCAAACTTAGAGAACATATGCACTACGCTTATGCAAACAGAAGAAGATGAAAGAGGAAGGTAAACACAGAACAGGTTTGGCTTTTTTTTTTTTCTTTCTAAAAGACCCTTTATAATTTTCTCTCTTCTACCTTGAAAGAAAAATATTTTCTTTTTTTTTTTCTTTCTAAAAGACCCTTTATAATTTTCTCTCTTCTACCTTGAAAGAAAAATATTTTCTTTTTTTTTTTCAGGCAATTGTTGTCCCTATCATATACTATCACTTTTACTTCTTATTCTAAATCAAGACACAAATATTGCTCAGTGAAGTCAACAAAAAAAAAACCCTTCAAGGCCATTTAAACATGAAACACAAGTCATTAAAGGGAAAAAAAGGAAACTTCAGATTGCGTGCTTTGACCTTGCTGGCTCATAACCTAGAATTTTTATGTTTAAAATGAATAAAAATAGAACACAGTGAAAGAAAATGTTTTTTTTTTTTCTAAATTTCAGTCACCAAGGTTTTTTTTTATTGGGAACTTAAAAAATTCTTTGTGATGGTCTTAAAAATGCAAAGCCTCCTTCAGCTCTTATTTTATTACTGGCAGTGATACATAACATCATTGGGTTGGGTTTTTTTCTTTTGTTTTTTAAGTCAATGAGAGAGAGAATTAAAAAACTAGGTATTCTCTCCCACTTATCCTGCCAAAAAACTTTCTGTATATATACCCTTTAGAACTTTTTGAGGGCTCTGACTTACAGTTTCATGTTGGTAAAGGAATTACAAATCCAAGAAGTTCTTGACAGAATATATGTATCACGACTGTAAGGAGGAATGACTGTACAAGGAAAGTGCCAGAAACTAGAATATATTTACTTTTCCTTAACTCTACAGAATAAACTCATACCTTGAATTAACTGCTTACATACATTATCAAGCACTTTTTTCCTTGCCAGTAGAAAAAAATTCTTTTATCATTCATAAAATAAAACTACAATCTTTCTCTAAGAGTCTTAAAAATGAGTAAGTCATCTTTATTTTTCTCTCATCCAATGTCCTTTTTTCTGAAGTCTTGCAAAGAAAAATACTTTATGCAGTGGTACTCAATGTAAAAGTGTGACCTTTTGTAGGTCTGTAACGTCTTCTATCTTTTATAGATCTGTAAATGTCTATAACTAAAAAAATTATATATTTTCGAGAGGCTTATATTTTCCCTTCCATTGTGAACTTTGTATGTCTTGATAATAAAAATAACTTAAAGAATACTAACATAGAGGCAAGTATAGATAAACTAATCTGTAATGTTGTGATCATCTTTGTAGATGTTGTTATGCCTTCAAATAGCTTATTTTTCCTATCATCTTACTCACTATCAGTTATTTGGTTCTCAATATGAAGGTGACTGTATACTTTCTAATCTTTATATGTCAGAAACACACCTTTGCGTTATATCTTACACAGCTTTAGCCTATATTTGCTTATGAGCTGAAGTCTTCTACAGTGCAATCTGCTAGCTGATAAAGTTTCTTCCCTATCATTGTTTCCTTCTTATTGTAAAGCTGTGATGTATATCTGTAATTAGTTGATATTACAAAACAAATATCTTGTCATTTTTCAGTCCCCAGCATATGCAGTGAGAAGATCAGATCACTCATTATTTCTATAACAAGAAACAGTAACTTAGTATACATATTAAACTATACTTCAGTGAACTTCAGACTCACACTTTCATGGCTAATCAACCAAAAAACTCTGTAATGTTGATTAACACAGAGGTTAGGTATATTTGCCACTAGAAGGAAGGTATGCCTCAGATACACCATATTACAGTAGAATTTTCTAAGCCTCAGGGTAAAAAAGAGAGCTAATGGCCTCTGGAAGAAGGAACAGATCACTCACAATGAATATGAAAATGTTGTTACGTTATGTAGGGTCAAAAGCCCAGCTAGAAGCCAAAGTGGCTTTAAAGTAAAAGGTATTCAGAAAAGTTTCTATAAATACATTAACAATAAAAGAAAGACCATTCTTTCTCCATTCCTTATTAGATCCAGAAAGAAATTTGGTAATAAAAGACAAGGATAAAGGCTGAGGTGCCTAATGCTTTTTTTGCCTCAGTCTTTAGTAATATGAGCATTTCCACTGGGGAAAGTCAGTCCTCCAAGCCAAGAGACTGGGATGAGGAGCAAAATGTCACCCCTACAGGTCAGGAGGAGATGGTCAGTGACTTGCTGCTCCACATTGATGAGCACAAATCTATAGGGCTGGAGGGGTTACCTCTTATAGTGCTGAGAGAATTGGCAGATGTAATCTCCAAGCCACTGTCCATCATTTAACAGCAGTCCTAGCTGACTGGGGAGGTCCCACCTGATTGGAAGTCGGGCAATATAATACCCATATATAAAAAAGTGACAGAAGGATGATCTGGGAAATTACAGGCCTGTCAGTTTGACTTCAGTGCCCAGGAAACTGATGGAGAAGATCATCCTAAGTTATATTATGCAGCACATGCAGGACAACTAGGTCATCAAGCCCAGTCAGCATGGGTCTATGAAGGGCAGGTCCTGTTTAACCAACCTAATCTTCTATGACAGGGTGACCCACTTGTTGGATGAAGGAAAGACTGTGGATGTTGTCTACCTTGACACCACTTCCCACAGCATTCTCATAGAGAAATTGTCTGTTCTTGGCTTGGATGGGCATACACTTTACTCGGTGAAAAACTGGTTAGATGATCGAGTCCAAAGAATCGTTGGCTATGGAGTTGAATCCAGTTGGTGCCCAGTCACAAGTGATGTCCCCCAGGGCTCAGTACTGGGGTCACTCCTGTTTAACATCTCTATTAATGATTTGGATGAGGGGATAGACTTACACCCTCAATAAGTTTACAGATGACACCAAGCTGAGTGGAAGTGTTGATCTGCTTGAAGGTAGGGAAGCTTTTACAGAGAGATCTGGATAGGCTGGATGGCTGGGCCAAGGACATTCCATGAGTTTCAATACAGCCAGGACCGGGTCCTACGCTTGGGCCACAACAACCCCCAGCAGTGCTACAGGCTTAGGGAGGAGCAGTTGGAAAGCTACCAGGCAGAGAGAGACCTGGCAACGTTGGTTGACAGCGGCTGAACATGAGCCACCAGTGTGCCCAAGTGGCCAAGGCCAATGGCATCCTGGCCTGTGTCAGGAACAGTGTTGTCAGCAGGAGCAGGGAGATGATCATTCCCTCTTACCTGGCTTTGGTGAGGCCACACTGTGTCCGGTTTCACTCTCTATATGAAGGACATTTTGGTGCTGGAGAGGATAGAGAGGTGGGCTACTAAGACAGTAAAGGGTTTGGAGCCTGTCTTATATAAAGTGTGGCTTAAGGATTTGGGGCTGTTTAGCTTGGAGAAACGAAGGCTCAGGGGACATCCGAAAGGACCGCTGCAAGGCAGCGGTCTGTCTGCTTTTCCTGGTAACAACTACGGAACAAGAGGAAATGATCTCAAGCTGTGCTAAGGAAGGTTCAGGCTGGATATGTGGAGGAATTTCTTTACTGAAAGGGTTTTCAGGCATTGGAATGGCCTGCCCAAGGAGGTGATGGAGTCACTGTCCCTCGAAATGTTTAAGAGATAGTTGGATGTTGCAATTAGGGCTGCTACAAAGGCTGAACTTCATGATCTTAAAAGTCTTTTCCAGCTGAAATGATTCTTTATGATTTTATAAACCAGACCTTAATGTCATGAAATCAAAAGCATTTTTGCCCTCACAGTACTGTGTCCTGATTAAAGCCTAACATTCTTCCAATGCATCTTCTCTAATCATTCTTAATGCTCAGCATTTTTAACTGATACCCGTGGGTTTTGCCCTGCTGTTATTCACTGAAAATGAGAAAACTGGGAAACCAGGTCAAGAGATGACTCTAAATACTTGCTATGTAATTTCCAAAGCTACTGTTATTATAAAAGGTTACTCACAAATGGTTGCCCATCAGCTCACCTGCTTACTTAGAAACATACAGCTATGAGTTATGTAATCAGTTTAAGCCTGGCTTTCATCCAGTTAACAGCACTGAGACATTTTTTCTGCAAGGTTGGAATGACTTTGTGACACTTGCTGAAAGGAGCAACCTCACAATTTTCTTCTGCTGGACTTGATACTTCTTTCAGCAGCCCTTGATTCTTCCAGGAAGAAGTCCAATTTCTTTTCATATGTCATCAAAACAATTTATCAGTCACCATCTTAAGTCACTTTTCAATTTACCTCTAGCTATACGCATTTAAGTATAGCTCATGAGTATTATCTCTTTGATTTTCTGCTGACATGTCGACACTGGTATTTCTAAATTATTGAGAAGCAGAATATCAATAATTTGAATGACACTTCTTAGAGATTATATGTACTCCTCACAACTGGGTGACAAAACTAAAATTCATATTTGGATTTTACAAACCTCCATTATGTATTATTTGAAATTCGAGTAGTATAAAAATATCTAGAAGGCAGAGTTACATTTCCAGATTCCATAATAGTGTAAGATTAATTTAATGCTGTATCCTGCTTAGGTGCATGGTATCTCAATATAGACATTTAACATCTCCCACTGATATTACGAAACCAGGAAGATCATCAACTCTGATAGTCTTTCTGCCATACCCATGAAACATTTTCAACTCATTCCAACTTTAGTCAGTAGTTAATTATACAACGAAGCATGATTGACTATATTGTTTCTATATTGAGAGAGCTCCATTAACTTTCAGCGAGACAGATGATCAATTTAAGAGCCTGCTGCTTACACACAGAGTCCTTCCTGCTGTGCCTCAATTTATTTGCAGGACATTTTTGTTACTGTACTCACCAGGATGTATTTTATGGCCTCATTCTTCTTTCTTTTTTTTTCCTGTTAAATATACTTAATATAGAAATAAACATTCAATCTATATGAGAACATCTGTATGTGATACTCTTATATGTTTTAATAAAAAATAAGATTTTTTTTCCTCATATAGAGTTCAGTAGAATTTCACTGTAACAACCTCAGAATAGATTTTCATAAATTTCCAGATTTTGTTGAAAATACAGCCAAACCACTGAATGCTTCAGTTATTTGTGGTATCTACAGCTTGTTAAGAGTGAAGTTAGGTATCTCAGGTTAGAAAATGATGCTTGAACACCAGGCTTACATACCTTTAGAGTACTGAAATAGTTCAATTTTAGTTAGGAAATTTATCTGAATTGTCGAAATTTTAGTTAAACGTTAGAAAAACCTGTCCAACTTTACATGAATTACTTGTCTGTGGAAAAAAAAAAAGAAAAAAACATATTAAAAGTCTCAATGGAAATTTTTATTGTCTGTAGAGGCCAATCGGCTCCTGGAAAATCAAAGATTACATATAAATTTTAAGACATGAGTACTTCTCAAGTCCCATGTACACTATATTTTTTGTTTCCTTTTTACATGTCAAGGTGTAACTTAGTTGGCTACTATCTTCTGCTAGGAAGAAAGATGAAAGGAGAAGCACAAGCGTCAGAAAATTAAGTGAATGATGATATATTCAACTAGGTCCCACAGTCTACAAAATCACAGCTGTAGAACTGGGGACAGTACAAGTCACGCATTCTTACTCTGGAATTAGATCAACAAAGTCTTTGTATTCCAGATCTTCCAAATACCTCATTTTTAGCCTTTCCCTGAATACTGTATTGTCCTTTGGAATTTTCATTTATTGCTCTGTTTAAGATTGTTTTCTATACCAACTACCTTTGCCCTTTTTGAGAGGAAGTTGCATTTGTCCATTACTTTCTGCAAAGGTTCAGAGCCATAACCACCTCATAAGGAAGAGTAACTCCATGAAAGAAGATTGCATTTTTCAAGCACACTGCACCGTTACGCATAAATAATGTTATTATATCCACAAAACTTTAATTATTCTTATCTTTTGTAACATATTTAAAGTACTCTAGAAAATCTACTCATACTTTTAATTCATTATATTCTTCAGAACTCAAAAATTGCTCAGTCTTCATTGTTAGTATACCTTCTTTGTCTGGGTCTAAACTTATCATTGATTAGACTTTCAGCTAGAAGCAATTTAACTGTAATGTGTAATAACCTGTAATTTTAGTAGTACGAATTTGTAGTCTTAAATATTTGAATTGGGTATTGAATTGGAGTCTTCATGTAAGAGTTGCCATTTAATAGATTTCATTTCACAATAGAACCATATCATGTAGATATTGGACTTGAAGCAATGCTTTGAAAAACTAAGTGCTGTGCAAAAAAAAAAAATCACTAGGGATGACATTCATATATGTTTCTAAGATGTGAATCATGTCTATCTAGAAGTACTTGTCTCCATTTACTTGAGAATATCCTAGGTAGATAGTTTAGGCTGTAAAACCAGTATTTAGACAGTCAAGACAGGTGTGCTGAGGTGAATTGGGCCATGAATTCCACAAGCTGTCCAAAATTGTTGTCTCAAATTAATGTTTTTCAAATTCTGATGCTTCAGTCATTTTTCCCTTTCTTTTTAAAATGTAAATTGATTTATTTCTTCAAATGCAGTACTTTCAAATTTTCTGTGGTACAATCTGATAGCTCCTCACTGTTTATGTATAAGTATCTATTTATTTACACATACATATACATATTTATGTGTGTGTATACATATATCTTTCAGTCATCTTTCAGATCAGCAATTTCTGTTGCCTTTATTAAAATAAGTATCTTTTCTTAAATCTCTTGCCAACATCTTTTTCATTTCCAGAGAACTCCAGCTACAGTTACCATTTTGGCAGAACTATTCATTTCTTGCTTTTTTTCTCTCTCTTTTGCTTATAAATGAATTTCCTGTTACTTCCTCCCCTCTCTGGCATCTGAGCCATAGATTAGTTTGGTGATGAGTCTTCAGCATAACAGGGAGAAGTTAATATCTTAACTACCATTAAACAGAAGAACATGAAAAGGAGCAAGAAAGGATCAATGGGATCATGGTAATTTAGCTTGAAACTCTCCCTTGCATGCATATAGCAAGAAAGCAGCAGCTTTAAAAGGCAATTCAGAATATGAGCCTCATTAGCCTTTGAACTGCTCTCTGGGGCAATACCCATCTTTCTTTTTTTCATGACTAACTAGGAATCCTAGGGAGATCAGACAGTAAATTTATAGGTGTCAATAGTTTGATAGTGTGAATAGGTTAACATATTTCCACTAAGATAATCAAGGGCCTAGAAAACCTGCCCTAAGGGGAAGGACTAAAGGAGTTAAATCTTTTCCCCTTGGATAAGAGAAGGCTCAGGTGAGACATTACATTACAGCACTGCAGTTAGTACTTAAAATGTCATTATAAAGAGGAAGGAGACTCTCTTCACAAGGAATCTGAGAATACATGGGACAACTGAGACATGATATCATAGATTCATAGAATCATTTTTTCTTTAAAAGAACTTTAAGATCAGTGAGAATCATAGAATCATAGAATCATAGAATGGTAGAGTTGGAAAGGACCTCTAAAGATCATCAAGTCCAACCGCCCTGCAGAAGCAGGATCACCTAGATCCAGTGGCATAGGAACGTGTCCAAGCAGGTCTTGAAGACCTCCAATGAAGGAGACTCCACAAACCCTCTGGGCAGGGTGATAGGAGAAGAGGAACTGGCCTGAAGTGGTGGAATCACCATCCTTGGAGGTATATGAAAACTATGTACATGAGTACATGTGTACATGTATGCATGAGTTTAGTAATGAGCTTGGCATTATTAGGTTACTTTATATTGTTAGGTTATTACGGTGGATATCATCTACCTTGACTTCAGTAAGGCTTTTGACACCATCTCCCATTACATGCTCATCAGAAAGCTCAGGCAGTGTGGCTTGGATGAGAGGACAGTGAGGTGGATCGAGAGCTGGTTGAATGACAGAGCCCAGAAAGTGGTGATTTATGGCACAGAATCCAGTTGGAGGCGTGTGGCCAGTGGAGTGCCACAGGGATCGGTTCTGGGGCCAGTCTTGTTCAACTTCTTCATCAACGACGTGGATGAGGGAACTGAGTGTACTCTCAGCAAGTTGGCTGATGACACCAAACTGGGAGGCCTGGCTGATTCCCCAGAAGGCTGTGCTGTCATTCAGCTGGATCTCAACTGGCTTGAGAGTTGTGCAGAGAGGAACCTCCTGAGGTTCAACAAGGACAAGTGCAGAGTCCTGCATCCGATAAGGAACAACCTCATGCACCAGTACAGGCTGGGGACTGATCTGCTGGAGAGCAGGTCTGCAGAGAGAGACCTGAGAGTCCTTGGGAGAAGAGAACGACTCTCACCTTGTTATGACTTCCTTTTTGGTAGTTGTAGAGCGTGATAAGATCTCCTCTCAGCCTCCTTTTCTCTAGGCGAAGTGCTGACATGCACCAGGAAAGATTTTTTTCTTTAAATAAGAATTTTTTATTTTTTTTTTTTTACATTGAGAACAATCTTTCACTGGAACAACTTCCTCAGGGATGTGGTAAAGTCCCCTCTCTGCAGGTTTTCAAGAAGTGGAGAGGGTGCTAGACAATCTCAGCTAAGCTAATCTTTCCCACATAAAGTTGAACCAGATTGTCTTTCTAAATCCCTTTGAACCTGAGTTCTACTTTTCTATGATTCCGCGTTGAGTTTACACATTAGATTGAACAGGCAAATTCAGCTGTTGTTCCAGGAGATATTGTGCTCTGCCAAACAACTTCAAAGTTCAACTACACATACAAAATTTAGATATCTTTTTCCTTATTCACTTCTGAAGGTTGCTTATGTTTTTGTGTGTACGAGGAAGGATTTATGTCCAATATCAGAAACAGATAAGATCCACTGTCTCCTCCTTTGTCCCCTGGGCTTTTACTTTGTAATCCTATAAAAAAAAAAACAAAACAAAATAAATCTTAAAAGAACATGAGGCATTTCATATCTGAACTTGAGAGAAATCCAGATCTATATTTACATGCTATAATTACAGTAAAAATTAGTTTGATGATGTTCAGCTTCAAAAAATATTCAGATATTCCCGTGAATATGAAAGATAGATGCCTCAAAATATTGTGAAAAAAAGTCATAACCACATTTATTCAATGGTTTATTAATATATTCAATGCTTCAACTCAGCTTAGCTGAGAGGATTATGTGATAATGCAACTCATGAAAGCAATATTTTATCTACAGTGCATTAAATGCTTTCTAAGACATGGTTTTTCTTACATAAAATTATTTACTGACATATATAATGTTTTCTAAATGAAAAATAATATTTTTCAAAGTTTTTTTTTTTATGTTGCAAACCTGCTATGTGGATACATTTGATAAGTAATGACATCTTCAAGTAATGACATCTTCAAATGATACAATTTTGGCAGAGTAGTGGAGAAGGTGAAAATGGAGTAGAGAGAAGAAATACATAAAATGAAAGTATGAAAATAATTATGGATTAGACTTGCTTTTCTTGAAGTAAATCATAGAATCATAGAAAGGTTTGGTTTGGAAATGACCTTAAAGATCATCTAATTCCAATTCATGGACCATGGACACCTTCCACTAGACAATGTTTCTCAAAGATCCATTGAACATGCATCATTCTACAAAAAAGAAAAACCCTCTTCTGAAAAAGCCTTTATAACCACAACCCAAAAGCTGTTTATTGTCTGGCCTGGATCCATGTCAGATAGTAACAGATAGGAAGGGAGCAAATAGTAAAAGAAGACATTATGAAAGTCAGTGCCATCACCTTACTAGAAATCTGACTGTTGACAAGTTTATTACAAGCATCAAGACAAAATAAGGTTTTAGGTAGAAATTTGAAGGGGGATAATGGGATAAGTTTAAGTAAACAACAAAAGAGAAATACAGTAGACCCTTATTTTATAATTTGACTATGAGATGATGGAGGCTGGCCATGAGCTTTCAACTGAGAGGTAAAATCTCGATAATAGATGGTATAAGAATAATTTTGTAGAGCTATGAAACCTGAAGCATGTTTTTATTATACATCACAAAAGAGATAAGGGAAAACGGTGCAGGGAGGAATAATACACTCAAGGGAAAAGATCAGAATTTTTTTTTTTTAAAAAACCTCTAACAATTACTGTTAATCTGTATTAAACAGGACTAGAGAAGATGTTTGTTTCACAAGATCAGAGATACTGGATGGGACTCTAACTCTGCAGGTATAAAAATCCAGTTTGAAGTTTCAACCTTGTTCCTGTTCTGTTGTGGAATGACCACAAGCCTACTACTGGCTTATCTTCACAATTAGTTGGAACCCTTCTGTTTTGGAAGAATTAAAGTATTTATGATTTTGAAGAAAAGGACTGAAAGGAACGTTGATGTGTTTGATTTCAAACATTGAATATAGAAATACTATAGTGTAAGACATATTTTGCTCCAAATCAGCATTTTCTGTTTAAAAATGCAACTGATACTGTGGTAAAAATATGTTAAAACCAAGAAGCCATCAAAGTCAATAAAATAAAGCTTTTTTTTTAATTAAGTTTCAACTTAGTTCTAAGTTGGTTTCATTTGAACTAAAATTGTTTTGAAAAATACAAATTTGTAATATTTTTAATGTAATCAGGTATGTGAGAGATTATAGATAATTTTCTCATTCTATTCAAACTGAACAGTTACATATCCCAAGATGGAGAATTTATTCCCCCTCCTTTGTTGTTGTCTGACTTTTTTCATTCACAGCAGCAACTGGAAAGTCCCTCTGTCCCTGAAATACAGTAGAAACCTATAACATGTGATGATTTAGGCACTGGAGTAAAGCTCAAAAGGTCACAGTGTTACTGAATTGTCTCTCTGCTTTCCATGACAGATAAAAAAAAAAACCCAACTCTACTTTGTAACTTTGTTTCCAATTTTATAATTATAGACATATTATTTTTGTATATATACATATATATGTGTGTGGTTGTTTTCATTTTAAACGTAACAATTTGCTCAAATTGATCTGAGATTGCATGCTTGATTAGATTCATGAACTGTGCGAATTACAGTCAATTACCATTGTTCTACAATGGTCAATGATTATTAGAGAAATTTTCACCAACAAGCATCAACTTAAAACATCTTTGCAAGAGGAAAGCGGTAGAAAAGAATACCAAATATTAGTGACAGGATTCATCTGGCTAGATGCAAATATATGAAATACAAATATCTACATCTGATGAAGTAGTGATTCTGAGATCCCTTTATGGTTAATGGAGAGAAAAACAGAGTCTTTAAGCATGATACTTCTTCAAATAGCTGCCCAAAAATTGTCAGATTATTCTCTTTATTGACCATGAAAGAGGAAGACAGATGCTTATATCTACACTAACAGAACCTAATACTAAATGAGATGAATCCTAGACAGACAAAAAAGTTGTAACATTACCTTTTTCCAAATTATTTGTGTTGGAAAAATTATTTTGATAATTAAAATAATTTAAAAAAAAAGAATAAATGACAATACAAACTTAATGCAGGTGAAACTGTGTTCTTGAAAAACATATAACACATTAAACATCTCTCTTTAGAGACATGTGTTTAATAAATATTTATAATT
>WBNH01009336.1:58457-154094 GCA_013401255.1 Urocolius indicus | reverse complement strand
ATTTATATATAAATATATAAATATATTTGAATTCTAAAAAGTCTCTGCCAATGCAGTAGTAACTGCAACAAATATCTTTAATCTCCATAATTTCATATTAGTTTACATATTTTTTAGATTTTTTTTTTCTTCTAAACCCACTTGTAAACTTCTGAATAGGTAATGAATGCATGATTACTAAGAATTCTGATTCAATCTTATTTTATGTGCAGAAGCCCTAAACTGTATTCAAACACTGTATTCAACATTATTAGTTTATTAGATACTCTTAGGATACCTTAGAATACTGACAGCTAAATAAAATTTCTGCTAACGACTAACTGCTCACATCTGGCCTTGAAAGAGCTGCTTATAAATGCAGTATGAAATGAAGTGTTAGCAGGTTTTTGTAATGTGCTTAAAGAAAATTCAGATTCCTTTAAAAATGGCAGAAAGACATGAACTAAATGGATAGAGCTTTTCTTTTTAATTGTTTTAGCCTGTCCTTACTTAATTAAGAATTCTCTGTGCCTTGCCACAGTGTGTGGCTCCTGCAGCATGGATACTTTATGCTTCATTTGTTCGTCTGTAATACCTTCCAGGAAGCAAAATGTCAGTTTCTTTACTTTTTCTTCCTCCTCATCCTGCCATAAGGAACAAGTATGATACCCTAAAAAATCTTAACATTTCATGTATAATATTTGAACTGTTAGTCTCCTTAATTTCTGATGTTAACTTCTAATTTCTATATTAAATTACTTAGATTGTTACTGATATTTTTGACAAAGATGCCTCTGTGGTTGGCTAAATTTAACAATAACTTTAACTACACGTGGACTACTACACTTACAGACTTTTAAATAATGTCCAAGTGTTTGTAGCAGCTGCTAGAAGTAATTTTCTCTTACTGCACGTTATGATTACAGGTAGAGAAGATTCTTCCTAAAATATCTAAGATCATGGTTGTACTTTCATATGTTTTCTTGTAAAGCCTATATCAATTAATTATTGCATTAGAAACATTAACAATTATTACAGCTGTCAATATTTGCATTCTCAAGTGGTCCTACTGAGGAAAAAGAAAAATAAAAACCTTAAAAGAATGCACAGAACTCTAGATTTACCACGTCCAACCGGAAGAGTAGTATGCAAGGTATTTTAGAAGTTTTTCTAATTCAAAGTGGATTTTCGCTTTGGGATCTAGGTGGTGGTAACATGAAAACACTCAAAGTGGCAGTTCTGTTGTTACAAAGAGCAAAAGTTAAAAAATCCTGTATATCATATAATTAGATTTTCATTCTATCCTCTTTAAGTTAGTAGTCACTGACAGCAATAGACTATCTACTCCCGAGCCAAGATTATGACACGTTTACTTCATAAAATTTCTATAGCACAGGTCCAAAATAAAGTATGCTGTTATTTTCCTAAGTGTTTTTTGTACTTTCAGTACATTAATCTTTGGAGACTCTTTAGGAATGGTAAACAGATGCTAATGTTTTTTAAATATTTATAGCAACACTTTAAATATAACTGCTTTCCTAAGCTCTAGATCTGCCAGAGATGTTCGTCAGATCTCCTTGCCATGCTGTCTCTTACTTTTTTTCAAAGAAAGACAGGAGACAAATTTTTTTTTTTTTATCTTTTGACAAGAGGAATTTTCCAGTCATTGACCAAAGTCCAATCTGAAAAGTAAACATTTTTTATTGTGATCAATGGTGAATGTACATTATTTGTTCTTGGTGAAACACTAAACTTTAATGACCTGTCTACTGTTGGATAGAAAAAAGAAATTCCTTTAGCAATAATCAAGTTATTATTAGGTTAATTAAATAAACTTTAAACTTTCCTAAGTTAGCACTAAGATATTCAAGAATATATTTTTATAAGAAAATGAAAAGTTTTGTTATTAATTAAGTATTAATTAAGATTTTCTTATAGTGAATATCTTCTTTACTGGAATTACTATCAAAAACTTATTCTTAAAAAATTCTTTAACTTGCATACAGTAAAAGTAATATGTAGAAATAATATATAATCTTATATCTATTAATTTACATTAGCACATTATGTATTATTATGATATTATGACATCTTATTTTATGTTATCTTAATTTATAAAAGTAAATTCCATGGAAAAATGAACAAAACAAATGTTAGAAATAGGTTTATGACAAACTACTACAATGTAGCAAACAATAAAGCTCCTGTTCAAAATTTAAGCATGTCACTAGAACACTTAAGTACACTAATCCAAATCATATAGACCTCTTCTATACATAAAATAAAGTGCATGCTTACATACTTTGCTGGATTTAAATGTACTCTGCAATATAATACTACAACATAGGAAATTCATTTATAGAATAGTAAAAATACCTAATACTAAATGATGTTGTGAAACATGGTAAAAAATATTGCACAAAACAAAATCCATTTAAAGTTTTCTTTTTTTTATCTCTCTCTTTTTTTTTTCCTAACAAACACTATATAAATTATTGAACTCATTTAGACATGAAATCCCTGATGTGTTTTTTCATAATCAAGTAATGTTTATTCAATAATATTACTTACAAAGGTAATATGTAAGTCTGAATAAATCTAACACATAAATAAAGATTGCAAAGCTGGGCTTCACTATTCCATCTTTATTTTCATTTTGAAGAATAGCTTTCAACTTAAATATTCTTCTGAAAACCAACAAATTCCAAAGATTTATAATATCTTACATTTTATCTCAAAGTTGTGTATTGTTTCTTAACTAAACTGTAACCTTAAAAAACTGAAATGGTATTACTGTTGGGGGCAAAAAGACAAACAAAGACTACCTTAAAATAAAACAAAGTAAGAGACTGATGTTTGTTCTTTTTTAGAGAGGGTGGGAAAGAGAAAATAGAGTGATAAAAGAAAATAAGTGAACATAAAATTTTAGAATAGCAATCTTCAGAGAACAAATTCATAGGTAAAAACTATAGAATATATAAATAACACATAAACACTTTCCACTAAAAATGTCTTTGCTATGAATGCCATTTAGTTTCTTCATGTAAAATGCTATTTAAATACTAAGGCTTTAATTTTTGCAAAAAAAAATAAGAAAAATCTAGACTTTTGAGCCAGTGGGAGTTTTCCTAAAAGATTAAGCAGGGACTTGTGCATAAACCTTATTATTCAGGGTGGGACATTATTCACACACACAATATCTTTGGTTTTGTTCTGTGTATTCCTATGAGTGATTTTCTACAACATAGCAGGTTAATTTTTACATATTTGTGACTAGCCTTCAGATAATTATAGTTTTAGATTTTTAAAGCATTCCTACTAATGATAAATTTGCTAGTCTTCTGATTTCCTACTACCCTGCTTAAAAAAAAACCCAAATCAAATCAATTTAGAAATTTCTTCTGTGAATCTTCCTTACCACTTAACTAAAAACATATTCAATAAAAATAAAATCAAGTGCAAGCAATAGTCCATTCTAAAAGATATATCAGGACTTAGTGATGCTAGGAGCTCTCCTAAAGTCTGAATGGAACAAAGAACTTTTGCAGCAGATTCAGGTGAAACAGGTGTTTTAATAAATTAATAGCATTCCATGAGCAATATTTTATGTCTGCAGATCACAGAATCACAGAATCTTAAGGGTTGGAATGGACCTCAAAAGATCATCTAATCCAACCCTCCTGCCAGAGCAGGACCACCTAGAGTAGGTTACACATGAACCTACTCAACAACTGAACTGGGCAGCCAGTTCCAGTGCTCTGTCACTCTCACAGTGAAGAAGTTTTTCTTTATGTTTCTTTGAAACCTCTTATGTTCAAGCTTGTACCCATTGCCCCTTGTCCTATCAGTGGACATCATTGAGAAGAGTGTCGCTCCATCCTCCTGATACTCACCTTTTACCTGTTTGTAAATGTGAACGAGATCACCTCACAGTCTCCTCCAAGCTAAAAAGCTCGAGCTCCCTCAGCCTTTCATTGTAAGTGAGATGCTCTACTCCCTTAATCATCTTGGTGGCCCTGCACAGAACTCTCTCCAGCAGCTCCCTGTCCTTCTTGAACTGAGGGACTCAGAAATGAACACAGTATTTCAGATACCGTCTCACAAGGGCAGAGCAGAGAGGGAGGAGAACCTCTCTTGACCTACTGCCCACAGCCCTTCTAATACATCCCAAGATGTCATTGGCGTTCTTGTCCACAAGGGCACATTGTTGGCTCATGGTCATCCTGCTGTCCACCAGGACACCCAGATCTCTTTTCCCTATACTGTTCTCTAACAGTTCATTCCCCAACCTGTACTGGTGCATGGGGTTATTCTTTCTCAGATGCAAGACTCTACACTTGCCCTTGTTGAATGGCATTAGATTTCTTCCCGTCCAGCTCTCCAGACTGTTCAGGTCTGGTTGAATGGCAGCACAGCCTTCTGATGTGTCAGTCACTCTCCCCAGTTTAGTATCATCAGAAAACTCACTGTTCCCTCATTAAGGTCATTAATGAATATATTGAATAGTACTAGTCCCAGCACTGACCCCTGGGAGACTCCACTGGATACTCCAACTAGACCCTGTCCCATTAATGAGATGTATACATCTAGGTATAAACATAATTTCTTACCTATTTAAATTTAGTTTACAGTTATAATCTAAATATTAATATGTTATATATAGATGCATAAGCATGTATATATGCAAATACATGTACATATACATGCATACATGTATTATATGCATATATATATATGGGTACATAGATATATCAAGTTTTGGTGGTAAAACAGCAAGTAACCAAATGGATAATGGAATTTTCTCCCGTAGTGTAATTTTCAGTATGGCTCAGTCTCCATCATTACAATTGGTCAATGTGTAAAACGAATCTTGCTGCTTGAATTTCCATTACTGCAAGCTATATTTAATTGGTGATTCATTTAGTCAGCTTTGGCATGACTTTGGAATAGCTTGAGGCTTGTAAATGGGATCCAGATATCAAGTCGCCATCAATGCCTCAGAAAAAAAGAGTTCTGGAGATCTTCAATTGTTTAGCCATGAAAGCAAAGAATGAATTTAATCACTAATTATAGTTTTAATAAATTATATTTGATTGGATATTAAAAACTTGATGTGAAATCATATGCTGATAAACTCAGCTTGATCTTCATAATGGTTCTGCTCAGGCCAGGCTGGAGACTGAAGCCTTCCCTCAGCACTTCTACAGGGTCTGCAGAGGCCAGAGACATTCTGTGGATCTGGAGTTGGTGGGTTTCCTAGGGTCTGTCAGGACAGACAAGGCTCGTCCAACCCCCTAGACAGGAGCAGAGCAGCTGGGATGGGGGCTTGTGAGTGAGCCTAGCTCACTGTGGCTCATGGCTGCACTAAGTAGGGCTGTAACATTGTTGACACAGAAACTGATCGCCCCAGGGTAGATGACATGGTGTCCTGGGCCCTAGGCTGGGTAGGGAGAGCCCAGAAGAGGTGGGATTACGCAGTCAAAGCTAGGGGTGCACTCAGTGTCTTGACAATATTAAAAATTCTTGTTCTTTTTTGACTGTGCAGCACTGGCTTTTAAAGGGCTACTAATCCGTGCTCCCTGAATACCCTCGATAAGCACTCATCTAGGGTAGATGTTCCTTCAGATGTTTCATTTTACATGTTTCCATATCACACTGCCAATTTAAAACTTTGTCATAGAAGGGAAAAATTCGTTGTTTAAAGGTAACTTGTCATGCTTAAATCTTTGTACCATCACAACAAAAGCACTGCCCTTTTAGGTTCTGCCTTAGTTAATCACCTATGGAGCTAGTCCGCTGAACTTAACAAAAGACTTCTGCTTCTAACAGCCGTATTACTTATTATACTACTTGGTGACAATCAATCAAGAAGTTTGGAAACCAAATACATAATATAAATGTGCACATTATAAAGAAACATTCACCCATCTGCTACAATCAAACATATTTTTGATATAGGCATAAGAATCCACACACACTGTAAAATTCTGCAGCCTATTCAGTCTGACAAGAAGAAAGGCAGCAGTAACAAGGTTCATGTCAACTCTCATGTGGAATACCTTATTTATCAGCCACCTAGAATTCATTCAAACCTCAGGATTCTGAGTTTATAACTCAGGCCATAAATCATATGTGAACAAAACAGGAAGTAAAAAGTAGTGACTATCCATGAATGTAAAACACAGCCCTTGCAGTTGCCCTTGTGAAACGTCTACAGGTGATCAGTGAACAAGTAAGAAGGTAAAGTCTCCTGAGGTTCCTTGAGAGAACGAAACATTTATTATCTTAAATAATCAGCAATGATGGAAATTTAAAAAACAAAAAACTTTTCCATTTACAGACAGAAAATGCCTCACAGGCAAATAAGTGGCCCTTCATAGATCAGCCATTTTACATGCAAAAAATTTATTACATATCCTTTCCAGATTTTGTCAAACATCTGTAGAAACTAACAGCTTGAACACAATCTGTTTTATTTTATCTAGAAAAAGCCATAATGCATATAAGCAGAAACTGTTTTCAGCTAGTAAACTCTCTGATATTGGAAGTAAATTTCTTGATCAAGGAGATTTATTGTGATGGGATTATATAAGGAATTTTTCATCTTTCCATTTAAGAATCCATGACCTCTTCACAATGTGGCAATGAACTCTGGCCATACAACTATTCCTACATGTTAACAAGATCACTTTTTCTCATTTTACTTATTATTGTACACACGAAGATGATAAAGAGAGAAACTGACAAACAGCTTTTCATGGTGATCATAAACCCATTAATCAAATCAACCTTTCAAAGATAATGCCTTCATTAAGCTTATTGTAATATGTATGTAATTTCTGGGGTCTGGGATTTTAGTTTTGTTTTTTTAAACATCATTTGATATTTCCAAAGGAAAGTAACTTTTACTCATACACAAATTAGCATTGTGTCCTCACTTCTTGAAAATCAGAGAACATATCATAAGAAACTTTGTGTTTGCTATAATTGATTTTGTTTCATAGAGGTATTTATCCCAGTTCATTGAGAGTAAATAACCTTCAGCAAAATACCCTTTTTTCTTGCATCTATTGTCATCTGCTAGCCAGGCCAGAAGTGCTAGTAATGCCTTCATACTTCACAGTGTTCTGGCCTTTTGTAGACACTATCTCACCTTACATTAATATTTTTTGTAGGCATTGTTGCATTGTTTTTGTGTCTCTGCAGTTATTTGAGTTCAACTATCCCTCAAGTAGGAAAAAAAGAAAAAAAAAAAAAAAGGGATTTTACTTCAGATGTACTCATATGCTAAAAAGATCTACACAGCAAAACATTTAATTTTCCAAGAACTAACAACATGTGTCTTGAGTTAAATAGAAGTAGTAAGACTACTTGCATGACTTTATCTCAGTGAATCTTGACAGCCAGTGTTTCTAAAAACATTTTTTAAGAGGAATTCTGATATATATGTTGAAGATTCAGCCGCTGTAAAGCTGAGGAAACTACTTATAATATGTTTTAAATATTGTCTTTCCACTGAAAGCTAATATATGTAATCACTTATCATATAGATTCTAAACTGTATAGTGCAAAGGATACTTTATAGACGTATTCACTGAAAGAAACAATAACTGGATTAAAAATCTGCCCTTGAGTGCAAGTGTATCAAATATAAATATTTTATTTTCAGTAGAGTAGAAACACATTACTTGCTGTGACAGGAATGTATTATACATTAAAGGCATTTATTGTCAAATAGCAACTGCTAGTACCACCTACTGGTAGAACTGCAAAACTGAAAAAAATATTTTCTGTTTATAATACTCTGTAATAACACAACAACAAAGAAATTATTGTAACTCTGATCTCACCCTTGATTGCAAATAATATGTAGTTAGATATAGGAGATGAATTTGAGTAGTTAGGGTACTTTTTTTTTTAATGAACTGAGCTAGTATCTAGTTAATTATAAATAACAAAAGGGGGAAAAGGAAAGAAATCATGATTGGAGTTTACCTAAGTTACATAATAGTATAGCTTAAAAAGCAGTATAGAAACTCATCTCACATTTCTAAATATACAGACTTGCTTTCTTGACAGGGATGATGTGGGAACTCTTAATTCCTTTTACTCAAGAAGTTTTGTTGATTTTCTGCTTGCAACAGTCAGTAACATCTAACCTGCTTCCCTCTCTCACCTTTGCCCTCTCTCCTTCTCCTTCTCTCTCCCTCTCTCTCTCTTTTTCGCTCCCTTTCTCTTCCCCTTTCTGTCTCCTCATCTCTTTTCTCCTCTTTTCCTCCCTCTCTTCCTCCTTTCCTCCCCTTCTTCCCATTTTCCTATTTTTCTTTATTTTGCCAAATGCCTGAAACTTTAGTTAAATTCTCCCCAGACTTTTCCAAAGCAATTTGCAAGTACAGTTTCACTAGAATTTGTTACTAGCAGTACCACTTCACACTGATTTAGAAAGCTATGCAAAATAGACAGCAGCTGCTAATCAGGTAGCATGTTTCAATGAGTCTGTCAAAACTTTCTGCAGTAAGAATATACCTGAATTTGCTCTTCAAGGAAGACAGCTTGAGAAGGTTCTACAATTCTTCTTACAGGAGGTAAACAAATAGAAAAAAAAAGCATCTTTTCAGTTATTATATCCTGGGCCAGCGAAATAGAATTCTGAATACATCTACACAGCTAAGTGTATTATAGTTACTGGGCTGGAAGCATCCTAAAGTTATTTTTTAAAAAAAATATTTAAATCCTTCTCAAATGTGTTTGTCACTTTAAGCAGATTTTCTGTCTTCAGTCAAAGCACTGCTTCTCTACTTGTTTTTTTCTCCCAATATGACCACATCAACACAAACCATGAACAAAAATGCTGAGAATTCATCTATTGCGCTGCCCCAAGCTGCCCCAAGTGCTCCAGCACATCCAAGTTGAAAAATGGTTTGTATTAAGAGAAACATTTACATTACCCTTCCAATTTACCTTCCATTTTATGAATTTTTTTCCCTAGTCATTAATCTCTGATGTGAAACCTTGCTAAGTGCTTTTGAAAATCTAAATATACTACCATCTACTGAATTTTTCTTATCTATTGTGGCAGTAATATCTTCAAAGAACTCCAGTAGTTTGGTTAAACATGACCTCTTCTACTTGAATCCATGTTGACTGTCCTTAATCAAACTTGGCAGTTTTACTTTACTACAGCTATTTCATATGAGAGTTTCAGTATCTTTTCACAGTAAATTATAAACCCACTGTTTTCCCTCATGACCATTTAAAGGAATATAATGAAGTTATATTTGACGCTTTTCAATCCTTAGGAATCTTTCTTGAGTGGTGTGAACTTTAGAAATGTCAGTGAAGAATTAAATGATTTCTTCACTTGGTTCCCTTAACAATATTTTTTCTGATTAGAAAAGATGAAAATATTTTAAGGGTTTTAATAAATTGCCCACTGGATGTGTTTCCTGTTGTGTGTCAAACTAGAAAAAAAAAGTCTACTTCATACAACTGCTATTTCTCTGTCTGATAAAAACCAAGCCAAAAACCAAACACAAAGAAGCAAAAAACCCTAAATGAACCAAACACTAAATGAGAAATATTATAAAGCTGAATGGCCTTTTCATCAAGCTAAAAACCCACAAATATATAAAGAGACATATCATATCATATTCATTTCTCTTCCAGAGAAAACCCAACTAGGTCTTGAATTCAAGTGAAGAATAGAAGCACATAAAAGGTGATGAGAAGGAGTAGGTGTGTTAGCCACTCTCAGAACCCTATATGTGCAAAAACCCTTATCTACTCCTTTTAGCAGATATTGTAAGCAGATTTAGTAGATTTTTAAAATAAAGTTTACTTGAAAATTAGTAAGATTTTTTCCCACCTAAATAATGCAGATATTCAATGGTATTGCACGTTATATTCTGTTCTTAAAGAGCGTTTAGAGCTTTATTACCATGACCTGCAAATCCCAGAATGAGAATTCTTCAGGGAGACAAAGTCAACAAGTGACTGTCATTTGTTAAAAGTATTTTAAAGCATTACCATAAACAAATTCTAAAATTCTATACTTTAATGGATTATGACTGAATAGAGTAGTATTTGGTTGCTTTTTTTGAACTTATAATGCTGGAAATGTGCAGGAAAATTATTAAAGTAGATTTCACATATGTAACGAAAAATCCTGTTTTCTTGACTGCTAAAATTATTTTATCATTATTTTTATCTGAATGTTTGACTAAAGAAATATATTTATTACAAATATTAAGGAGTCAGTTGTGCTTTTGCATGATCTCAGTGCTAACAAGGATATTGAGTAGACACAAGTGTCATGATGATGATATATGGAACAGGCCTAATCGTAATCTTTGCAGGCTCTGAAACAGAAAGGTTGTTAAAAGTGGTAACAAGCACTAGGGGTTATGCTGGCCTTACTTCATGCTAGTTCCATGGGGTTCTATTTCACAGAGGTCTAACAACCCAACAGCTTCCCAATTTTACCTCTGTGTTTTCCCTACACATTTTCTGAGCTCATTGCTGCTGTCAAATAGACACAATGTTGACCACTATGTACTGAATTCACTTTCTCATGGGTATAAATAGTGGGAAAATTCTCTTTCTGTCCTAGAAGACCAGAAGGGAAATTTTATTCAGTTTCCTCTTTTAAAGATAGAGTTTAACAACTTCTTTATGACTGTTAAGGGCTTAGGGGATAAGCTACGAGGGCACAGTCCCAATATTTACTTCTCTTTATGAAGCACAGAGTATCTAAGATTATTCCCCAAATGAATCAGTCTGCAAGACTGGATAGTTACAGAAAAATAGAGTGTGGGACTCCCTTCCCTCTGTAGCTGCCTTAGTTAAAATCAAGATTTGTGGTAACTCATTAAAATTTAGTTAACCTACACAGTATTTAATGTTCCTCAAAGATGGGATTAGAAAGCAAGTACAATATTCTCTAAAAGTTTCAAGTTCTGTGTAATGAAAACATTGCAGTTGTCAACATATGAGGTACCCTGTATAACCCTGTGTTATCAACTCTATTCATTCCTAACAATAGAAAAACACAGACTGCACTCATCAGGAAAAGTAATTACTCAAATAATTTTCTTTTAAATCTTAATCTTCATTTAAAAGAGTATTTTAATTACTTGAAGAAATCTATTAGTATGTGAAATTACCAGCTCCCACTAACCTTGAAAAAGGACAGAATGACTGAAATGCTGATTTTCTGTTCTAATGAGTTCATGTAAGTAAATAAATTACCATTTTTATTAAGTTAAAAAATTTAAATGACAATGTGCCAAATTCAGAACACACATATTGAGAACTAAATCTTAGTGATGGACTAATTTCTGCCACCTCTATTTGTTGTAGGCTATCTAGCATGAATTATACGGTATCAAAACAAGTTTCAACTTCATTATAGTTACCCTTTGGTTACTGAATGTTGCTTTAGGTTGAGGTCATTAAAGAATATACCACCCTGGGACAAATACTGAGAGCATTCAGAATGGTTCTCATAAGTGCTGATTGATGCTGGGGAATGGGTTTTTATTGTTCTAAAAATGACAAACACAAGACAGTCCTTCAAGATTCATAGGTTATTTCGGACACTAGAGTTGAAAGGAAGCACACGTCCTCTTTTTTTTTGAATGAATAACTTCAGAATTATCTCTGACAACAAGAAACTATGTGACCTAGGGGATTCTTATTCTCTGTGACCACCTGTGCAGATAACTTCTTAGATCAGATCACATTTGTGTTATTCTCCTGTCTTTGAGATGGAGTTGGTTTATAGCTAAGAATCCCATAGCATCTATAGTTAAGAATTTAGCTAATTTTGCACCCACAATTACAGACTCTTTTACTGAGAGTGGAAACTAAAGACACAGTCTAGTTCCCAGTGTTCTTCACTCACACTTTAAGAAAAAGGAAGAAACATTTGCAAAATGTTGAAGGGATTTTGCTATTTTCTTTTCAGTGTGGTACTTTAGACCATATTTCCACTTATAGTGCAAAGATTGAGAGAACTCTAGCATTTCAGTTTATGTCTTTGTAGACAGGAAAGGCAGAAAGGTGTTCTTGCACTATCCTGGAGGAATTGTGTGTATTCCTTGCTTTGGTAGCTCTAAATACTAAGTCACTTTGGAAACAAAAAATTGTCAAAGAGCGGTATGCCTGATTTTATGCCAGACACAGGTCTGTAAAAGGAACCTAATGGCAACTGAAAAGTTAATTAGTCTATACAGCTCAAATTGGGAATAAGTGTCTCCCTCCCATTTATGGTGTTAAGTGACACTTTAGATCTTTTTAAGTTCTCTAGGTTATTGAAAACCAGAATTACATGTGCTATGAGATTGCTCTCCATAGAGGAAACAGATCAGTTTAGGTCATGAGATTAGTCAGGCACAATTTTTCTTTTGTGAAGTCATGTTGACTGTCTCTAATCACCTACTTATTTTCCACATATTTTGACAGGAAAATCTGTTCCATCACCTTACTGAGCGTGAAAGGGAGGCTAACTGGATCCTTCTAGGTACTATGGGTCTTCCTGTTTAACCTTTTTGGTCATTACATTTCCATTTTTCCAGCCAACTGTAATATTCCAGTCCAGTCATAATATTTATATACTATGCAAACACAAAATATGTATTTATGAATTTTAATTAAGTTATAATGCAGCTTTCACATAATAAATTATATAATTCACATTATAGTTTTATTTTATGAGCATGTATGTACTATTATAGAATAAAAATATTATGTTTCTATTTTAAATATATTGCATATGTTATAAATATTTTATGTCTATTGTGGTAGGTGTCTGGAAGATCTCGGACTGTAATGTGAGGAGTGAAGAAGAAGTGAAAGGGCTGGCATGGGACAGAGTGAGAGGAGGTGCTTATGCTAGCAGATATAAGCACATAACTTAAACAATAAAGTGGAAACTGAGCATCATCCATATCATGTATGCAGTGATCTATTCCCCTCAGCGATTGGTGAGCTAGGAGATCAGTCTGGACTGCCAGGTAGTGTTGCTGGCAACGGCAACAGTCTGTATAAGCATGCAGACATATTTCCATCTTAGCATCTCCAAGTGTCAGTTATTTCTTAATAATTTCTTATTAAGAATGTTATTTACTTCAATAATGTAAAAGTACACCAAAAAAATCTAAAAACTTTAAAGAATGCATAGGTTATGATAAAGGTTGATAACTGGTGTTCTTCCATGTTGGAGAAAGTAGAACCCAGGATTGCAAAAACTGTCTTTTCCAGCATTACTTACTATTTTCAATTTAAGTTAAGAATTTTCCTGTGTATGCTGAGAAAAATAATACCCTATCAAATTATTCAGTATAATGAGACTGCTTGAAGAACATGGTATTGTTTAATGTAAGTATGATCTGCAGAATGCCAGCATGAATGGTATTTCAAAGTATTCATCTGAAAGGAAAAAGTAAACTTTGACAGAGACTCAAAAATGAAAAAAAATGGAGTGAAAATTACAAGCCTGTAAGTAAGACTGTTCAGTACAAAGTGCACTTTTGTTAAATAGTTGAAGGAAAAAAAAAGTTAGGAGAAAAATATAGCTGCAAAGGAATCACATACAGAAAGTGTTTCTGAGATGCCTGATAAATTAGCAACTGAATAGAAAATGGACCTCAAAAAGGTGCTAAATTCTTCTTAGTTAAAATACTTTCACATTATTGGTATGCCCAAAGCAGGTAACACATTGTTACTCTGACAGGCTGACAAATAATCTCTTAGCTGGTGGCACTCTTTGTCTCTCACTAAAGAAAATCCTGCATTATTGGTTAAATGAATTATCAGCAGATTTGTGGGATTTAGGAGTTAGGAGCTGCAGTTTATTCAGCATCATAGCTAGTACAATGGAAGTATCGAAGAAAATCTGCATTATAAATAATATAAAATCTCAAATGTTGAAAAAAATGTGTTTTTAAAAAGCAAACTTCATTATAATAGCTTTTCCTTTCTTCCTGCCTTTCAAAATTTTTTACTCATCTGTATTTTCTCCTAAGACAAATTTAGAACCAGGATTGCTATCTCAGAAATAAAGCAAATAATACTTCTCATCAAGTCTTCTCTATCAATAAGTATTGAATAAAAAGAGAATTGTAAAACTACCTTAAATTACCATACACATAGTTGTTACTTTAATTAAATACATTTAGTGAATTAGTTTATTATTAGTTTTGATCTCTATATTTTAGCAAGATCATACCAGTAGATAATATTAGCATGAACAAAAGAACAGTAATTGCTTAAAAAAATATTGTTATGTATGAGCAGTTGTCTTTGTTACAGTAGAATTTATTCTGCCTGTTTTACTAACAAGTTGACACAATCATAATACTGTTGTGAACCTACTTCTCCCATTCTTTTTCAGCAATATTGAGAATGCTTCTCTTAGCAACCATCTCTAAAGCATCATATACCTGCATCTTTCAGATCTCCCTAGATTTGAGCTTGGAAAGTCATCTGATTTCAATATTTCCCCCTAGTCCTCCCCTTCTGTCTATTTAGCTAATCACTCCTTCGGGTCATAATGATTCTTTTTTCACTTTCAATTCTCCAGGCTGTCTACTGCTATTCTTACAAAACACCACCTCAGAAAAGTCCTTACACTCATTTCAAGCTGTGTCTATACTGTCAATCTTTTCTTTCCAAGTAATTTGCTTCTCAAGTCTACTTGCTGTCAACATGTCATTTTTTTGTTCTTCTCACATGCAATTGCTATTACATTCTATGGTCTTTCAGACATGTCGCTTGTCTGTTGTCACCCTAAATCTCCTCTTCCACTGAATTCTCAGACTGAAAGGTGCTGTCACAGCTAATATTCTTCACAGATCTAGGCATAATGAATGGTTTATTTATTGAATGTTTATCATTCAATAAAAAATTGCCAGAGGAATTTAGATACTACATAAGTAGGTGAGTAAAAATGTATAAGAGGAAAACATAATTATTAAATCAGGTTTTGGAGAGACAATTTATGTAAACATAAGGAAGTTTTTTATCATCTATAGGTGTGAATTAAGGGAAAGGACAGCAAGATAAATCATTTGTTTTTAAAAGAATATATTTGACTTGAACTTTGACCAGGTTAACTATTATTGATTTTTCCCTATTAATTTTTTCTGAGTTTATTAAATAATTATGAGCCAATAATAAGTGTAGGAATCATGAATCACACATAAGGAAGCAAAATAAAATGAACAAATCAAATCTTGGACTAAAATTCTTCACGCTATTGGGACAGCTGAAGTTAGAAAAATATCAAGTATCTTCTGGCATATAAGTGTGAGTTGTAGATTTAAAAATCTAGAAAGATAAATCATCTTTATTTGAAATTTTATCAGAGTTTTAATATACTCCAAGAGCAGTATAGGTATTGTTTAAAATAGAAATAAATACATCAGACTTAACAAACTGCTTGCTTTGGCTGTTCTGCCTCTAAAGTTGTTGAGCTCATTCCTAGTTTGGAGAAGAAAATCAGATGAAGAAGTAAATTAGTAAAATTTATAACGTTAGAGAAATGTCCATTTTTTTCTCCCAAATTAGTTTGGTTTCCTTTGTTATAGTTGTTTTTCAATAGTGTCAGATGACATTATTAAAAAAAAATCAAAACAACATACATAAAAAACCAAAACAACATACAAACAATACACATGTGTATCTATACACATATACATACACGTCTATATGCAAACACAAAAAAATTGCTGGACTTACTAGAAATATATCATATAATTTCTGTCATGTTTTTTTTTCCCTTGCAAATTATTTCCTTATGTCTTGGAAGGCATTCCATAAACAAAATTTCAGATAAAAATCCTACTACCAAACCACAAAAACTATGATTCTTTTATCCTGACAATTTGTTGACATTGCCTGTGCACAAGCTAACACTCAAAAATCAAAGTAAATATTCTTTCATATAATTTAAATATGTTGTTTAATTCAGTTTGAAATTTTACGTGATGGAAATTTTGCATTATTAATTATTTATAATTTTCTGGAATTGTAATAAACTATTTTATTCAAATGCAAAATAAACTCTGAATACAGTGTATCAAATAAGAGTAGTTGGCCAGAGGCAGGCTTGTAAATTTTGTAGAGGAAATAAGCAAATCTTACTGTTGAAAAATATTACCAAGCTATGTAATTCCCTGTTTGGTTAAGGTATAGTTTTACTGGGAATTCTCTGGCAGGGGGGTTTGGATTAAATGATCTTTTGAGGTCACTTCCAACACTTAAGATTCTGTGATTCTGTAATAATTAGGGTTTCTTTCTGCTGGGATGCTTTTACAATTGAGATATAAATTCCAGTTGTAAAGATAGAAATGCTGAATGAGTTGATAACAAAAATAAAATCATCCAGTCAACATAAATGAATCTCATTTTAGCTGTATTGACTAAAATAAAGAATATAATCTAAATTTAATATGATGTTATACATTATTTCATGTATAGCACGTGAATCAGTGTCTGCTCAAATAAAGGAAGAAAGATTTTATTTTACTTAGCTGGCCTGTATAAATCAGCTTATATGAGCACTGTCTTGTTAGGGATAATGGAGAAGGCCTTTATCACAATATACTGGCCAGCAGTTCTATATTATCCTCCTTATTCTGAGTCAAGACTACTTCAGTATGCAATTTTTATTTCATATTTCAATTTATTTCTCTGAATCCATCCACATCAGAGATTTTTTATTCTTATCATAAATATGCAATTTATCCTCAAATACACAACAATCTTTTCTTATTGTACTCTAATTTTCATATGTGAAAAGCATAAAGAACCAAACAACTAAAAACAAGAACAGATAACAATAACTTTTGGACATAACAATGAATACTCAACAAAAGAAAGGAAGATGACGGAAAAAAATGTCCTAAAAGATGTATCTTTTCTGCTCTGAGATTATGATAAATGCCTTTATCATCCATTTCCAAATAGAGACAATCATGTTCTGTTTTCTGTCCTGATTGTTTTGCATTGTGCCAACAATGGCATAAAAACTCTCCAGTCTTGCAAACCTTAGCGTCTTACAATTTACTACTCAGAGGAAAACCTCACAGGGAGCCCAGGACACATTATGTCAACTCTTTTTACTTCAGGCACTTAAATATATTCCTGAGAGAAAGAACATGTAGTTGGAACCACTTTATATTCTGTAACTTCACTAGTGTGCTATTTTTTTCTTACAGTTGTAAACTACTGTAATACTTGAGAGGATAATTTAAATCATGCCAAGAGTCTGGTTTGGCCCAGAGAACTTCAAGAAGTATAAATTTGGTGTAGTATATCTCTGTTGCCTCAGTTCTATGTCTAGCATAGGTGGGCCAGGTCAAAACATGCAATCCAATCTTGAGAGTTACTTAGTGTCCACAGATTTCATATTTTTACCTGAACTCTGCAAGTTTCAATTATCAGTTTCTGCCATTTTTTTTTCCCCAACATTTTTGTTTTCCAGTTAGCGTTCTTGCCGTCTAGTTACTTTCAACAATATTTTCTACCTACTTGTTCAGAAGGTGACTTTAAACAATTATAAACAGACACACAAACACACAGAGAGAACTATAACATGAAGACATACAGCTGGAATCTTGACTGGATACCATATTCATATTTTATACTTTTGCTGTTCTGGAGATTCAAAATATTTTTAATTTATATTTTTTTCTATGTTGAAAAAATATTTGGATATAACACCTTTCTTCAAATTAAACAATAGGATATGCAAACACAATTTGGCAAAGATACTACCAATTCAAAAAAAAAAAAAAAAAAAGGAAAAAAAATGGTTCATAAAGTTCTTCAAATATACAGACATTAAGTTAATTTAAAAATTAATTAGAACTTTTCGTTTCCAAGTAATACATTTTAAAAAGTAAGTTGCACATTTTAATTACCTTTTCTGTATCATAACAATATATATTGTGTGCAGATGCCTCAGCACTGTCAGTGGCAGCTGCGTGGTGGCCTCTGTGAGGAGAAGCCAGGCTGCCCCGTGCTGGACACAGCCAGTTTCATACGGTTCCAGACGACACGCCACAGAGTACTGCTCAGCAACACACCCCGTGCTCTGGCATCAGGGAAAAGGCATTTCAGAGGGAGCATAACACTGAAGAGCAGAGATGGGACTGAGGAAAAAAAAATGTGAGAGAAATAACTGCAGACAAGGCAAGAGGAGGAGGAGGAGCCTGGCAGAGATTCTCTGGCAACCCACGGTGATGACTAGGCAGGTTGCTCCCCTGCAGCTCATGGAAGAGATCTGTGGTGTTGTGAAGAAAGACTGTGAGGACGAAGCAAGGGCAAAGGCAAAGCATTATGTAGTGACCCTAATGTTACAATCTACAAATACTAACTTTACCATTTCACGTAACAGAATATTTCTCCTTTCTACACATTCTTTCACATCCTGATTGAAATGAACCTGCATTAGCAGGGGATTGGACTGGATTATCTCTAGAGGTCCCTTCCAACTCCTACCATTCTGTGATTCTGTGATATAACACATTCCTTTTTTTTCTTTCATCATTCACAGCAAATCAATACCTAACTCATTTTTATATGCTTGATGAGAGTGCTGACATTGTCAGTATGTTTCCCTATTGCAAACACAATTTCTCAAACAAGATGTTAAGTAGGATAGTGAAATTAACCCGTTTCTCTCTCTCCCTGTCTGTGATGGAAGTTTTAGCAGTTGCTCAGACACATTAATGTAAATCTCCTGACTGAGCAAAACCTCTGACTGAGTGCCTTACTGTAAATAAATTAGAGATACAGGTACCAGAACAAACAAGTTTTACTCATCTGCAACAAAAGTTCCATCTGTATTTCAAATCTGAACTGAAACCTATTGTCAGAGATCAATGAAGAAAACTGAAAGAAAACCCACAAAGACAATACAGAACAAGAGCTAAGCACACAAATGGTACTGTACTACTCATTTGTAATATATAAAGTATTGCAATATTTTACGTGACAACTCTAACACTAGTACAGCTTGGCTTACTTCAGTTTCTATTTTGCCCAAAACAACTCTGGTGGTTTTGTCAGGTGTCCACCAAGTCATAATATCACTCCCTCTCTTAAACTGGACAGGAAAGAGAAATATAACAAACTGCTTGTGAGTTAAGGCCAGAGAGATCACTCAGCAATTAGTGTCACAGGCAAAACAGACTCAACCTAGGGAGAAAAAGGTTTGATTTATTAAAGAAACAATGTGAGCAGGGAGATGAGAAACCTGTTTTTTCAAAACACCTCTGCACCCACTCCCTCTTCCTGGGACTCCCCTTCCTCCCCCACAAGCAGCGCAGGGGATGGGGGATGGGAGTTGCAGTCAGTTCATTACAGATGGACTTTGCCGCTGCTTCTTCTGAGGTGGAGGCCTCCTCACACTTCCCACTGCTACACTGTGGGGTCCCTCCCATGGGAGACAGTCCTTCACAAACTTCTCCAGCATGGGTCCTTCCCACAGTTCCTCACAAACTACTCTGGCGTGGGGCCTCCTACGAGGACAGCTCTTTACACACTGCCCCAATGTGGATTGTGCACAGGGAGAACAGTCCTTCAGGTACCAACTGCTCCAGAGTGACATCCTCACAGGATCGCAAGTCCTGACAGCAAACCTGCTCTCTGGTATGGGCTCTTCTCTCCCTACAGACTCCCAGGTCCTGACAGGAACTTGTTCCAGGGTGAGTTTCCCACAGAGTCACTACCTCCTTCAGGCGTCCACCTGCTCAGGTGTGGGGCCCTCCATGGGCTGCAAGTGGATCTCTGCTTCCCGGTGGTCCTCCATAGACTGCAGTGGGACAGGTGCCTCACCATGGTCCTCACCACAGGTCAGAGGCGAGTCTTTCAGGGCCTAAGCACTCCTCCCCTCTTTCTCTACTGAGCTTGGTGTCTGTGGTCACATTCATTTTACATTCTCACTGTTGCTGCTGCAGTTTTTCAACTGTGCAGTGACTTCTTCCTCTTCTCAGACACGTTATTCACAGAGATGCTACCTCAGTTGCTAATTGACCAGGCCTGGATCAGCTGCGGGGTCCATCTTAGAACTGACTGCCTCTAGCTCTGTCACGTACGGGGGAAGCTTCTGGCAGCTCATTGTTTAAAGAAGCTACTCCTGTATCTCCCCCTGCCAAGAAAAACTTGGCCCAGGCAAAACCACTACAACAACCTAATACTATTAAAGTAAAACCACTATGTAATATTTAGTGTAGATAGAAAACAGTATTTCAATGTAGGTGTTATATGCATTACTATAACATATTGAGTTTAATTTCTTTGCAGTTCTTTATTTTTAGCAGATTTTTGAAGTTTGAGATGAGTAGACTGTAAAGTATGGTATTTTCCATGAAAATAGCATAGTTTCTTCACATTTCTGGCAAGCTCGTATGATAAAATTTATGTGAGTTTATATAATTTTACATAATGTAAATAGCAAGAGACTGGCTGAAATTTAATACACAAAATCCAAACACCATCAATCATCTACGGGCTTTTTGTTTGGGATTTTTTTTTCTATGATAGACTGTAACCTGGGAAAATTCATGTAATGTGATTGTCAAAATTTAAAAGCGTGTCAATATTGATATATATCTCAAAAAAATAATTATAGACACACAAATTTAATATTGTGACTACTGACAGAAAGTTACAATTACATGTATCAAATAGCAATCATATAACAGGAAAAACCTAACTGACTAATCTTTCTTAAATTTAATATTGGCTAGTTGGCTATGGTCTCATGCTGTTCCTCACAGGCTTAGGAAATATTTAGGATTATAACTGCAATAATTTGTTAGCTGAATGAAGAGACAAAAAGCCTTCCTTTATCTCACTGAATTTAGATGAAGTTTAATATCTATCATTCCTGTCAAGACCTTGCCTCATGCTAATGAACACATGTAGTACGATATATGCTTTTTCAGTCACCATATGGAAACAAATTAACATTCAAAACTTTGATTACTCTACAGATAAAAATCACATTATAGTAAAAATTAAAGTTAAAGCTGAACTAAGGGAAGACAGAATGATAAAAAAAAAGTGTACTTAAGCAGTCAATTGCTTCTAAGCACAGAACCATAAACAATAAATGCAGTCCTGAAATTACAGACAATTTGGAATCAGAAAACATTTATTCAACTCTTATCCGCTTAACAGCAATGAATATAATCAATTATGTGATTAGGTGACACTCCATTTTGTCTTTTTGCAAAACATGTTGATTCTTGCTTATTGTTTGGTTTATTTGCTGTTATTATTTACTATTTTAGCCATTAAACAGGATGGACACAACATTTATAGAAAAAATATCTATTTAATCATTACTAAATATTTTGCACTGTGCAAAATTTAATTTAATTTAGTAACACAAGATTAGATCTAGAAATACTCACATTACTCTCTATGTAATAGAGACATAGCTTTTAATTCCCTAAAGTAATTCAAAGCAGTGATATATTTGGCTGCCCTCTGTAAACAGTGTGACAAAACATTTTTCATTTGATATTGAGATGCAAATTAAAAATATTCTTTCTGGGCAGCTGTGAAAGCAAGATCATAACGAATTTATTTGAAGAGCATAAATTTAAAAGACAAACCATTCTATCAAAATAATTTCCTTTTTTATTTTTATCTCTTTTTTTTTTCTGTAATTTCTTTTTTTCACAGAACAAAAACCACAAGGAACAATTCAGCAGAAAACCAGTTCGACAAGCAAGTTTTCTGTCCTTAAAGTGCTTTTTTCGATCCAGGCTTCACTGTAGTTTGAAATGGCTTATGTCAAGGCCATTGAGATTTCTATTGTTAGAACAGTAATTTGTTTTCACACAGAATTACTATCAAGTGTTGTATAGTCTGCGAGCTATGGAGGCAATAATAGAGAAATATTCACATGGCCCATTTACTGGATGAGGTTGCATAAAGTCCATCTGATTATGTGTAAGGGATTATTAGGAAAGGATCTTAAATAAGTATCACAAAAGAGCTACAAATCCTCAAGCTGTCTATTACAAAGTAATTTTATAGGAGCTATGATTTCAGGAGTATTGGATACTCTGTTGACAGTGACTTCCAGGCAACTGTAAATGATTTTTATACAGGCCAGCTTCAAACTCTACAGTCCAAGGGCCAAATAAGTCTGTACTTTTGAGTGAGAAACATTAAAAGAAAAAGAGAGAAATAGTTATTGATAACAGCAAACTCTTTTGGAGCTTCAGAGAACAGAAATTCTAAGCCTCAGAAGATTTCATGAGACATTATAAAGTTTTGAAGAGAGGTATGTTTTCTTATGACAAATGAATGCAGTAATTTATCAGTATAAAACTCTGAGTTTGTGTTGATCAGTTTTAGCACAGTTAAATTTCAGAAAAGTTATTCATGACAGAGCGCAACTTTAGAACAAGTAGATTGTGTCATATCAAGACACAAAGGCCTGAACTCCTTAAAGTTTGCTTGTTCATTAATTCATTCTGTTTCAAGATCTTTCACCCCTACTGTGATCCAAAGGCTATCAAAGATCAGAGAGAAGTCCTAGTAGGGCAGAAAGAAATCCTGTGGTGCTAAAAAGGCTTTGAGGTAAATCCTATTACTGAAAGCATGATAGTTGACATCACAGTGTGCAAAAAGACGTAGGAAACCACTTTTAGAAATTTGAACCTGTAAAATATGGTTCAGAACTTTCTGATTTAGGGTGATATCACATCATTATGCTTTCAAACCTTTTATATTGTCTATGCAGTTAAATTGCAGACACATGCTTGTGATCTTAATTTTCCTATTTTGAATCGCAAAGATAGCCTATTTTGTGTAGAAAGATGGTGAGCAATTTTGCCACTGGAATAATTATTTAATTGCATACAATCAGATATTTTTATAGATATGTTTTGTACAGATATCTCTGCTTTTTAGAATCTTTGAAGAAAAATAAGCCTTGTCTAATGATCACTTCTCTTTCTTTGATAGAGATAGATCTTCGGATCCAAATCTGAAACTTAATATGGCATGAGTAAAAGCAACTATTTTTGGTATGGAGGCAACAGAACATAAAATGGATTTGAATTTTAGTTAAGTTCAAATAAGACATGATGTCTTAGGTCATGAAAAGAGGGAAATGTCTTTATTTTTGCTTGAATATTATTTTATTTTCTTGAATTATATTTTAGATAGAGTGCTACACAAAACAATTTCTTTATATCTTCATGATTATGCTATTTGGAGGAAGTTGTATCTGCTCAGTCTTTGAATCTCATCTGAACTTCGGTATCTGCCAAATTTATGATTCATAAAGGGACTGGAGAGTGCAAATAATTTGAGTTTGTGTTAAAAAAAACCCCACCCAACTACTTAAGAGCCCTGAAATTAATTAGATTACAATTGCTAAAAAAAATTGGAAATATCTCTTTCAAGTGAAAAATTAATATCCAACTCATCATCCTTAAAGTAATTCAAGAAGGTATCGTTTTAATATTTTCAGTGATGATACATCTCTTAATCCACTTGAAATATATCAAGATCAACCTTCAGCATGTAAAGAAGAATTCCATACTTTCTTATCAGAGTACTGTAATCTTGAAAAGTGGATTATCTGGGGAAGATGATCATTATCTTTTTAAGTTCAAACTGCTACAAGATCACCCTGCTTCCTGACACCCTGCTCCTTGCCAGATATCAGTAGCATTATTCACGTAAAGTGTGAATCTATAGCATCACACTGGCATTGTGGAACCAAGAGGTGTCATGACTCTTACATTCAAAAGACTTTGGAATGATTGACTGTTGATGCCACATGTCCCACACACTGTTACTGGTGTCTACTGGAGACACAGCATCACTCATGATCATGAGTTTGCTATCAGTGACTGTATGAGTCACCTTATGGGTATGTTGTGGCTCATCTTTCTTACTGGGTGAATAAAGCTTTCTAATATGACATGTTGTCTGACTCCATTACTGTTCAGACCACAGAGTGGGAATGAACAATTTAGGTCTTTCATAGAGGAAAGATCGTCACTCCACAACAGAGAGCTGTGCCTAAACTAACAGTCTGTCTGTAGGCCAGCTACCTTTTTGGTATAGATCTGGAGAGAAGTTCAGAAAGTAACAACATGAAACAGATGGAATTTGAAGGCAGACAAATTCAACTAGAAACAAGTTTGAATATAAGACAAGAATGAAAAATCAACATAACTGTTTTCTGTCACTTGGGAATTTACAAGTAGAAATCACTGGGAGACTTGTTGGAACCAAGGTAATGTTTTATGTTTAGACAGTGTTTTTTTGTTAAAAAATAAAAATAAAAATTGCTTCCATTTAAGCAGGAGTTAACTCAGAGTATCAAGCAGATAGTCACAGTAGGGTCTTCTTGACTTACAATCTAAAGGAACCATTACTACGGCTGAAAGTTGCTTCACTTCATATGAAAGAGAAAGAACAGGAAGGCAGGAAGGACAGAGAATAACAGAGATGAGCGGTCTCACAATAATGAGGGGGAATCCTGCTGTCTGGGATCCTAATTGGACCACAGAGGACTGCTTATTCTATTTAGGTGTATTATACTTACATTGCTGAGGAGGTCTGTATTTAATTCCTGTAAGTGATTTCCTTCTGGAATCAGCTCTAGTATTATACTTATATTACTATAACATTCATGGTCCTTCTCAGGGTTAACTCTTGTTTCTCCAAGATGGATTGATCTTTACCAAAGACAAAGAGATTTGTAGAATAATACAGATTTTGTGAAACATCTTACCAGTATCATGCTGCATTGAAGAGGAGGATTCTTCCTGTTCCTTCTTTCTTCTGTCTCTTTTTCTTTTCCAGCTGGTGGTGGTGCAAGAAGTGGGGAGAGAAACAACGATGCAGACCCCAAGATCAGTGAGGGAAGAGAGGAGGAGGCATGTTGAAGCAGAGATTCCCCTGCATCCTGCGGAAAGGACTGATGAAGCTGTGATTTGTTTGCATTTTGTTAAAGACCCCGTATCAGGGGCAGTGACTCGCTTTGCTAAAATACTTGCATCAGGGGCAGTGATTCTCTTTCTTAAAGACCCTGTGCCAAGAGCAGTGACTATGGCCACAAGAGATCATCTCCCATGAAGAAGCTGTAACTGTGGTGAAGAACCCACATCAAAGAAGTTCATTAAAACTATGCACTGAAGAAGCCATGTCCCGTGGGAGGGACCCTGTATCTGCAGAGGCTGCTGCTGTTGGGAAGAACCCACTCCAGTGAAATTTGTTAAGGACTGTGTCCCATAAGAGGGACCCCATATTGGAGCAGGGGAAGAATGCAAGGAGTCGTCCTCCTCTGATAACATGAAGCAGCAGAGACCATCTCTTAGGGACCGACCACATCCCTCATCCCTTGCCCCCCCAAAACCATTGAGTGAGGAGGAGGTAGAGATATCTGGAGCAGTGAGCTGGGCCCGGGAAGAAAGGAGGGGTGGGGGAGGGAGCACTTCTCATCATTCTACTCTCTTTTTGCTTTTTGTTCTGTTCTATTTCTTGTAAGTAGTAGAAAAATCTTTCCTACTTTCCTCTCTAAGTCGAGTACTGAAGTTTGTTTTGCCCGGAACCATAATTGGCAGTGAGCCCTCCCTGTCCTTGTCTTAGTCCACAACAACCTTGCTTATCTTTTTACTCCCATTTCGCTGGGGCCTCTGCCATCCTAACGAGGGTGGGGGGTGAATGGGGACACCGAGCGAGAGACTGTCGTGGTGCTGCTGTGCTAGCTGGGCCAAACCATGAAACTTCCCTGCCCTTGTCTCACTCCACAATATCCTTGGTTATCTTTTTTTCCCCTCCCACCTCGCCAGGGCGTCCAGCATCCTAAGGAGGGTGGGAGTTGATGGGAGATAGTGAGCAAGTGACCGTCAAAATACTTCATTTTTGGCTGGGAAAAAAACCGACATTCATGGAAAACCAAAATAAACCTGTCAGTTATTATAATTTTCTATCAATGTGTGTGCTTATGTTTTTTAATATTGTTTTCAAGTGCAAGATACACTTTTGCTTTAAGATCAAAGATCTGAGATTGTATTACTCTGCAAAAAATGAAGTATGTTGATACAGGCAGGTAATTAGAAGAGAGCTATATAAATTTCCATTACAACAAAACGTGTTCCACTCGACCCACTTCCATGAACATAGATATTTCATACCATTTAATATGGTCTAGGTGTTCCTTTAGTTTTTTAGCACTGTCGTTCTTCCAATATCATATCTGTCATATTTCTGTGACAATTTAAGCTGTCTCAGATCATATTAAACATTTACTGTTGGGAACCTGAATTGAGCCAATCATTATTAGTCAAGATAATGAATGAAGTCTGGAGTGTTATTCGTATTAAGTTCCTAACTTAGAATGAGCTAAAAATGAAAAGACCTAGACTGACTGTCATAGGCGCTTAGAAATCTAGTGCATATGAACTCTTTCCTTATGGATCCCTAAATGTGCCAATTTGGGAAACTGATGTAACAATATTTAATATGAGATCTCATGAAAGAAGAAGGTGATATTTATTTACCAAAACTATCAGTAATTTATTTCTACTGGTGCTTACCCTCATTAATTTAATGCACTCAGTATATTGAAACCACATACAAACATAAAGACATATGTGTCTATTGCTCCGACCAACACTTCTTTGGCCCACGGGAGAAAGGACACCAGCTATTGAAACTGTATTATCTTTACTGGATTCTTCTTAGAGACAGCAAAATAGTTTTTAGGAGACATCTTTTAAATCCTTTAGGGATCGTTAGTCCTGTTATGCAGTGATCATGTTTCGTCTACCCCTTTTCTGCCTTTATTGTTTCAAATACGTTTGAAATAAATGTCTGCAATCTATTTTACAGATGATTGAATGGGAAAAAAAGGGAATGGGAAAAGGAATAATGCTTAGGATACGTCACAGCCTTGTGACCACCTTCCTCTGAGGAACGTCCAGACACTACAACGTTATCAAAACAAGGAGGGAGATAGATGCTTCAAATCTTGCAAGGAAATAATTAACATACCATGGTGATTTTGTCAACTGCAGCAGTAATTATCTAGAGAACAGAAATATTGAGACTACTCTCAAACTGGAAAAACAACTTTGGAGACAAATACTCTCAGTGCTGTCACTTGCTGATGCATCAACTAGGGCTGGGTTACAGCATCTGCTGAAGGAATGTTTCAGAGGCTGGAAGTCTCTGCTGTCTAGAGGAAGGGAAAAAGAGGTTGCGAAGTGAAGGTCGTGGATGTTGATAATTCTCAAAACTGGATTTAAACTCACAGTATTTTTAGTTAGAAACACAAAAGAAACTATGGTTGAACTTAGACTTTATTGCTCCTAGGAAGACAGATGTCTGATCATTCAATAATGTGTCTCAGTATACAAGGAACTCCATAAAATACTCACGCTACCTGAACTTCTTTCAAGAACTCAGACAGCATAACTTGGATTTTGTCAATCATTATGCACATATTTTAAAGTTAAGAAGTGATGCACAATATTTGTACAAAGGTGATATACTGCCCACACGACTTCAGTACACATCAGTATGGTTAAACTTTGAGTTCATGTTTTTTGTGAAGAAAAGATCTAAATATTGTATCTAGGCCCCTATGACGTAATGCACATTTTACATAGCAATTGTAGAGTTATTAGAGTTATTAAGCATTCTTTACAACAACAAAGTCACATGTGAAAAATAAAGATTATATGATGTGAAAATTGTGATAAATAAGTTATGTTAATATGTCCACATATACTGAAGATTTGCTCACTGTAGACAGTAAAACCACATTTTTAAAAATTAGAAGAAAGTTTGAGAAGTTAATGTGGAAAGGCATATTAATTTCATAATTAAAATTGATAACTGTTGTTATTGTTGGCATGTTGCTCTAAATCGAGTGAAATATCAGTTCCTATGAACTGTGAGAATGAAACTGCAAAAAAAGTTGATTTCAGCCAAGATTTTTAAGACTGGTTAGTCTCCTGCAGTGGCAGGCAAGGTTAGAGTAAGATAGAAAAAATAACATTTAAATATCTGTTAAACTAACAAAGAAAAAACAATGATAGCAGCATGACTGACATGAAGAAGTAAAATGTGGCACCATCTTTTACCAAGTCCACATCATAGCATCTATAATACCTAGTGAAAATGGCACTTTATCCTCTTACTTCTTGTCACACACAGCCAGCACCATATTTCAACAGCAAAACTATCTGCAGTTATTTTTTTCCTTTTATGGGATTGTAGATTTTGGCTTTTGAAAAAAAATCTAGCTCCTGTTCTATCTGCATTTCTGAAGTTCAGATGGCTGTGACCAAGAGTCAGCAAAAGAAATGTCAGACTACTAAATCTGTTCAGGAAGATATTTGGCACTATGATTAGATGTCAGCAGAGACATCTTGCAGAAGGATGCTATCAGTAGATCAACCAGACAGAAAAAATGTCATGAATCCAGTTACTGTGGATTCTAACTTCGGTGCTTTGCTTAGAAGAAAATAGACTCTGTCCTCATACCATGGCCGAGCCTGGTACAATCATGACTTGTTTCAACTGGAAGCTTTTTGTTAACTTCACATACATTTCTAGGCACATGTTTTTCCTTTGTCAAAGAGCATGTAAGTGGAAACAAGAATCATTAAAAAAAAAAAAAAAGGTATGTAGTTTATGTCTTATAGTACATAATCCATGCAGCAATAATTATCCATGCCATGTCTCTGGCCAGGGGTTGTATATCTATAAATTATTATTTTTTGGGAATTCCTCTGGTTTCTTCTCCCATCATTTATTGTTTACAAGAAGTTCACAGTTCATTGCATCTGATCACTGATTTTGCTGTGTTTGAAAATAATTATCTCTCATCATTTTTTGACTCACAGGTCTAGCATGGTGTCAAGAGTGACATTGGCACTTCAAGTTGATATAGTGACACTGTGTCATGTTGCTGTAATTTTAAACAAGCCCTGCACTCTCAGCTGGACTGCATTTGTTGTATTTTCTATGTTTCAGAAAAAAAAAAAAAAAGAAAGAAGAGAAAAATATTGTCTTCTAGATCAAAAGTGCCCAAGATCCCTCCAACATTGTGCTGCTATCTGTACTTCTACATTAAAACAGGTTTATTGAAAGATTTCTTTAAGATAGAAAGTATACCACATTCAACCTGTTTCAGATTAACCTCAGTTTTGCATTATTGTCTCTCTCTAGCTTCCCTTCACTTTATTATTTGCCTTGTCTAGAAGTTTCATGGTTTTGTTAGTCCCTGTAGGAGGAATTTATTTTATTCTTCATTCTCTAATTTTCAAAATTACTTTTTTTTTTTTTTTTCAGGAGTACTTGCAAGAGTTCTTTATTAGCTCCATACATTCTAGGTACAAAGTACCTAGAAGTATCATTCAGGCCTCAAAGTAGTCATGTGAATCATATGATTCCATTCCGATTCTATTTGCTTGACTTGTTTTTTCAAAACAGGAGGCATTCCATAACTCAGCTTTATGGGGCTCTGACTCTCAGTAAGAGAGGATGGACTCAGCAAGGAAGCTGCACTTGTAGAAAGAGCTGCCAGGAGATAAGCAAGACCCAAGGAAGTGTCAATCAGGACGCTCTGTTCACTACTGCTGTGTGCAAGCAAAAACCTTCTCAAGTTATATATTGAAAGTTAAATTTGTAACTCAAAAGTTCTTCCTGAATGAGAAGGCTACTGATTGCAACTGCACCACACCTACTACTTCATGACACTTTTATACTTTAAATTTTTGAGGAATAAAATACTCCTCATAACATTCTATTATTAACTACCGAGATAACCAATGATTTGTTATTTTTCTCTTTTTTGTTTTATTTTTTACATGGAAAATTTATCTCAGTTTGCTCATGAAAACAACAGAATAGTTAAAACAATCTAGAGAATACAGTAATATAGTTATATAACACTTGTTAACCCATTCCTTGGATTTAGATGGTGGAATTACGTTTCATTGCACTTTACAAAAAGCTGTTTGTAAATAGCTACGTAAATACATTTTCATTATTAAATTAGCGCTTCATCACTAGACTGGTGAAACTTTGTTAATCACATGTATATTGACCATAAAGTTCTGGGTCAGAAAGGGATCTCTGTCTCCAGCCATCTGCCTTTCACTAGTTGAAAGTATCTATCTTGGCCTATGGAGAATGTTGATAGTTTGGTGGCTGTTGCCCTCATCATTCTGCAAGCATCTTAATCACAGACTGCATGCAAATCTCATCCCACTCTGTGACTTTTGCAACCAAAAAAAAAGTGTAGTAAGAAACACCAGTAGTATACAGTTGAAGTGACATAATATTGATGTAACATAGGACAAATGGAGAGCAAAACAGACTGGTAAGACAGGATAAATCAAACCACAGGCAGCAGTTGGGTTTACAGCAATTAGTGACATGAGTTTCTATCTCACATTTTAATGGAAAACATAATGGAAGTACAGATCTCGAAGGAAGTAAGTAGAGGTAGAATCTGTGTATCTAGCTGCTTAGCATTTAGTGTGTTAATTGCAACTGATACTGTAGTAACTGTTTACATAAAAGTTTCAGGCTATTCATATTTTTAAGACCTTTTACAGAGTAATCAATTTTCAAATAAATTTTATTCCAAATGATACATTCATTATTGGATGTAAACATTCAAATGCTTGACTACTAAGTTAAAATAAGGCAAAGAATCTGTTACATAAAGTGAATCTTAAACTCAGGAAAACTTGGCTACAATTTTTATAGAGTAGGACAAATTACTGTTTCATTATTACAACTAAGGCATTAAATTAAAAGTATTAAGTCTTGTAAGAATAGTTAGACGAAAATTACTTTTATGCCATCACACCATAAAAGTGATATTTTTGTTCATTAGACCAGAAACCAGATTTTTATGGAATTATACACAACAGAAAATTAGACCCTACCACTATTCTGTATATTTTATTTCATTTCATTACATTGGCTTTTATGCTATGTTAAAGGTTATTGCCACTATCACTGCCTTTACTGTCTAAGTTTGTTGAAAGCCTTAGGACACATCATTTAGTAAAATTTACTTGTGAGGGAAGGGGAGATTCTACTTTTTTTTCATTATTACAGAAGATTGCAAATGCTAATACAATATTACTTTTCCACAAATGGTCAATGGACGTAATATTAAAAAATCCTCATTTTTGTAAGTCTCGTGATGATCAGTATTAAAGCCCTGCAGTTTAAGAATAACAGTAGATGAAAATCTCATCTCACTTTCCAAAGAAGCAGGTTACTAGATTCTGTGACTGCAGAGAATTGCATAAAAAATTAACCCAAGAGCACCCTAGGGGCTGAAAAGACAGAAGGCAAGTGTAAAAAGCCAAAAACTTTCTTTTCCATAACAATCTTCCCAGTTTTAGGGGTCTGACTCATGCATTTTTAGTATTTTGGAGTTGACAATAGATTTAACTCTGACTAACAGTAGGAACTGGCTCAGACTCTGAAGGTGGAAGACAATTAGAGTGAAAGTGAAAATGAAATATAGAATCCATGATTTTGAGGTAAGAAAGGAGTGACAGCAGTAAAAATATGACAATGCATTACATATCAGGAAACTCTGGAAACAGGTTGATATGGTCCCAAGGGAAGGATTTTTAAGTAAAACTAAAAAATAAAATAAGGAGTTTCAGGGTAGCTGGCAATTTCCAGGATGCAAAATAGCAAGAATGGGTGTGGAAGAAAGATGACTATATATGGGCAAGTACATGCTTATATATCTGTTATGAAAGATTTTCAGTGACTTGATGTTAAAAAAAAAATCATACCATGAAAAATGGACAGAATTTATAAATCAGAATAAGACTAAAAGCAGAACACGTATTTAAATGGGAAAAAGTAATATATGATAAGGGGAAAAAAAAGGGGAAAAAAACCCCTCACAACTTAAAACTAGCAAGTACTAGATAGAATAATAAAAGGATTCCTTAATTGTTTTCAAGAAAGGATATCTTGACTATTTAATAGGAAAAATAAACAAGCAGCAGATGAAAAAAGATAGATTGAAAAGGTCAATTTATTTTTTGCATTGTTCTTGATGAAGGGTTTGAATGTAATGAAATGTGTAACAAGTAAAACTGTAGTAAAAACATAGTCCTCAATGAAGAAAGATAAAACGTCATGTAGATAATCGTGTTTGAGGTAGCAAGGTCTGGTGAAATTTGCTGCATTTAGAGAAAGCAATCACAATCATTCCAGATCTATTGACAAGTATTATGGAAAAATCACAAAGGAAGAATGAATACCTTAAGAGAAGGTAAACCATCAAATATAATCTCTGTGTTTTAAAAAGATAAAGTGAATATGTGGGATTTATTGCTGGAAATTACAATCATTTTTCACACCTGAAAAGATACTAGGAGAGGTTATTAAACAATCCATTTCTAAACACCAAGAGGATAGTAACATTTTAAGAAACAATTGAGAGATTTATCAAGATCATGTAATGTCAAACAAATTTGATTTCCTCTTTGCTTTAGATAATTGATCAAAGAAGAAAGTTTGAAGAATAATTTTATTTTTTCTTAGTAAATTTTTACTTTTCTTTAGTAAATGATATAACACATGAAATCTCATAAGTAAATTACAGAGAAATAGTATACAGTAGAAGTTATGGGAATTAAAATCTTTACTCAGAGAATAGGTGACACTTTGTAATTGATAATCTTGATGAGCTTCTCAAGTGTGAAAACAGAATTCAAGAAGAGAAGTATTTGTGTTCACAATTATGTTAACAATATATACTGGTAACTCACAGAGATATTTTATAAGGATTACAAACTCTAAAGATTTCTGTACATTCTAAAAATCAATCACAATTCTTAAAAAAATACTTTGAAATAGACTGATGAATTGTCCATCATTTTGAATGAAGATTATACAGTTTTATTTGTAGCCATGAGAAACAAAATGAATTAGGAAAAAAAAATCAGGTATAGGGAAAACTAAACAATAAAATGGGGACATAGAAAAAAAGGATATGAAAGGATATATCAGAAATATGTGCTAGACTGTTTCAGTACTTTTGTATCAGAGCAGCTGGTGGGCTAGATTAATTCTTTGGTTTCCTCCCATATTGTGGAGGATATTATAGCAAACAAGTGACACAGTTTTGCACTTTATTTAGGAATCTCTTCCTGTAAGGGGAAAAAAAAAAAGTGTCTATTAAGCTTTATGATTTAAGAGTAGACAAATTCTCATTGAAATTGATAACTCAGTTTTTCTTGATATCACTTTCATTATTGATCTATATGATTAGTATTTTGTTGTTAACTAAATTGTATTAAAAGTTAGTAAACATTTTGGTCAAATTCAGGAATATGGTACACTTCTGTAATAGTAAGCATGAGCTAACAAATTAGGTTGCTTTCCAGATGATGTGGGAGAAAGCTGGAAATCTTTAAGTAATTGAATTTTTTTCTGCTGATAGTTAACCAGAAGAATATAGCTTTGCTCTACTGTAAAGAAAACTTGCAAATAAAGCAAGTATCGTGTAAGAGCAGAATTTAGTAATCTGTCTCATAAATGGATGATTACCACTTTCAAAAGTTTTAATATTCATACTACTTTTTGTTATAAGTGATACATATTCCTAGAAAGTCATATGACTGTGAGAAAAATGGAATACCAATCTAGAAAGGTAAACCAGGTCAAAAGGTTAAGTACTTATTACACATATAAAAGTTTAAAATTACTAGAGTACTTACCATCATATTGTTTTGCTTGTTTACGTCACCAATAACAAACTATGTGAATGACAGTCACTATTTTTTTTTTTTTTTTGCTAGATCTTAGAATCACAGAATGCTAGGTGTTGGAAGAGACCTTTAGAGATCATATAGTGATATCTCCCTACCAAAACAGTCTCCTCTTACCTAGACTAAACAGCTCCAGGTCCTGCAGCCTTTCTTAATAAGGAAGATGCTCCAGTCCCCTGATCATCTGGGTGGCCCTGGGCTGGACTCTCTCCAGAGAGATCTTTCTTGTAAGTATTTTTGTTCTCATTTAGTTTAAAAAAAAAACAAAACAATAAAATATAATAACTATAGTTCTGTCTTATTCTCATGACTTGGATTCAGTTCTGCAAAAATCTGTTTTTTTAATTTTGCCCAGATAGTAATGAAGCACCATGATAGTCTCTTGCTTACTGTCCCCCATCAACTCCCACCCTCTTTAGGATGGTGGAAGCCTCAGTGAAATGGGAGTTAAAAAAAACAAAACAAGGATGTTGTGGATTGAGACAAGGGCAGGAAGGGCTCGCTGCCAGTAACGGTTCTGGGCAAAAGGGACTTCACTATTCGACTTAGAGAGGAAAGTAAGGAAAGTTTATTCTACCTCCTACAAGAAACAGAATGGAACAAAAAAGCACAACTAGTCCAGGAGGCATCTTTATGGGTTTGTAAAAATAACTATTGTGTGATGGCAACTCATGCTGTCCTATGTTGAAGCATATACTTCAGCCTAATTTTTCTTAGTCATATTAAGGCTCTGGTTTTGAATTGACTGGGTTAAAAATAACTTTTCGTGATTTTGGGTTTACAAGTCAATAAATATTAGTTATCAGTTGCAAAAAAGTGATGTGAAAGAACAGTGACATGAATTGAACAAAGTGATACATAATAATTTCTTCAAACTTTTCTAGAGCTGGAATAGAGTAATAATTTATTCCTGTTTTAATTTTTGTTTTGTTTATTTAATTAAAGCTGAATATAATTTATTGCATTATTAAAACTTTATTGTCATTTATATTTACCCTAAAACTACAGTTGCTTTGAAATCTCTAGCTTACCATGGAAAATAACAGATTATACCAGTGTATTTGCATCTGGTTATTTGATGTGAAAAAGAGTGTGTTATGACCATTTCTTACAAAAGAACAATCAAAAGCCTTCCTTGCTTTTGTCTCTTGTTTTTGAAGCTGGTTATGTAAAAATGTTAATCATTGAAGTTCAGGTTGGTAACTTCCTCACATTACCCAGCATCTAAAGAAGGTATAAACAAGACCCAAAGCACAACCAGAATTTAGCTACAATTTAGTCTTGAAACTACTTTTCTCACATCATGTCCTAAACTTTAGATGTTGGAACTACAGACAAAATCAAGATCTGGCTTTATTCTTACTAGGTCAAATAAAAATAGCACAGAAACACAACAGTAAGGACTTTAAGGACTGAGAACAATAATTCATATTGGGCTTGTGCTGGAACTGTGCACATTAAATCTTAGCTGTAGCACACTTCTGAGCATTGCAGGATGTTCACCAAACTCTCAAATATTATTTTAAAAGAATAAATGAGTGCCAGTTGATAGAGATGAAAGTATTAAAAAAACAGATTGTAAAGGAATATGAATATCGATTATAGGAAGGAAGTCAGGATTCAGTCACCTACAGCATAAGGAGAAGGATTAAGTGGGTGTATCATGTAGATTATCCATTAGTATAAGAAACCGTCTGAATTCCTCTCCCTGTACTTCACCTGGAAATTCTATTCCCCTGTAGGTGAACATATAACACTGAAAGCCAGGAGTCCAAAATTAAGGTTACTTGGATTTATGAAGCAACTAGCCAGAATTCAAAAGTGGCTTAGAAAGGCTAACTGGAAGTAGGAAATATTTAAATCAGAAGGTGAAATTGGAAGTTTTAGAGACACTATAGAGTTCCCTTTAGAGTAAAGTTTAATATAGGAAATGCACTGCTTTCTGATAAGCAGCTTCCAGGAAAGATATCAGAAAGAAAGCTACAGCTTTTCTATGTGCTTGTAGGTTTTAAAATGTAGGTGACTTGTTTAGAAAGTGTAGTAGGCGTCCGGAAGATCTCGGATTGTAACGCGAGGGGTGAAGAGGAAGTGAGAGGTCTGGCACGGGGCAGAGATAGAGGAGGTGCTTATGCCAGCAGATATAAGGGCATAACATAAACAATAAGGGGGAGACGGAGACGGAGACGAGGACGGAGACAGAGCACCATCCACACCGTGTGTGCAGTGATCCTTTCCCTGGACTGTCGGAGAGCTGGGAGATCAGTCTGAACCACCACGTAGTGTTGCCTGCAACGGCAACAAGAAAGTAAGATGGAAACTTTGGCAGAGTGAATTGTGTGTAGTGGAATATAAGAGAAAGAACAGCATATGTGCAATAAATGGCAAATTCATGCCATTGCTCCCGAGGGGCCTTAGAATGGCTGTAATTACTATCTACTAAATCAGTTATTAAGCCACATTTGCCCTTGCTATCACTAACTATATTAACATCTGTACCCTACTAGTGTTCATATCAACATCTACTCATTATGGCTCCAAAGCAATTTCATTTTAAAAGTGCACAAAAGGAAAAAAAAAAACCATTTAAAAATCATAGCTTAGAAACAGAACAAGTAAACTGCAAAGGCATCTGATAAGGTGTAGATGTAACTTTTAACTTCTATAAAGAGAAAACCAATTGAAGTAACTAAAATATTTAATTGCAAAAGCAGAATCTTAATTCAGAGTAAAACACTTTGTGCTGTGCTTGGCAAAACTGCAAGTTCTGAAAACTACAAAATCCCAAGTTCCTAGACCACAGACTAATTTTTTTTTTTTTTTCATTTTCACTAGGTATGCTAGCAATCTCAAAGCATGAACTTTTTCAGTCTTTGTCCATATTATAAATGTTGTTTCTCTGAATGCTGAACAGCTCTGGAGGATTCTTGTTTTGCTACTTTCTACTTTATCGTGCTTCTTCATACAGTGCTTAAACTGCACTGTCCCTTAATCGTGATTAAATACACTGACCTCATACATTTCCTATATATTTTCTACCAGTCTTCATGTCAAGATCTTTACATTCTCTTGACAAATGCTGTGCAAGACAGAAATGGGATGAAATCTATACGATAGCGAGATATATATGTACCTTGCATACACAGGGAAAGGTTTCATTCCTTACTAAAGTAACTTTTACTGACTTCTCAATCACTTAGGCTGGTAAACTGCTCCAGTGAATTAATGTACTGATCAGTGCTCTGTACCCATATTGTTAGGTAGTTGGTATATTTGCAAATAAGTTGCATTGTCCATTGCCAGAGACTAAGATGTCAGAGGAAAAGAAAAAAATGTCTATAGACTTGCCTGGATGTGTTCCTGTGCAACTTGATCTAGGTGGACCTGCTTCAGCAGGGAGGTTGGACTAGATGATCTCTAAAGGTTCCTTCCAACCCCTAGAATTCTATTATTCTATGATATGTAACTGTTCCTACATTTAACTCTGTATATTTCCATTTGTAGTGGCCTTGTGTGACCAAGTTCTGATAATTAGTAGGTTCTTTAAAAAGAGTTACTAGAAGTTTCTCATGTAGCCGATAGAGCTAGTGCCAGGCATCTCTAAGACTGACCTACTGCTGACGAATGTCAAGTCAATTAGTGATGGAGGTGGCACCTCCATGATTAACATATTTCAGAGGGGAAGAAGATGCTATGAAGATGCTAAACTGTATCAGCAAAAGGGAGTGAGAATGTGAGAACAACATCTCCATAGACACTGAGGTCAGTGGAGAATGAGGGGGAGGAGATGCTTAGGTGCTAGAGGAGAGATTGCCTTGTGACCTGTGTTGAAGACCATGGTGAGGCAGGCTGTTTCTCTGCAGCCCGTGGAGAACCCCAGGCTGGAGCAGGTGGATGCCTGAAGTAGGCTGTGACCCCGTGGGAAGCCCATGCTAGGGCAAGTTCCTGCCAAGCCCTGGGAATCTGTGGGGAGAAGAACCCACACCAGAGCAGGTGTGCTGTCAGGACTTGTGACTCTATGGATGAGATCCACACTGGGGTAGTTTATGATGAATTGTAACCCAAGGGAAAGACTTATATGGGAGAAGTTTGTGAAGGACTGTCTCCCGTGGGAAGCACCCCACACTGTAGCAGTGAGAAGTGTGAGGAGGTGTACCCTTGAGAGGAAGCAGTGGCAAAGTTCATTTGTGGTGAACAGACCATAATATCCTTTGCCTTTTCGCTTGCGCCACTGGTGTGGAAAAGTTAGAAACCTGGGAAGAAAGGAGGAATGGTTGTATTTGTTTTAAGGTTCAGTTTTTGTTTCTAATTGCCTTAATTTGTTTTGTTTGATTTTAATAAATCAAACCATTGCTCCCCAAGTTGAGTCTGTTTTGTCCATGATGCTAATTGCTGAGTGATCTCTCCAACCTTATCTTGATTTATGAGACCTTTGTTATATTTCTTTCTCTCCTGTTCAGTTTAGAAGAGGGAGTGATAGAATGTCTTGGTGGGCATCTGACACCCAGACACCGTTAAACCACCACATCATTTTTTAAACATAACAGTTCTGTGAACCCATGTTTCTGGAAGCAACAGATGTAGCTGTTTGGCACACATTTGTTGTTTGTTTATTTGTTTGGAGTTTTCAGTGTTATTGTTTTGAGCTGTTTATTTGATTATTTCGCTGCATTGAAGGGAACAATTGTCTCTATTCTTGGTCCACTTGATCACATATGAAATGTATAGCATTTCAAGTATACCAATTGGCAGTTCAATAATAATCTGAACTGGTTAAAATTACATAATCATTCTGCCTGAGGCATATAAATGATCCTGCAATGCTGTGCATACATTATGATAAAAGTAATTTTTTACTCTGGGAAAGAATCAAATAGATAATGGGAGTGGTGAACATATTAATCAATTTCAAGCAATAATTCACAGCTCAAATATTGAAAAAGGAGAAAATTATTTTATAGGTGCAAATACTAAGAAATGGAATCTTCATTAACATTGTCTAAACTTTTTTACTCAGAACTACATCATTTATGTGAAATGCATAATTTAAAGGTCAGACAAATCTTCCAGTTTTCAAACAAGAATATAGACCTGAAGTTTCAGAACTTCTAACATCCATAAATCCATCTCAGATTGTAGGTCAAACTCTTTTCAGAGAAAAGTTTTGGATTTACAATGCTGAAAACTTTTCTCAGGCTCAAACCACCAGACTTTATTGTCTTTATAAACAGAAATGTCTTAAAAGAAACACTTCCTGAGCCAAGAAATAATTTTCTTTTTTAGAGCTTCATCTGATAATTCTAATGGCAGAGATCTCAGGGCAGTTTGTGATGTACTCAGCAAGATGTCATGTTTATTGTATCTATAGAAGACATTTATTGCTTTATACAGTGTGATGTCTTTTGGGATTTTTACTGAAATATATACCATTAAATCACCTTCAGCCAATTGCTACTTTCACATCTGTGGGGTATCTGCCAAAAAGTAGAGATACAGGCGGAATGCAATTTCAAATTATTAAGGTTGCCTGACTGTTTCCACCTAACTTATTAGAAAAAAAAGATTTAACCATAGACAATAAATTGTAAGTTTTAAATTCCCTAGTCAGGCTACTAGTAACAGTATAAAGGATTTTAGACATGCAAAAAAGGTCTGTTTCTAAAACATGCAAAGTTTGGTTTAATGTGTAATATTTATAGGTTTTATAAACCGAAAGGCAAAAACTCCATTCATTTAAATAAGTCTACTTTCCTGCTAAGATTTGGAATTGATTCTATTTGTGTTTAGAATAAATTAATAAATGAACATTTTGAGGCATTGAAGACATAGATCATGATTCTGACAAATGCAATACACTCATTACACTTTTAGGAGCACTGGAGAACTGGAACATGAGGTTTTTATGTCTGCCCCTCTGAAGATGAGTAAAACTTTTTATGGAAGGATAGATTAGCAAATGAAACATATAACAGTTGCTTTTTGTTCCCTTTTTAAGCTACCTGGGAAGCAAGAGCAAAAATAATCTCTTGAATTTTTGTTTCGTCCTCATGTGATTTTATTTTAGAGGAAAGATTCTCCATTGCACTCATATGTATCTCTGTATCTTGGTTTATGAAGCAAATAGCCTCCAGAAGTCCCTTTCAAAGTAAATTATTCTATTATTCTGTGAATCTTGGCTGAGAACCAATAGTGCAAAAATACAATAATTTTTTTTTTTTAAAATCTTGATTAATGAAACCAATAAAGTGATCTTTAAAAAGATTACTTAGGAGGGCTGTATAACAACAGCATAAAAATAAAATTACATGAGTTTTAAATGACAGAGAAAATAAAGAATTAATGGAACACAGAAAAATGTGTGCAAAGGTTGATTCTATCTAGGAAGTGTCACCAACTAAGGCATAGTGAATAGGTTTCTCTTAACCTAATGTTAGTCAGCTAAATGCTAATCAAAGATGCAAGGATGGACTCTGTAAAACCTCTTACCGACTGTCACTCAGTCTATCGTCTGTCTCATATAAGAGCATTTCTATCACAGTTGTATAGAATCTAGACAACTAGCTTAATTTAGATGCTTAATTTACAGACAAACAGCATTAAACAAAGTGAGTGTTGAACACATCACCCAATTTTGTCAAAATAAGCTATATATGCTCCATTGCTTTCTCTAAGGTTCAAGAGATACAGGTGTTGTAACAGAATAGATCACAAACATCAATAAAATGCCTGATAGTGTATCCTCAATAGAACAAGATTGAAGAAAATCAATATCTCCTTCTGAAGGACATGAGCTGAAACCTTGAAAGACTGCCATAAAACAATTGGTAGCACTTCAATGATGTATTAGTCAGATTAATAAAATTAATTCAATTTTTGACATTGTTGAAGGTGAAACCCTTATTTTGATTTTACCATATTGGAAAATATATTTTACTTTATTCTTATTGTTCTATAGTCATGTCATTAAGATATATCTGAATTTCTTCTAAAAGGGGTTGGAAGACCTCTTGTTCTCTTACAAGGTAAATGTCAAAGCTATGTCCAATTGCTACAGTAAAATAGAAAATTAAATCAATACACTATATAACGTGTTAGTAAAGCCATAAGATATATTTTCTCATTTACTGAAGAATCTCTAACAAAATTAATCTACAGGAGTTGTTAACTGTAAACAGTTTCAGGAAACAAGCAGGTAAAGGTCAAACCGATGAAATAGGATAAAATTATAAATGAAAAATCTTATATCTCCTCACATATTTCCTGGTGTCAATTCAGAGCAAGAAGGAGCTTACTGCTAGATCTACACAGAATTAGCTTTAAATGCATTTTTTTCTATTTACTGGAGACATTATATGTGTGCATATGGGCTGAGCTGTGAACGCTACTTAATAGGAAAGATCGATGATACCTACCTTTGCCAATTGTTTTCAGCTTAGATGATCATATATGACTATGATCTTCAGGAAGACTTTACTCAACCTTTTTCCTGTTTATAATTCCAACAGTTAGTTTTGGAAAAAATTTGACAAGTTTCAGCTAACTACAAAAGCTTCCTCAACTAACATGTGAGAAGACACTGAGATAGCTGGAACATTTTTACCTTAAAAAGAGAAGGCTTTTATAAATGTATATACATGATGGGAGAGAGATTCAGTAAGTCAGAATCAGATTCCTCTCAGTGTTGCCCAGTGAAGCACAAACTGAAGTACAAGAAACTGTACTTAAATAAAACAAAAGAATGGGTGTTATTGTGAAGGAAGTCAAACACTGAAGCAGGTTGCCCAGATAAGTTATGGAATCACAATTCTTGGAGATCTTCAAAACCTGACTGTACCATCCTGGTCTAGCTGATCCTGCTTTAAACAAAGGTTAGAACTAAAGTGTCCCCAGAGGTTCCTGCCAATCTCAAATATTCTGTGAGCTTCTGATAGTCTCTCTGAGAGAATATTGCTCCTTGAGTGGTCTTAGTCGTTTTTGCAATAGATTTATGTACTCTTCATGTAACAGAAGATGATTAACTTATATGCATTTTAGTATTTTCATTGAAAATCTCCCTGACCATTAAATCTTTGATATTTTGTTGATTAGATTGGTATTTTTATTGTAACTGCTATAGTTTTTCTATTTTGTCATTTTTGCTCCAGTCATGAACACTCACAATGAGATTCATTTTGTACATCCTTCTCTGGAAAGATTACTTCTTCACTACAGGAGAAGGTATGTCAAGAACCAGCTTAGACAAAATGCATGGGTTTTATGAGTAAAAACAGGAGAGATAAAGTATTCATAAACATCTCCCAGAAAAAAACAAACAAACATATAAATAAATAAGTGTCAGAAGTTAAGCAAACTATCTCATCACTCAAAAAGCAGATTAATTAGTGCTGATTTGGAAATATAAGTAAACATTTTTGGATGTGCATTCTGATGTAATGTAATTGTCTTTAAAAAGAAAAGGAAAAATCTCCTTATATGCATTTTTTTTATACAATGTGGCAGAAGATGTGCTTTTCCTTGTAGAACATGAAATACATCTTAACACATTCTCTTGTAAAATAAAAATTCCTTCTGGAGGAATGGCAAAAGAGAATTCTAATTAACATTAAGCTGTGTGATGGTTTGCACTTGATAGCTTGACTTTTAATTTCAGTGGTTACTCACAGAAGACACTGCGTTTGCTCAGCCATATGACATCTTATTTCTATTACAAAGATAAAGTTACATTTTCTTTTATAAGGTCAAATTTCTGAGGAACAGTACTGATAACATTGTTTTGACATCGAGCACAAGAAGCTATCATGCTGTGCTAACCAGCATTACTAGAATTCATGTGTTTGCAACGTAGCTAATAAACTATGTACTGCAGTGACTACAGTTGTTCACAACTTACTTTCAGGCATGATTATTTAGTACTTTCAAAAAAGGTGAGTATTAAAGACAAATCCTGAAAATAATTTTACCCTTGACACAGGACAGTTCTCAAATGTCTTCTTTTTGGCAGATTAGTGTTCAACTAAACTTTACTAGTCTGTGTATATTTTAACTCAAAACTGATTTTATTATGTTCTTGGAATTTCACAGACTTATCATATTTAGAAATAATTTCTATTTTAGAATCGTATCTCTACTAAAATATAATAACTTTGAGTGTTGTTCTTCGTGTTTCTTACACTTTTTTTTTCATAATAGTTGTTAATATTGTTACTGGTTTTTATAGTCAGATGTGAGAATAGCTAGCACAGCACATGGGGGATCAAAGTGGATAATCCAGTTAGATGTCAAGTTGTCATCTTGATCTTAAAATCTTTTTATTTTATCTTTTTTCTCTTGTGACCATGGCCAATAATTTGTCCGGCAAGTCTTTCAGGCAATTTACTGTCAAGCTGCTTTCCATTCAGTTAGCCTCACAACTTGTCCTGGAGACCTGGATGTCCTGTCCTTGCCTAGATGTAATATTTGGCGTTTCCCTTTGTTAAACTTCAGCTCATATCTTCAGCTTGTCAAGGTCACTTTGAATGGTAGCACAGTCATATGATGGTGCCACTCCTCACAGTTTTGCATCATCCTCAAATTTCCTGAGACTGTACTCTGTCCCATTATCTGAGTCATTAATGAAGATGTTAAAAAAGTACTGGGCCCAGCATTAGTCCTTGGAGTATATTGTTAGTGTCTGCAATTCAGATGGATTCTGTAATGCTGATCATGAGACTCTAAGCCCAGCATTTCCATTTTCAATCCACCTTCAAATTAAAAGCATTTTTAAAACAAATGGCTATGCTATACCAAAATAGCTTTTCCTGTCATATAATCCTAGTCATATAATTGCTTTCTTATGCTGAACCATTAGTTCGTTGTTAGTTCGTTGGAGCTACATGAAACTATGGCTGGAAAATGATAAGGTCATCCCCATAGTGAAATAGAACACATAGCCATAACTCATAATAAATAAATGAGAAAACAGTACAAAAACTTAAAATCAATCCATTCTCTTTCACTACTGAAATTTATCACTAAAGTTTTAGTAGTGCAAAGGATATTGCAAAAAACATACTCAGGAAAATTTCAGTTTGGTCATTGAGATCCTCAGTGGGTTGCTATTCTGTTGTTGCAGGAGGACAGTTTGCTGTAGACTAGATTTTAAACTCCATAGGCAGAATTGACTTTTATATTCAAGTCTACAGAATGCTTACTCTGTTTAGTACTTCTGAGTAGACCTTTAGTACTAATAGCGACATATAAAGATTACAAATCCTGCTATATTAGCAGAAAATTATTTCAAGTGTTTCCTGCCAAATGTCAGATTGTTCTTAAAATTCATTTAATTGTTTCCTTAGTAGGAATCACTAAGCCTTCTTTTAATAAAGTAGTTATATATCTGAAATTTTGTGCTGTTTCTTTAATTAGTTGATAGAGGACGGCATCTAATAGTAGCACTAGAAAATGACACATTGCACCTACACTATGAATGCTACTGTTGAAGTAAATCTCTTGCCAGTGAATATCATAGAATGGTAGGGGTTGGAAGGGATCTTTAGAGATCATCTAGTCCAACCTCCCTGCTGAAGCACGTCAACCTAGATTAGGTCACATAGGAACATGTCCAGGCAGGTCTTGAAGATCTCCAAGGAAGGAGACTCCACAACCCCTCTTGGCAGCCTATGACACTGCTCCCTCACCCTCACAGTGAAATAGTTTTTTCTTATATTTAAATGGATTTTTTTGTGTTCCAGCTTAATTCCATTACCCCTTGTCCTGTTGCTAGATATCATAGAAAAAAGAGATGCCGCAGCCTCCTGACACCCACCCTTTAGATATTTGTAAATGTTAATAAGCTCTCCCCACAATCTCCTCTCCTCTAGACTAAACAGCCCCAATTCTCGNTTAACACATTCTCTTGTAAAATAAAAATTCCTTCTGGAGGAATGGCAAAAGAGAATTCTAATTAACATTAAGCTGTGTGATGGTTTGCACTTGATAGCTTGACTTTTAATTTCAGTGGTTACTCACAGAAGACACTGCGTTTGCTCAGCCATATGACATCTTATTTCTATTACAAAGATAAAGTTACATTTTCTTTTATAAGGTCAAATTTCTGAGGAACAGTACTGATAACATTGTTTTGACATCGAGCACAAGAAGCTATCATGCTGTGCTAACCAGCATTACTAGAATTCATGTGTTTGCAACGTAGCTAATAAACTATGTACTGCAGTGACTACAGTTGTTCACAACTTACTTTCAGGCATGATTATTTAGTACTTTCAAAAAAGGTGAGTATTAAAGACAAATCCTGAAAATAATTTTACCCTTGACACAGGACAGTTCTCAAATGTCTTCTTTTTGGCAGATTAGTGTTCAACTAAACTTTACTAGTCTGTGTATATTTTAACTCAAAACTGATTTTATTATGTTCTTGGAATTTCACAGACTTATCATATTTAGAAATAATTTCTATTTTAGAATCGTATCTCTACTAAAATATAATAACTTTGAGTGTTGTTCTTCGTGTTTCTTACACTTTTTTTTTCATAATAGTTGTTAATATTGTTACTGGTTTTTATAGTCAGATGTGAGAATAGCTAGCACAGCACATGGGGGATCAAAGTGGATAATCCAGTTAGATGTCAAGTTGTCATCTTGATCTTAAAATCTTTTTATTTTATCTTTTTTCTCTTGTGACCATGGCCAATAATTTGTCCGGCAAGTCTTTCAGGCAATTTACTGTCAAGCTGCTTTCCATTCAGTTAGCCTCACAACTTGTCCTGGAGACCTGGATGTCCTGTCCTTGCCTAGATGTAATATTTGGCGTTTCCCTTTGTTAAACTTCAGCTCATATCTTCAGCTTGTCAAGGTCACTTTGAATGGTAGCACAGTCATATGATGGTGCCACTCCTCACAGTTTTTCATCATCCTCAAATTTCCTGAGACTGTACTCTGTCCCATTATCTGAGTCATTAATGAAGATGTTAAAAAAGTACTGGGCCCAGCATTAGTCCTTGGAGTATATTGTTAGTGTCTGCAATTCAGATGGATTCTGTAATGCTGATCATGAGACTCTAAGCCCAGCATTTCCATTTTCAATCCACCTTCAAATTAAAAGCATTTTTAAAACAAATGGCTATGCTATACCAAAATAGCTTTTCCTGTCATATAATCNCCTGTGAATACATGGAGAGAGGAGTCTATGCTGTCAGCACTTGTGACACTGTGGGGAATCCACACTGGAGGAGTCTGTTCCCTAAGGACTGCTTCCCCCATGAAAGGATCCACACTGGAGCAGTTTGTGAACTTTAGCTCATGGGAAAGTCTCATACTGGAGAAGTCTGAGGAGGACTATCTCCTATGGGAAGGGCTCCACACTGTGGCAAGGAAAGTGTGAGTCTTTCCCTTCCGAGAGGAGCAACAGAAAAAGTGTGTGATTAACCAACCGCAACACTCATTCCCTGTCCCCTTGTGCCACCTGAGGGGAGGAGGTGGTCCCCAAGAAAGAAGGAAGGGGTGGGTAAAGGTATTTTTAATATTCTGGTTTTATTTCTCATTAGTCTATTCCATTTTCATTGGTAATAAATTAAACTAATTCATCACAAATTGAGTTTGTTTTGCCCATGATGGCACTTGCCGACTTACCTGTCCTTATGTCAACTTGCAAGCCCTTTAGTTATATTTTTTCTACTCTCTCCAACTTAACAGAGGGAGTGATAGAAATGACTTGTTGAGCACCTGGCACCCAGCCAGGGAACCACCACATATGACTTGGGATACCCTGTCTGGCCTCCAATCCCTGCTTCAAAAGGGACCAGATTTCTTGTAAGACCTATAACAANAGCCTCCTGACACCCACCCTTTAGATATTTGTAAATGTTAATAAGATCTCCCCACAATCTCCTCTCCTCTAGACTAAACAGCCCCAATTCTCATAGCCTTTCCTCATATGAAAGATGTTCCAGTCCCCTGATCATCTTGGTGGCCCTGCACTGGAAGTTCTCTGTCCCTCCTATTGAGTAGCCCAGAACTGGACACAGGACTCCAGATGAGACCTCACCAGAGTAGAATAGAGCCTGCTGGCCTACTTGACCTGCTGGCCACACACTTCTTGATGCATCCCAGAATGCCATTGGCCTTCTTAGCAGTGAATTGCTATATAAGAATATATAAGAAATTTAAACTATGTGAAGCGTTTAGAGTCATATTGTAAATCTAGATAAATATAGTCTGATCTATGTGTTTAGAGGTTGTTGTTGAAAGTTGGTGTCTAAGTACCTATTCAAATCAAAGAGATCTATACATTCTATACATTTCATAGCTAAAGAGCTAATGGCATTTGAGATGACATAGGATATCCTGCCTCGATATCAGCTGTTGGTTTTGAGGTCTCAGGACTTCTACACTGCTATTTTATCATATCTGCTATCACCACTGTGAATACCTCACTTACAATTTGCAAACTAAAGACTGTAGATGTGGATATTTTTTGAGCTCAGTTACTCTATAGACACTGTGACAGGATTTGCTTCAACTCCTTTCACTGTCATGGAAACTTTCACACTTACTACATGTGTAAACACGAACAATGCAGATCCTTACATTTTCATGTTAACAATCCAGAGATCGACCTAACCTAGAAGTGCAATTTAGTTCCTTTACAGCAGATATTAGTAACTATTTTATACAATATATTGTGTTTATGTAGCAATGTTTTGGTAGCAGAAAAACTATAACAATAGCTTCTGTGAGAAGCTTCCCCTGTGCCACTGGGCAAGGTCAACCCCATCAGTGATAATGATAATGCCTCTGTGATTAATATGTGTGAGAAGGGAAAGGATGTTAATTAAAACCTGAAAAACTATAGCAGAGAGAGGAGTAAGAATGTGAGAGCAACAAATCTGTAGACACCCAGGTCAGTGAAGAAGGAGGGAGAGAAGGTGCTCCGAGTGCCAGAGTAGAGATTCCCCTGCAGTCTGTGGTGCAGCACATGAAGAGGCAGGCCCTGTCCCTGCAGCCACGGAGGCCATGGTGGAACAGAGATTCACCTGCAGCTCCTGCACCCAGGAGGAAATGGATGTCTGAAGGAGGATGTGACTCCATGGGAAGATCACTCAGGAACAGGGTCCTGGCAGGACCTGTGAATACATGGAGAGAGGAGTCTATGCTGTCAGCACTTGTGACACTGTGGGGAATCCACACTGGAGGAGTCTGTTCCCTAAGGACTGCTTCCCCCATGAAAGGATCCACACTGGAGCAGTTTGTGAACTTTAGCTCATGGGAAAGTCTCATACTGGAGAAGTCTGAGGAGGACTATCTCCTATGGGAAGGGCTCCACACTGTGGCAAGGAAAGTGTGAGTCTTTCCCTTCCGAGAGGAGCAACAGAAAAAGTGTGTGATTAACCAACCGCAACACTCATTCCCTGTCCCCTTGTGCCACCTGAGGGGAGGAGGTGGTCCCCAAGAAAGAAGGAAGGGGTGGGTAAAGGTATTTTTAATATTCTGGTTTTATTTCTCATTAGTCTATTCCATTTTCATTGGTAATAAATTAAACTAATTCATCACAAATTGAGTTTGTTTTGCCCATGATGGCACTTGCCGACTTACCTGTCCTTATGTCAACTTGCAAGCCCTTTAGTTATATTTTTTCTACTCTCTCCAACTTAACAGAGGGAGTGATAGAAATGACTTGTTGAGCACCTGGCACCCAGCCAGGGAACCACCACATATGACTTGGGATACCCTGTCTGGCCTCCAATCCCTGCTTCAAAAGGGACCAGATTTCTTGTAAGACCTATAACAAGGAGTCTACACTGATAATAGTCTGCCTTTAGGTATGTGCACCATTTTTAAACATCTAACTTTTAGATGGTTAAAATACTATAAGATTAAAATCAGTCAAGATGATTTAATTTGGATTAAATTTAGCCATCATGAGTAATAGTGTAATCTTAAACATATCTACATGCTTTGCTGGTTAGTGGGATATTTGGACTGAATTCAGATCCCATTTGACTCCTGGAGACATTTTAGATGTATTTGAATATTATTCCTTACTCTGAATTGACAGTCCAAAAAGATGTTTGGCCTTCACAGTTCACATATTCCCTGCTGTATAGAACTTTTATATAAACATCAATATCCTTAAGTTCTCAGGCTGAATAGCTGGAATTTATTTGTTATAAACTGTATTTGAGACTGATTTGGAACATTTGATGACAGTAAGTGCAATGTTTGTTCAGTTAATTTTAACATGTGAGTTTCACAGACTGTTCTGGCTTTCCATTAGTTGATAATGCGTTTCTGTAAATAGCTATTTTACAAATTGTATCTTGAGTTCAAAAGCCAGTCACAGTTTTCACAAATTTTTATATTTGAACACCAAGAGATATTAGATCATCTCATCTGTTCTCCTGAGTACCTGAAACCTATAGAACAATATTAGATTAATTTTAGAATTTGCTGAAGGCATATCTCTCTGGAAATGTGTCTAATCTAATTTTTAAAAAAAATCAGAAATAAAGAATCGTTTCCTTGTCACTTTATGTTCATTTTCTCTCTTGACACATAAAAACTGAAATTTTGAATTTCAGTTATAGTCAGTTTACTCTTAATACTTTCCCAGGTAAATTAAAAGTGTTTCTGAATTTGCTCCCTTTGGTTTACTGTATGTACAGTAATGAAGGACTTTGTAACCAGTAATTCAATTGTGTCATATTATAGATTCCATGTCAGAATAACTCAGAGTGTGAGTTCATGTATTATCTTGAAAAATANCTGTGCCACTGGGCAAGGTCAACCCCATCAGTGATAATGATAATGCCTCTGTGATTAATATGTGTGAGAAGGGAAAGGATGTTAATTAAAACCTGAAAAACTATAGCAGAGAGAGGAGTAAGAATGTGAGAGCAACAAATCTGTAGACACCCAGGTCAGTGAAGAAGGAGGGAGAGAAGGTGCTCCGAGTGCCAGAGTAGAGATTCCCCTGCAGTCTGTGGTGCAGCACATGAAGAGGCAGGCCCTGTCCCTGCAGCCACGGAGGCCATGGTGGAACAGAGATTCACCTGCAGCTCCTGCACCCAGGAGGAAATGGATGTCTGAAGGAGGATGTGACTCCATGGGAAGATCACTCAGGAACAGGGTCCTGGCAGGACCTGTGAATACATGGAGAGAGGAGTCTATGCTGTCAGCACTTGTGACACTGTGGGGAATCCACACTGGAGGAGTCTGTTCCCTAAGGACTGCTTCCCCCATGAAAGGATCCACACTGGAGCAGTTTGTGAACTTTAGCTCATGGGAAAGTCTCATACTGGAGAAGTCTGAGGAGGACTATCTCCTATGGGAAGGGCTCCACACTGTGGCAAGGAAAGTGTGAGTCTTTCCCTTCCGAGAGGAGCAACAGAAAAAGTGTGTGATTAACCAACCGCAACACTCATTCCCTGTCCCCTTGTGCCACCTGAGGGGAGGAGGTGGTCCCCAAGAAAGAAGGAAGGGGTGGGTAAAGGTATTTTTAATATTCTGGTTTTATTTCTCATTAGTCTATTCCATTTTCATTGGTAATAAATTAAACTAATTCATCACAAATTGAGTTTGTTTTGCCCATGATGGCACTTGCCGACTTACCTGTCCTTATGTCAACTTGCAAGCCCTTTAGTTATATTTTTTCTACTCTCTCCAACTTAACAGAGGGAGTGATAGAAATGACTTGTTGAGCACCTGGCACCCAGCCAGGGAACCACCACATATGACTTGGGATACCCTGTCTGGCCTCCAATCCCTGCTTCAAAAGGGACCAGATTTCTTGTAAGACCTATAACAAGGAGTCTACACTGATAATAGTCTGCCTTTAGGTATGTGCACCATTTTTAAACATCTAACTTTTAGATGGTTAAAATACTATAAGATTAAAATCAGTCAAGATGATTTAATTTGGATTAAATTTAGCCATCATGAGTAATAGTGTAATCTTAAACATATCTACATGCTTTGCTGGTTAGTGGGATATTTGGACTGAATTCAGATCCCATTTGACTCCTGGAGACATTTTAGATGTATTTGAATATTATTCCTTGCTCTGAATTGACAGTCCAAAAAGATGTTTGGCCTTCACAGTTCACATATTCCCTGCTGTATAGAACTTTTATATAAACATCAATATCCTTAAGTTCTCAGGCTGAATAGCTGGAATTTATTTGTTATAAACTGTATTTGAGACTGATTTGGAACATTTGATGACAGTAAGTGCAATGTTTGTTCAGTTAATTTTAACATGTGAGTTTCACAGACTGTTCTGGCTTTCCATTAGTTGATAATGCGTTTCTGTAAATAGCTATTTTACAAATTGTATCTTGAGTTCAAAAGCCAGTCACAGTTTTCACAAATTTTTATATTTGAACACCAAGAGATATTAGATCATCTCATCTGTTCTCCTGAGTACCTGAAACCTATAGAACAATATTAGATTAATTTTAGAATTTGCTGAAGGCATATCTCTCTGGAAATGTGTCTAATCTAATTTTTAAAAAAAATCAGAAATAAAGAATCGTTTCCTTGTCACTTTATGTTCATTTTCTCTCTTGACACATAAAAACTGAAATTTTGAATTTCAGTTATAGTCAGTTTACTCTTAATACTTTCCCAGGTAAATTAAAAGTGTTTCTGATTTTGCTCCCTTTGGTTTACTGTATGTACAGTAATGAAGGACTTTGTAACCAGTAATTCAATTGTGTCATATTATAGATTCCATGTCAGAATAACTCAGAGTGTGAGTTCATGTATTATCTTGAAAAATATGAGGGGTTTTTTTGGTTTGGTTTGGTTTTTTAATTTAACCTAGAAAACACTAGACACCTCTTTTCTTCAAAATACGTCTGACCTTCCTACATGCATAAGAATACAGTCAGTCAAAGGAACATTGCAGATCATCTTATAATGCTGAACAACAATCAGATACAAAAGATTATGATTCTGGGAAACTATGCTTTAACTGTCTACCTGCATGTTTTCCAGACTGCTCTTTACTTGTAAGGTTTGTGACACACCGACTTATTTCAGAATGACATTTGAACACTCATTAAGAAGCACTGAGTATGCTATGACTTCGCAAAATAACACTTAAATCATGAGATATAAAATACATAAAGTGCTTTTAAATGTTTGAATATATCATATACAGTTTCATACAAGTTTTATAAATCAAAAGATCTTTCTGAAGGAAAAAAAAAAATCAGACTTATTTTCTCCCACATCTACCCTTTAGACAGAATAGCCAAGAACAGAACTGTTCCCAAGTCTGTCAGCTGAAAGCTACTTTGGCATAAACAACCAGTTCATTCCAGAACACTCATATAACAGTAATGCTGGAAGAGGTTTCAGTAACATTTTATGGTCTGAAAATCATCGGTACAAATCTGCAGTGAAAAAGTCTATTTCCATAGGTAGAAATCAGAGTAACCTAAAGGCATTTCTCTCTTGTATAGTGACCTGATTGTGAAATGCTGAAGTGTGGGCCAGAGACACCCAATGATATGAGGCTACAAACCACTCATCTCTGAAATATGACATGATACCTCGTAATTCAGCTATAAGAAGTATGTCTGGAGTTCTGTTAAGCCAAGCTGTAGGAACACTGATCATTTTACTCAGCTTACAGAATTACTATCATTCAGTCAAAAGGCAGACAATATGTACTATATAATATATGCAAATTTAGAACAAACAAAAGTATCAAGCCAAAACTAGAAATGTTTTTGTTGATGGCCTTGTGCTCACTCCACTTTTATTTTTTATTTGTCTGCTCAAAGAAATCAAGTACTAATGGTAGCAGTGCTCATTGTTATCTGCTGGAAGATAGCTCAGCTTTGTGATTAAGTGAAAATGGAATATTAAATTATCTTGTCCATCATTACTTTAAATGTCTATAAAAGCATTTAAATTGGTAATTATACTGAGAGACTATTTCAGTATTTATAACCTATCCTGCATTCATGTTCCTGTAGTTGATGATAAAGACTTCTTGTGTAACTGGATGATCTACACCCACTCTCTTCGGGGAAGTAGATAAGCTTTTTTACGTCAAAACATTTAATTATAAAGTTGATCATGTTGCTTCAGTAAATCTTTTAAAGAGGAAAAAAAAAGATCACATTTTATATTGAAAAGGAATTTAATGTACATAAAACAGGAAACAGACATGTAATTTGGGAAGAAAGTAACTTGGCATTTCAAGGTAATTAATGAGCTTCTTATACTCTCTAGTGATGAAAATGATTACAATATCCAGAAAAAAAACCCCTTTGATATGCCATAAAATTATGACAGATTATGAAAAGCTGCTTCTGAAATATATGCAATTAGTAATGTTAGTTTCACTTCTGTTCATGGTTTTGCACTTCCCAACAGTTAACAAAGTAATAATTTAAAATATATATGCATAGCAGACCTGGGTAAAGAAGTTTTCTTTTTGTCCATTTTTTTTCCTTTTTTGTTTCTTTTTTTTGCATTTCATTTGCATGTAGATACATAAACACAAACTCAAATGGAGTAAAGATAGAGATTTTCCTCAGAGTTTTTTTACCATACTTGAAAGGAAGATGAATTTTTTCCCTTGAGGTACTTGATCAGATGATTGGAGACCATGTTAAATCCGGGATTGACTTCTTTAATGTTGTAGGGAAGATACTCTAGGGAGGATGGAGGAAAATATATCAGAAGTTGATTACTTCAGCTTTTCCAAGCCAAGTTATGGAGTACTCAGAATTTCAGAAAGAGCTGTTTTTTTTTGACAGTTGTGTGAGCTCCCTGAATTTTATAAATGAATTGTGAGATGGTAGATCATTTAGAAAGAAGAGATAGTGCAACTGGATTACTTAAAGATCAGAATTATTTGTTAAACTCCATGTGTAATGCAAACGAGATAGCAGTTTATGTTGACTTGCCATCCAGTTATACTGTTGAACAAGTAACTGCCTTAACTCATCACTATAAAAACTTCAGGGAATGAAAAAAATGCTTAAGAAAGCATGGAACTAGATAAATTCACAAAGTATGGCTGAGGCAAGAGACATTGTAATTGAGTCCTTTGCATAGAACTGAAGTCAGTTAATTTGAGCAAAGTTAAAAACAGTGAGGATTTTAGAAACAAACCGAAAACAGTTAGAATAATTTACTAATATGTCAGACCTTTCTGCCTTCATTATATAGAATAGGGAAGATAGGAGGTGCAGAAGCATTCCGACATTGTTAGTAGGACTTTGTGGAAGGTCTGAAGCCTAACTATTTTCTTGTCCACCTCCACAACAGCAAAAAATTCCTTCAATTTCTGGAAGACTGAGAAACATGTATGTTACAATTTTTAGGAGCTGAAATGTTCACTTTCATGTTCTGTTACCTGGTGAAGGAAGACAGAATTGGAAAATTATTTGGGGTTTGATTTATATTGTTCCATGTAAAAACAAAATTCCTCCTTACTCAGAGTATGGCTCAACTGAGCAAAAGAACTATTTGTGCTGCAGAGGTATATACGAGGATTGGTCACATTTAGAATCAATAGAAAGAAAAAATATGACACTTTATATGCACTTTTTTCTCATCTTAAAATGGAAATTTAAATAGTTTGAATAAATGTTACTCCAAAAGTGTAAATTTTTTCCCCACTTAATTTAAAAGGAGTTTATGGTAGTCAGTTCAGATGTAGGTAATGTAGTACTGCATGCAAAGTTAGGTGAAACTAATACTTTTCTCTGACTCCAGATTTTTGCTACATTCACCATCTGTTGTGCTTGAAAAACTTTTCAAGATGCTGAAAAAAATATGTAAATAGATTCCATTTCCATCTCCTATACAACATTATGTTATTTTCTGTGCCTGTGAGAGCACTGTAAGATCGTATCGTGCATACAAGTCACTTTTGGGGATCAAGAAATGAATTAAAGTCTGTTATATAGATATATACTATTGTTATACAGAATTTTACTTTTTTTTTATGGTTNATTACTATCATTCAGTCAAAAGGCAGACAATATGTACTATATAATATATGCAAATTTAGAACAAACAAAAGTATCAAGCCAAAACTAGAAATGTTTTTGTTGATGGCCTTGTGCTCACTCCACTTTTATTTTTTATTTGTCTGCTCAAAGAAATCAAGTACTAATGGTAGCAGTGCTCATTGTTATCTGCTGGAAGATAGCTCAGCTTTGTGATTAAGTGAAAATGGAATATTAAATTATCTTGTCCATCATTACTTTAAATGTCTATAAAAGCATTTAAATTGGTAATTATACTGAGAGACTATTTCAGTATTTATAACCTATCCTGCATTCATGTTCCTGTAGTTGATGATAAAGACTTCTTGTGTAACTGGATGATCTACACCCACTCTCTTCGGGGAAGTAGATAAGCTTTTTTACGTCAAAACATTTAATTATAAAGTTGATCATGTTGCTTCAGTAAATCTTTTAAAGAGGAAAAAAAAAGATCACATTTTATATTGAAAAGGAATTTAATGTACATAAAACAGGAAACAGACATGTAATTTGGGAAGAAAGTAACTTGGCATTTCAAGGTAATTAATGAGCTTCTTATACTCTCTAGTGATGAAAATGATTACAATATCCAGAAAAAAAACCCCTTTGATATGCCATAAAATTATGACAGATTATGAAAAGCTGCTTCTGAAATATATGCAATTAGTAATGTTAGTTTCACTTCTGTTCATGGTTTTGCACTTCCCAACAGTTAACAAAGTAATAATTTAAAATATATATGCATAGCAGACCTGGGTAAAGAAGTTTTCTTTTTGTCCATTTTTTTTCCTTTTTTGTTTCTTTTTTTTGCATTTCATTTGCATGTAGATACATAAACACAAACTCAAATGGAGTAAAGATAGAGATTTTCCTCAGAGTTTTTTTACCATACTTGAAAGGAAGATGAATTTTTTCCCTTGAGGTACTTGATCAGATGATTGGAGACCATGTTAAATCCGGGATTGACTTCTTTAATGTTGTAGGGAAGATACTCTAGGGAGGATGGAGGAAAATATATCAGAAGTTGATTACTTCAGCTTTTCCAAGCCAAGTTATGGAGTACTCAGAATTTCAGAAAGAGCTGTTTTTTTTTGACAGTTGTGTGAGCTCCCTGAATTTTATAAATGAATTGTGAGATGGTAGATCATTTAGAAAGAAGAGATAGTGCAACTGGATTACTTAAAGATCAGAATTATTTGTTAAACTCCATGTGTAATGCAAACGAGATAGCAGTTTATGTTGACTTGCCATCCAGTTATACTGTTGAACAAGTAACTGCCTTAACTCATCACTATAAAAACTTCAGGGAATGAAAAAAATGCTTAAGAAAGCATGGAACTAGATAAATTCACAAAGTATGGCTGAGGCAAGAGACATTGTAATTGAGTCCTTTGCATAGAACTGAAGTCAGTTAATTTGAGCAAAGTTAAAAACAGTGAGGATTTTAGAAACAAACCGAAAACAGTTAGAATAATTTACTAATATGTCAGACCTTTCTGCCTTCATTATATAGAATAGGGAAGATAGGAGGTGCAGAAGCATTCCGACATTGTTAGTAGGACTTTGTGGAAGGTCTGAAGCCTAACTATTTTCTTGTCCACCTCCACAACAGCAAAAAATTCCTTCAATTTCTGGAAGACTGAGAAACATGTATGTTACAATTTTTAGGAGCTGAAATGTTCACTTTCATGTTCTGTTACCTGGTGAAGGAAGACAGAATTGGAAAATTATTTGGGGTTTGATTTATATTGTTCCATGTAAAAACAAAATTCCTCCTTACTCAGAGTATGGCTCAACTGAGCAAAAGAACTATTTGTGCTGCAGAGGTATATACGAGGATTGGTCACATTTAGAATCAATAGAAAGAAAAAATATGACACTTTATATGCACTTTTTTCTCATCTTAAAATGGAAATTTAAATAGTTTGAATAAATGTTACTCCAAAAGTGTAAATTTTTTCCCCACTTAATTTAAAAGGAGTTTATGGTAGTCAGTTCAGATGTAGGTAATGTAGTACTGCATGCAAAGTTAGGTGAAACTAATACTTTTCTCTGACTCCAGATTTTTGCTACATTCACCATCTGTTGTGCTTGAAAAACTTTTCAAGATGCTGAAAAAAATATGTAAATAGATTCCATTTCCATCTCCTATACAACATTATGTTATTTTCTGTGCCTGTGAGAGCACTGTAAGATCGTATCGTGCATACAAGTCACTTTTGGGGATCAAGAAATGAATTAAAGTCTGTTATATAGATATATACTATTGTTATACAGAATTTTACTTTTTTTTTATGGTTAGTTTTCCTCAGGGTTTGTGTTTGTTTTTTTTTTTCTTTTGTTCACTATGTGTCTAAAACATCATAAAACAACATGAACAAATCTTGAAAGATGCCCAGGATATTCTATAGAAAATCCTCTTTCCCAAACAGGATCAAGACACCTTTCAAGTGTTTGGTTTATATCAAAAGCTACATTTTAAAACATTTGTTTCTCTTGCACTATGTATAAATAGTCACATGGTAGAATCTGCAGAAATACACAGACATACATACATATGTACATTTAAATATATTGCACACGTCCTTCATACTCTGTAGCAACTACTAAACTACTCAACTACTCTTAATATTGTGCTAGCAACATTAAATACTTGCAGTAAACATAAATGGTTTTGCATTATAAGTTTATTGTAAATATATAAGCTCAGCTGTAGTCAAAGGCATGATCCAGGTATCAAAACATTTTTTCTCTCTGAAAATGATGTAAACTGCACAGACATTAAAAGCTGAAGATTTTTATAGCTGAATTTGAGCGTTGGAATTTGTATGAGTTATAACAGCTTATGGCTTTTGTCTCATGCTATCAAATTCTTCTCAGCATTCTCTTGTTTGTCAACATACAGTATATTGCTGTCTCCTTTACTAGTCAGTTGGGGTGCACCCTTTCGTCAGGGTAAGTCTTGTTTTAGAAATAAAGTAAACATAGTAAGTTGCTGTAGGACCATCTCACTTAGAAATAGGTATGCATAAGTCATGGTATCACAGGAGTCCAGCTAAGACAGTAAAGTTTGAAAAGCCAAATAGATAATACCATTTGAACATGCTAACGAAAGCTGAAGTGTATTAGAAGAGTTTAGAGTTTTAACCAAGATGTAACTGTGAACTTTATTCAACATTTAGTGAGTGACATTGCTTTTGTAATCTTGTTGCAGTATCTGTTTTTCTTTAATTTCCATTATTCTCTTGGGGATGCACTTGTTTCTCAAGTACCATACATGCAATAACTAAATTCAGTAGCTATGTGAAAGGTTAAGCATAGGGCAAATTGATTTCTGCTTTACTGTTCCAAGGACACATGATAGGGCAAATACAACCACAAAATAATCAATACTGAGCATGCAGACATTCCTACAGAGCTCGTAGAATATAAATAGAAGCCCAGTTGTAAAATCTTTCCTTATTGAAAGAGCTACATTCTTCCCTTCCCCTTCAAAAAAGGTTGTTTTTTTTGTTTTTTTTGTTTTTTTTCTGACATTACAGTATTTGACCTGTTTAAAGGCACCAGAGCTACCTGCCTTAGTGAAGGTTTGTGAAGACACAGGAAACACTGTGGAAAATATTAGCAACCTTTCTTTAGGATATCTCTTGTACTTAATCACTACTTGCTCAACTGAGGAAAACCAAAATTAAGCAAAGCTTGTTTTTCTAAATCATATAAATGCTTAGCAAGAATGATTTTACTAGCACAACTGTAAGCCCCAAGTTTTTTTTTATTTTATTAAAAGTAATTGTTATCTGACTGTAGGAATAAGTTTCTATTAAACTACTATGCAAATAAGATAAGCAATTGCATGCCTTGGGATAATACTGTGTCATGCTTAGAGTATTGGAAATAGCATTACAGTCATGCTTGAATTATAATAGGATAAGGGAAAAGAAGCTGTCCTGAGCTGTTTAAAAATACCAGTCCCTAAAACTTAGTTCACCAAAAATATTAGGGCATTCAAGAGCTGACCAGCTCTCACTTTCATTCACTTTGTTATTCTAGGAATTTCAGTGTAGTTTTGAAGATAGCTAAGATCAATAGATTAACTATTATGTCTTCAGCACTGGATTTCTTAGCGATCAAGTTGTTTATTTATAGGTATATTAAAAGGTATTTTGTTCATACCTACACAAAGTAGTTCAGTTTCTCTTCATATCAGCAACTACAGTTAGGTTAACAAAGCATTTCTTCACTGGTGCAGTCTTGAAACTTGGTTGCACCATCAATAGGTAGATTATATATTGAAAAACAGACTCTATGCAAAAATCATATGGGAAAAGGGGAAAATACAGTGCATTTGACTAAGAAGTTGTGGCTAGCTTATTCACCCAGGACATAGAATTCCAATTTTCTCAATGCAGTTCACATCCATTGAACAAAAGATCATTTTGTTTATCAAAATATCCTAAAGGCAAAAGCACTAAAAATCTTTCTCTGTTGGTATTTCTCCACTTTGAAATTTTTTGTACAGTAAAAAAAAAAAAAAAAAAAGTATTTTAAATCAGGTTGTTGCTCTAAAATTCATTGTTTAATGCTGTGAGGTAAAAAAGTAAAATACCTCCAAAGGTCATACACAAACAAACAAACAAACAAAAAAAGCTAAAAATCTTACATAGTCATTATATATTCAAATAATGCAAATATTAAAAATCACCTGGAGAAATAAACAGGAATTTGGAGGTTTTTATTCTTTCTCTAAGTTTTGTTTACTAATACTACTTACTGGAAGACTGACGAGCTATCCCTGAAATAGCTCTGCACTGCAGAGTGAACAGATGTGAGGACTTGTCATTTGCTTTGGATTTCCTGAGGCTGTCAGTTTGTGTGAGTTTTCTTTTCTATTTTGACTCTTCCATACTATCTTTTAAAAATGTTCATTACTTATTTAAAACTTTTTAAAAATGTATGTCATTGAGTTGAAAAACTGCACCGAGTTCATAGCTGTGAAAATTCAAACCAAGGAATAAAAGCTAAGCCTCTAGTATCTTCAACAATTTGGACATTTCTAGGCAATATAGAGACATAAACTGATTAGCGCTTAGCTCTATAAAATAAACATGAGGAAAAGGATTTATTCCCACTGTGACTACTGCTTGGGATATAAGCAGGTTGTATGATAGTGCTAAGTACACAGAGAAGTTCAGTGAAACTGCAGATTTCATGCTTTTTGATTCTTTCTCACCAAGATGAGAGCAGAGACCAGATTGTATCTACTTAAAAGGATGTTAAAGGTGTGAATGTTGAACTAGGTAATCCAAACCATGCTGAGGAATTTCTTCTTCAGATCCATTCTTAAATGCAAAACAGGTTTAAAAGTGTAACTTGTGCTTTTGATTCCTGCTTGTTTGATACAATATTGAGATAAAATAAATTTAAGCAGAATTACAGTTACAACATGGTGCAAAACAATGAACAATGTATGGATAAATTAATAGGTATTTAAAGAATGAGTGCACTGCAGCAGAACATTTGTCATTTAAAAATGTTCTGTGGATGTAGAAGTTCAAGAAAACCATGCAAGAGCCTTCTCCAGCCTACTAAGTTGACTATAACCTCCATCATGTGTCAGCTCTCAAATTGAACCTTTTTTGGCATATAAAATCATACTGTAGTAAATCCACACCTCATCCATCTGTTTATGCTGCAGATTAGAATAGCAGCCACCTCCTGTGAAAAGGTATAAAATAATCTTCCTTTAATATAACTTGCTAGAAAAGTCCAAATGACTAGCCAATATTAAAAAGATGCTTCACTCACTCAGGCTACTGGCCAAGATATTAAGACAGTAACAAGAGAGCAATCAAGGCACTTGTTCAGTGAGAGGTTTAAGTCTTTCTCACCCTAGGATGATATTGTTTTTGCAATCCATGTGTGAAACATTTTATGTGGAAACTTCTCCACGTAATTATTTTAGAAGACAAATCACTGGACTGTCAGAAAGAGATCCAGCAGAATAATATGCAAGTTATAAACTAATTGCAATCCAGTTCTGAGTACTTGTTCAGTAGGACAGCAAATAGGGGCTGGAAACAGGCAAAAGAGCATTATGTTTTCTGAAATGTTGTTGGTTTTTTCTCTAGTAGTTTTCTAACAATAAAAGAAAAGGACACACACTTTGTCATGGCTGATCACTAAAAAGGTAGATATCACCTTTGCTAGCTAACTCCTTGTTTTACATGGAAGACTAACACCTACCTTGACTAAAGACATTTTGAAGAACCATAGGAATCCTATAATTCTCAAGCTAAATGGGGTAACATCTGCAGTGGTAAGCAGGTTTAGAAATCACATGATCACATAAAATTGATTATTTTCTGGATATTGGGTTTTTAAGCACATAGATCTTTCTTGTCTCTTTGTTTGCATTTTGGCTAGTATCGCTATCTCAGCAAACAATAAGCTGTGAATTACAAATTTCAAACTTGTTATTCCATCTTCCTAATATACTCTGTATTACTTGTAGAAATCTAAGTCACACTGGCAAAGTTTGGCTTCCAAACTTATAATTTTATTTTAGCCATTTAGTCTTAGATTCTAATCCTCTTTTAGTACTTAAGTTTTTGCTGAAATCAGCTGTCCACTTACAATTTCTTCCCATTGTCCAGCTCTTCACACATATGGAAGTTGCAGAACCTTCGACAGAACAGTTCAGTGCACAAGTTAGATCATTAGAAATGTAAACTGATGTCACATATTCTTCACTACATCTATAGACATTTTATTCAGAAAGGTTTTTGTTCTGTTGCCAACTCATATCACATACCTAGTATTGAAAAAAATATAAAGTTTTAGTTAACCTATCTTCTAAAAAAAAAAAACTAGTATGTTGTTCACATTGTTCTAAGAACTGCAGTCACAGAATCATTAAAAAAAATGGACTTTGAGTAAACATCAAGATCCTTGCAGTGTGAACTTTTCTGTAAGCACTAGCTGAGACAAAAGTCAGAAATCTGTCAATTATATATGAATTCAACACTGGGCAAAAACATGTAAATAAATTGCTAATACAGAAATGAGTGATAGCTTTGGCAAACGTTAGTTTGTATCATTTCTGGTACACTTTTAAAGAAAATGGTATTCATGACAGTCAGACAGAGAATAGCAGTCAGTCTAAGCAATTAGACTGGTGTCAAGTAGGATCTTTTTTTCTAGATAAGTGGGACTGTTGCTGCAGTTGAATACAAGCAACAGAAGTCAGGAAAAAGTCCAGGCTGTCTAATTACTACACAGTGTTATGATATAGAACATTACTGGAGTATTGTTCTAAATTCTCCTGATTTGCCCATGAGCACAGAACTAGGAATACAGTTTAGCTGTGATGTATAAACTTTTCAACAAAAGCCTATATATAGAGCAGAGTGTAGAGTCATTTCAGTTCAAAGGAAAAGCTGATTAGGCTGTTAGAGACTGATTAAAGAAACTGTATTCCCAAATCTAGAGTTATGAAAATAGAACAGTTTTTAGCATTCATTGGGTGCATATGTCTTAATCCATAGAGAATTACTTCTGTAGAAATAACTAGCCAGGAGACATTTTTGAGAATATTCTAATTTTTCCAAAGTAAATCATAGTTAAATTATAAAATATACCGTGTATAACTAAGAACGTTCAGGGAATTCTATTTAGCTTGAAGACATCTAAATAGTTTACCTATTTTTTTAAGGTTTTTTTCTTTTAAAAAAAATAGCAAGGTCTTTAAAACTATGAAAAACTTGCTAAGAGCAAAAGCATTTATTTCCTCTAATGAGAGGATCTCTATTTCTAAAAGATTCTTTCATTGCCAGGGTTGAATTTTAGTTCATCACAAAGTGGTTGATTAGTGTGATGTCTGCTGGCTCAGATGTCGTGGCTGAGATTATAAGCCAGTAACAAACATCTTGCGTTAATCTTGTTACTATAGATGTATATGAATGTCAAGTTTTATGTTTTGAATGTAACTCACAGTTCAGTGTTTGAAAAGTAAGAAAATGAAATGTGAATAATGTTCTCTGAGGCATAAAGGAATGTTTTAATATACAGTCAGTTACCATCTTTTTGACAGCTTTCTAAGCCCCAAGAACTCTCAAGGTGGAGCTGAATCACAAGAGAAAAATTGACTACTTGCCCAAACCTAGGCCTTATGAGGCACAAAAAGACTAATATTGACCATGAACCTATTGTCTTGTGAGGTGGATATGAAGAGGAAGAGAATCCTTATGCATCTGAATTTAAGATATATTGGCTAAGTATTTTTTTAATCTTTCCCTAATATTTTTGTCTATTTTTAGTAGTTTAGTAAATATATATAATGTTGGTATTTTTGTAAATAAATATGTTTATTCTTTGCAGAAGGATTGCTGGATACTTCAGAAAGGAATTCACAATACTCTGCATACAAAAGAATACATCAATGAGAAACACTGAAGAAAATTTGTGTGTTAATGCCTTTCCTTCCAGAGTTTAGGGGTGAGACTTCTAGGTTAAAAGCTGAAAAAGAGTGGAAATCACTCCTCCTTTTCTATAAGACAGCAAAAGTTGTAGATTTAAGTCAAACTCTCAAATGTTTCAGAGGATTTCTCATTGTTGTTTCTTTACTCTGACCAAAAAAATATTTAATAAATTTCTTTAAAGCAACAGCTACAAAGTGTCTTCATGATCCATACCTGGATCCAAACTGTGTCAGTTAGAGGAGAAATCTGAACCATAGGCTGGATTTCAATCTACTCTACTGGTCTGAGTAGACAAGTAAAGGAACTTTCAGACTCTGAAACCCAAAAAAGGTAAAAAGCTTTAGATATGTGGCCAATTTCCTTAGATAGTCAAGGACTGTTTTACTTCGGCTGCCATGCATATTTAATGAACTTAATTACATGAAACTTGATTAGTTGGAGAGGAGACATTTGAGGACATGAATTTCAGATAGATATATATATAAGGTAAGGTAAGGTAAGGCAAGGCAAGGCAAGGCATACACAAGTAATTAGAATCTTAGAATCTTTAATAAAAGTTTTTAATACATTTAGCTTGTGGCAAATACATAGTCTCAAGTCTGCTGCAGAGTTAGCTGCTACACTAGTCAGTCAGTTTTCTTTTCCACTACAGACAAGAATGAAGTATCACAAATTATTTTTTTCCTAATTGATCCAAATGAATCAATAAATAACTACATTGTAGACAGTTTTTGTTAGTTTATCTATAGGCTTTAAAAACTGTCATAACATTATCTTGATTGATGATCTTTAATAGGAGATCCCTAAAATGGGATTTGATGTTCATTTTCAATTGTAGATATCTTGAGGAAAAGGTTATTTTAAGAATTTTTCTGATTGAATCTGTGACTCAAATTTCCTTGAAATCATAGAAAATATGGTAATTAGAGACATAGCTCTGTCTTACAGAGTAAGAGATCTTTGATTTGTGAACTTCTACTCTTTTCCACATTTCTAGAGTTTTTTTAATATTTAAAATACTAAATTAAAAAAATCACTGTACCTCAAAAGAAGCATAAATATAGTATTTACATGCACATATACATACTACATATAATTAATGTATATATGTTATATAGACTTTATTCAAAAGTTTAGACATAGATTTGGATGGAGCTCAGATCCTGATGTTCCCCAAATTTACATAGTGTAAATAAAAAAATATTTTACAAACAATACTTGTCTATGTAATTATTAGCTTTGGCTTTGTAATTAGAAAAGTAACTAATTTAAAATTTTGTTTTTATAAGAAAATGATAGTTTATTTTATCAAGGATATACATTCATAAATAATTTCTAGATTGATGTTTACTACATTAATATTCATTCATTACTTTTGCTTGACAAAATCAATACATCCTGCAAATACAAGGAACTATATGTTTTTTGGTATTTTGTCTTGATTTAGTGATGTCACAAATAAAACAAGGAGAAAGCAAGAATAATATAATTCAATTTTTTCTCTATTTGGAAAATCTAATATATTTTTATCGTTTTCTGTCTGTAACTATAGCAACAATATTAACAATAAACAAAAATCAAGAAGCCCTTAATCTCAGTGACGACTATCTTGTTCATCTTGCTTGCCACTACTTTTGCAATTGTTTTGCTCTTCTGCCTCTTACATGTTTCCACAGTGAACTAACTGCTGCTCAGTGAAGAGACTTTGAATTGTTACAGCCTATTTCCCCAGACATTCCTATCAAAGGCACATTAAACCTCATTTTATGGCATTGCCCTCTGCAAGTAAACGGGTTTTTTTCTGGTTGTTCATGTTTATTCATTCCTTTAAGTGATGTTATTACAGTTTCATTTAGTTCAGTTCAAAATCTCCTTACACAATGAATTATCCTCTAGGCCATAAGTAATGAATTTACTGTAAGGAATCAGATACACATGTGAAAATAAATGTTTTTGACTTGCAAACTAAATGTGTATAGTGTTTTCAGTAAAGCAGAGGAAATTATACAAAGTGTAGTTGAGAAATTAAACATATACCTGGACATGTTTCTATGCCACCTGATCTAAGTGAACCTGCTTCTACAGGGGGGTCGGACTAGATGATGTCTAAAGGTCCCTTCCAACCCTACCATTCCATGATTCTATGCAAGCTAAAAATGCAGGAAAATTTTTAGAGTCTACCCTATGTTTACTGTTCATCACATTTCAAAGCAAAATCAGTTTTAAACTCTCCTCCAAAACCAAGGACGCAACTTGCCCTTCCCAGACTTCCATGTATCTCACATAACCAGTTTTTAAGGGACTATAGGCAATATATTGCAAATAATTTTGTAATAAAGGACTCTCTTTAAGATGTTTATAACTTCATCATTCCTTTAACAGTCAATAAACCTCACTGTCAGAAGCCAATTCTCATTTTATTTATCATGGCTAGCTAGAAAAAAGACGAACAAAAGCATTTCAAACCTCCTAAAGGCTTTGACATTGATGAATCCACTTACTGCAGTTCTTGCCCTTTGATTGTGCTTCTCATTCTTTGCGATGTTTTTTGCAATTTTATTTTGCTACAGACTACCTTGGCTCAAAAGTATAGTGTCCCACTATTGTCAGTAGACTTGAAATGGCAAGCTTGACTCAATAGTCTAATTGGGAAGTATGTTTGATCTTTAGAACTGATTACGAGTTTACATCAGAAATGGATGTTTGCTGCACATATTTTTGAGTTCAAAAGTGCAAGGTGCATTGGGAAATGTGAACACATATTCCTGCATTTTCTATAGGTAGAAGTTTTTGGTTTTTTTTTTAATTTAGATGTGAATTTGAACCTGTTCTGGCCCTTTTAATACTAAAAAGGCAGAACAAAGGACTGAAGATATAGACTAGCTAAGCATTGAACTTGCAGAAGAAACAAGGAGAAGAGCATTACAAAAGAAGACCGAAAACTAGGAGAAATAGAGAAATAGATCTAATAAATTATATATAGGGAACAAAATGCTGATAAAATAAGAAGAAATAGGAAAAATATCACAACAGGATGATAATATAATGTGGAAGAGAAATGATGGCACATATCATGTTGTGTAACTTGACTTCACCAAAGAATTTACACAATATTTTATATTATCTTCATAAGAAAATATGAAGCATGGACTGGATGAATATAAAATGAGAAGAAAACTAGCTAGACTAGTTTTGTGCTCAAGGTGTGGTAATCAGTACTCCAATATGTATAATTCACCATCAATATTTGAGCCACCAACAACTAATGCCTTTACTAAAAGCTTAAATGATGCTGATGATTTGTAAAGAAATCCTCACGAACTTCAAAGGACTGTTTTTAAGATGGACTAATGCATTGAATAAATAAATATAGGGCTCTGTTTCATCAGGAAGTGAGACTTCAATGTAGAAAAGGTATATTTGTATAAAGACACTATGATTCAAATAATCAATGACACCTTGATGAGTTATCATAGTTTTAGTGCAACTATTCCACAGGAGACTGTAACAGCACAATGTAAATCTTTTAATAAACAGTAGTTTAAAAAAAAAAAAAAAAAACAAAAAAAGTTCCCAAACAGAACAACTTATTTTTTTAAATGCCAGTAGTATCTCTTCATCTTTGTAACAGATAAATGCAATCAATCTAAAGTTTAAGTAACTGTTTTTAGATTACACAGAAAGTATGGTTTTCATAAAATAGGCAATAGCAGTGCTTTTCTTTAGCTTAGCTGTAGTCACTACTGTGATCCTCAATTTCATACTGCCCTCCAGGGAAATATCCTCAGATTTGTCATCTGGGCTAGAAGCACAGTCATCACTCCTGAGAACCATTTCTTATGCTTGTCACTTAGTTCTTGAAAAGATACACATCCACATATTACATGTCAGACACATTCCACACACTGAAAACCACCACCTCACAGTTTTGGTCTGCACAGAAAGAGGTGACTATGGTGCTTCATGTTGTGATTTATGTTGAAATACAAACAACCTATGAAGTCCTTAGCTTTTGAAAATAATTTAAATGCATTCTATGTTATACTGACACTAATTTTTGTAATTATTAAAAAATGTCATGAGAGAGTTTTGAACACTTATTTTATTGGGACTATGTGCACACAGGAATACTGAAAGCAGTTTTTGAAACACAATATCACTGTCAATGGAATTCCTTGTGTTTTACTGAATTCCATGGGGTTTGCTCTGTAATTTATCTAAACAGCTAAATGTATTCATGTGATAATGTATATTACTTATTGATGATTTATTTGACAAACTAATGATTTAAATGCAGACTTGTATGGTTGTGACATATATTCTATATGTGACATATATTCTATATTGTGACATATATTCTATATGTCTCATGAGATTTGATGAGAAAACCATCACAATTTTTTATGGGAAATGGACATCAAAGAGGATTGTAACAAGGTAAGTGTCCTGGTTTAGGCTCACCTAGGAACAAAGGACCAGGATCAGTCATAAGTACCAAGGGCCTTTGGAACACTCTAGGGACAGAAAAGGCTCAGTTGCCACTTATGATCCCAGGCAAAGCAGACAGGACTACCCAACTTGCAGAAGAAAACAGAAATTAATTTAATCCACCAACACCAAAAATATAAAACTCCAAAACATAAAAAAACCAGAAAATATCACAGACTGGTACAACGATGAAGAGCACAATTAACCCTTTAAGACCACCTTCTCCCAACCCCTCTCCTCTTTCCAGGCTCCCAGACCTGATCCCAGTATCTTTAACTCCTCCCTCCCCGAAATGGCTCGGGGGGGCAGGGAATGGGGGTTTTAGTCAGCCTTTTCCTAATAGCTCCTGCCATTTGTCTCACTTCAGGGAAGACTGATTTTTCACCAGCCCCCTGTGCTCCAGTGCGGGGTCTTTCACAGGCCAGGAAGTCCTGCAAGGGCTGCTCCATCGTCTGTTCATCCCAAAGGCTGCAGCTCCTCTCTGCTGCTCGTGTGGGTCTGCTCTACAGCCTGCAGGCTCTCCAGCATGGCCTGCACCATGGTCATTTCCTCACACAGTCTCTCACCCATCTGAGCGTGCTCACCTGGAGCTGCTGGTGGCTCTCAGTCCTGCCATTGTCCTCCATTGGTTGCAAGGGCACAGCCTGCATTTTCTCCATGGGTTGCAGAGGTGTCTCCAGTCCAGAGCTCCTCCCTCCTTCCTCCTTCTCTGATGGAGGGGGTCCACATGGTCATCTCTGTCTTGTACCACTCCCACACCTCCTCTTCCAACTCAAATTTTAAAATACTGATGGCAGAGGTGCCAGATTGGCCTTGTCAGACTGCAGATAGGTCCACCTCAGAGCCAGAGGACATTTCGAGAGCTGCTTATTGGGACTAGTGCTGCAGCTCTCTCTTCCTTTTACCAAGCAAAAAGTGGCTCCACACAAACCAACACACATCAACAGTAGGTGTTCTCTTGGTAAGTCTCTTCTCCCAAGTAACAGGTGATAGGACAAGAGGAAACGACCTCAGGTTGTGCCAGGGAAGGTTTAGGTTGAATATGAGGAAAAATTTATTCACTGGAAGATTGTCAAGCACTGAACAGGCTTCCCAAGGAAGTGGTTGAGTCACCATCCCTTAAGATATATAAAGGACATGTAGATGTGTATCTTAGGGACATAGTGGTAATGGTCTTGGCAGTGTTAAGTTTACATCTGGATTCAATGATCTTAAAAGTCTTTTCTAACCTAAATGATTTAATTATTCTACAATTCTGTGATTCTATAATTCTAAAATACTAATGTCTTCTATAGGATTTTTATTTCCCCTGAAACATCTGGTACCAGATCCCTGTCAGAAGCAGGATAAACTGTATCTTTTATCCATGCTATTAAAGAAGTTCTGTTTTCCACATTTTGTAGGACAGTGTGTTTCAATGTTTTCATAGCACTTTTGAAAGAAAGATCTGAAAACATGTTCAAGTGTTAATGCATGATTATTCAGAACACCAAAGATAGATTTAAATACTGAAAAGGATGAATATAAAAGATTGAGAAAAGATGAATTTGGAAAAGACTACGTAATCTCAAACTGAAAGAAACTTTCTGCTTAACTCTAGTGTGACTGTGCACCTTCAAATAAGATTTTAATCCTGAAATAAGAAATCATGTTGGCTAATATGGCTCATATTCACTGACTTCATCATTGGTGTGATCATTATCTAATCTGATTATTTTATCTTTTATTCTTATTTTGTTTTGTCTATATTCCTGGCCTCTTTTGAGATGAGTGGTGTTAAAAGTCTTTTTTGTCTTTTTTTTATAATTTGGGTTAACATTTGGATATCATGTAAATGAAAACTGTCTTTTCTATTTCAGAGTGGAGGTTTTCATTTTGCATACACTATCCAGAGATTTCAAGAAAACATACACAGACATATACTTGTGTCTTCCCTCCCCATCATCCTATACCTCTCTTCTCTCCACACTGAAGAAAGAAAGGTCACTTTTCATGTCTCCTTCAATGAATTAACTACCGTTTTTGCCTGTCTCACTTTAAACATTTAACTGCCATAAGAGCAGAGCAAGGGCCTTTTCTTATATTTTGAAATAATACATTGTCTCTTTGGAGATAGCACTGTCATTTGTTTTCATTTTGTCAGTATGTCGCTCTTGAGATCGAAATATATATTAAAGGGAAAGTCCACTTTCTGAGAAATGCAATGAAACGGATGAGTTTTCTTAAACCATATTTAATCTAAAACACAATCTTTTACTGCAAATAATATGATGGATTATAACATATATTTTGAAATTTAATACCAGTTTGTTGATTATATTATTGTAATTCAAAGGAGAACACAGAAGACAAGTTGTCTGCTTGTCAAAATTTCAACTTCATTGTAAAAGCTTGCCTATATTTTATGCACTCTTCTCAGAAATAGTAATCTGAAATATTTTTTATAAATGCATAAAAATATTATTTTCCTCATTTATTTTTATTATATACACTGATAAAAATTTCTTTCTTGCAGTAGCAGAGGGAAGAAGAATCAAGTATGATTTTTCTTTTGTAGAACTCAAAGGTCAAAAATATAGAAAGCTTTGGATATGACTATTTACTTGCACATTTGAAGGAGATTGCTGAAATACAACTCATTCTACAGACAGTATCGATGTCTGAATGTGTGTTGGTAGGCTTCTATGTATTTACAAGTTCTCATTCCCAAACTCCAGTCCCCAACAAAGAAAAATTACATTCCAGAAATAACCTTCCAAACCATGTTTAAAATTAATAAGAACACTAAATATTATCTTCAAAGGATGTAAAGAAGAGTAGTGCATGTCTGTATTGCCACTTTATTTCTTTCTTAACCTTGTTGATCTATGGGACAGCAACAGAGATAAAGGTTGTATTATGTCTTTGTGAAGGGTAATTTCTCTTAATTTCTCTACAAAAGCTGATATCAGGTCTGAATCAATATTCACCTTTGATTCTTCTTTGTGTGGAGATATCTTTCATATTTTTCCCCAGTTGGGAACAAAGAGCCATGAGGTTGCTTGCTCAATCTTTCCCCTCCTGGCAGGGGAATCAGAAAAAAGGGAAAAAAAACGTGTGTGTTGCGATAAAAATAATTTAATAAAACAACATGAGAGAAAAAAAAAAAACCCAACTGTTATAACAACAAATGAAAGAATATACAGAGTGTGGTACTTGATGCAGTTACTCAACACCCAGAACTCTGGACCAACCACTCAACCTTGCAGTTACAAAGTGCCCCTCCTGATGGCTCTCCCACCTGTATGTTGGGCATGAAGTCAGTATGGTATCATATATATTTTGACCAGTCTGGGCTAGCTTCCCTGGCTGTACTCCTTCCTAGTTTCTTATAAAAGTTAGCCCTATCCCAGGCAAATCCAGGCAAATATCACAGAATCACAAAATGGTTGAGGTGGGATGGGATGGGATCTCTGGAAGTCTAATCTTATCTAATTTCTCAAACAGGGCCAACTAAAGACAGATGCCCAGGAAAATTTCCAAATGGCTTTTGAAAATCAGGGGGAGATTCTACAGTCTCTCAGGGCAAAAGAAGGCAGATACTTTGACACTGATTATAAAAATTAGTTTGGGTGATATCTTTGTGCTAAGTTTTAAAAAAATATTTTACCTTGTGTTTTTCACTTGCTTCACCAGTGTGGGAAACACACCAATTAGTAAAGAATGTAAAGAAGAGTAGTGCATGTCTGTATTGCCACTTTATTTCTTTCTTAACCTTGTCCAATTTGATTGGTTTCTTCTTTCCTCATTCAGTGACTAAGGCTAAGTGGTCAAAGGTTGGCTTGAGTTATCATTATCATAAAATTGGTTGTGTTTATGTATGCAAATATGTGTCTGATTTATAAACATACAAACTTATGTAATGTATAAACATACAAAATCTTATTCTCTTCTTTAGGTAACAGCAATGGTACCTATATATTGACATATGTAGCAAGTAACAAATAGGTAACTTCTGATCTAGCCCATCTACCACCAGCACTATGAATAACATTTGTCTTACATTTCAATTTCTTTTGTACTAACTCTTTTTCTGTGCACCACTGCCAGCTATTGGGTAGAAAATTATTACATATTTTTTTTATTTAGAGAGCCTTTCTGGTTTTTCCAGTTGAGTGTGTTTCTTTAGCATACTGGAAAAATACCATATTTTCTTTTGTTTGTTTCTTTTTTTCAAGAACAGATTATGAGTTTTATAACCAGTTTTATAATCTCTGTCTATTTATGTATCATCTGTCTACTTGAGAATTAGCCAAGGATGAGAATGTCTGAGATTAAATGGGGTCATGAATCATTAAGGGTTACACAACTTATAAATCGTCTAAAGTTTGCAAATTACATTTATAAAAGGACAGATAAACCCTTGTTTTGGTCTCCACAACATCAAAATAGTAGCTTGCAGAATGTTTCAGTGAAACACAGAGAAAAATATTTGGAATGTGGCTATGGAAAAATGTCAAGTATTTCTTGGTTTATGCCAGTTTTGAAGACTGAGGTTGTGGGAGGAGTGTTTTTTTCTCTAAGATCTTTCAGAAATGTATATACACTTGTCATGTTTGTCCAGAGCACAGACTTTGTGTCTGTTTATTGCAAGAGCAATAAATAAAATCTCTGTTGATATTTTAGTTACAGGAATTATTTACAAGCAGACTTTATCCATCGAATTTATTCTCACTTATGCTTTCTTATTTTTCTGTTTTAGCTAAATGCATGTTTATCATAATAATCTTTTTTATTGTCCTTAGTAAATATTTTTCTCACAGAACTACTGTTAAGTTTTTATGTTCGTTAGAAATTGCATCTGACATTAATAGATTTATGTCAAATATCTCTGAGCTGTCATATCTCTAATTAATGTGATTTTTGGAAATTCATAGTAAGTTGAAATAATAAAATATGATTCTATGTTAATGTATACACATTCATATATATCATAATAATAATAATATCAGGTCTACCAGGATTTTTTTTTAATGGGTTCAATACCTCATCATTGTATGCAGGAAGTTCTGCAAAAGTATTTTATAGAAGAAAGGAGATTTAGACAAGCTATATGCCAAGAACAAGACAATTGTTTGGAAAAGTACACAGATTTTGTATTTTGAATCAATGCTCACTTGAAAATCTTTGTCTTGCTCCACTGATGACAGGATATATTCTAAGTTCTCAAAGAAAAAAGACTTTTCATGACAGAAAAAAACCCAAGCCACTGTTACCATTGCAATCTTACAGATTTTCTTCCTCAAAAGAAACGTGAGATAACAGATGACATAATTCATTGTATTGTGAGAAATGTTGGAGTAAGTGACCCTTTATTTTTACCTTATCCTAGGTAAAATATATTGACATATTGTTGACTTATTATCACCAGTTTAACGCTACCAAATGATTAATCACAATCTTTTGAAGCATATATATTGTAAATGAGATTGTGAAAAGTACAGATTATAAACAAAATAATTATTTAAAAATATTATATTTTAAAAACCAACATTGTTAAACATGAAAAAAACCAATATATGATGTGATAGAACCTGGTAAATTCACCTTAAATAAAGAAACAAAAGTGATTTTGGGGAAGATGATGAAAAGAAAAGGCTTTTACAAGCAAGCTTAAACACCATTTTTACGCTATTCCAACACACCATTGTTCCCTGTGTCCACAAGGTAATGACGACGAATTCAGAAAGTATAATGAAACATAATTTTATTTTTACACAATAATGGTATGATTTGAATTGGATATATCTGTTATATACAATAAAATCAGGATAAAATATAGATTTTCTGTTTTATGAGGTTTCTTGGTGTCAGGCAATAGTTTAGAAGAATATTTGCTACACAGTATTAGTACTATAGCTGCTACCTATTATTAGATGAATTAGCAGTTTAAAGTTAGCTGAATGATTATTGACTTCATAGAGAATGATTTGACTTACTCACATAAATGACAGTGGGTGATTCTCTTTTTCTCAGCTCTAGAGAGTAACCTTGAAGAGTGTCTATGCTCAAGGGAGAGATTTCCAGACGCACTTCAAGGAAGAGTATGTAGGAATCCCCTACCCTGCAGAAATGGGACTAGGCTTTTATAGAATAAAGTGATTAACTGCCAGTCATTTGTTACTGAATTTACACCTCAGGAGAGTTAGCAGAGACATGTAGTTTCTAGCAACAATGTTATCTTGGGGATGTCTGCCTGACAACTCACTAGCTCAGGAATTTCCCTATGTCTCCAATTGCACTATGAGACAGCTGAGTCAGAGTGGTCAGTAATGGTCTCCGCCACTGAGGACAGTATGACTCCAGCTTGTATCTTTTCGTTAGGCAGAGTGCCCAGCTAAAACTTAGCTATCAGAATCTAGAATTATTGTAAAACATTGCTGCAATTTTCACAATATGGGTGAACAATAAGATTGTTTTATGCAACTTTTAAATACTTGCAACTGTTAATGAGATCCACTCTCAGTTTTCTCCGGGCTGAATAGTCCCAGGTCACAGCCTTTCCTCATAGGAGACATGCTCCAGTACTCTGATCATCTTGGTGGCCCTGCACTGGACTCTGTCTAGAAGTTCTGTATCCCTCTTGAGCTGAGGAGCCTAGAACTGGACACAGTACTCCAGATGAGGCCTCATCAGAGCAGAGTAGAGGGGGAGCAGAACCTCCCTCAACCTGCTGGCCACACTCTTCTTGATGCATCCCAGAGTGCCATTGGTGTGTGGCTGAGGGGAACTCATCACTGCATTCCCTGCACTGGCTTGTTTCCCTGCTAGACAGGATGGCTTGTTTTTTTGTCATTTCTCCCCCCACCCTTCAAGTTATAAGAATGTGAAAGGTTAAAAACTGATTTTGACGGTTAATGAAAAATAGAATTGTTGATAAAAGTATTCTTCAGTAATATAGATATTAATCTACTATAACAATATTGGTAAGGAAATGCAGCATGAGAGGAAAATATTGATTAAAATTAAATAATCTATTAATAATAAATCAATTTTCCACTATTTCCAGCATCAGGGTCCCTAAAAGTCATGCTTTCTTATAGTTGCTGGTTATGAAAATTTCTCTTTTGAACTGCTACTTAGTAAAACCTACTGAAAGTGAATATCTTCTGTATTTGCACAAATTTTATGATTTATATCACTTGTAATTGCTTAAATTTCATACTATTATTTAAGTTTCCTGAATAGCATCCTCAGAGAATGTATTTTCATTTAAAGATTTAAAATTAGTCAATGAGAATTTTTAACTGTAAGAAATGAAGATGTAAATTGAGAAAGAAAAGATTATATGTGAATTAAATAAAAAGTTAGTCAGAGCTGACAGTTAACGTGAGAGTTTGCCTGCTAATATCCTGACCTGATAGGTGTGTTTGTGTGTGTGTGTGCGCATGTGTCTGTGTGTGTGTCTGTGTCTGTGTGTCCATTCATATGTTTGTTTGGGGTGGAGGAAACCTCAGGAAAAGGAGTAAAAAAAGTTTATTGAAGGCTGCTGTGATTGGCTGAATTACATTGACATTTACTGTGCCAGAAAATTATGGAGACGTTAAAGCTATTAGCTGTCAGTAATTTCTGTGAATAGTTCTAAATTAAGGTTATAGAAAAAGGATCTGCTTATCTTGTTTTTTGAAAGTGAGTTTCACAGAAAGCATAGAAGTGTTTAGAAAGTGCTGCTGTTAAAAGTCTTTTATTCTCTTTCTCCAACTCAAAGTGAGGCATTGAGGACTACAATATTAGTCTAAACTTCCCTGTAGGGAAGTGAAAAGCAAAAAGAATTTGATGCTCAGAAATATGGAGCAATTCAGTGCACAAACATGTAATTTTTGAAGGTGCTTTTTTTTCCCCTCCCTAAAACCTGAAATTTGGAAAGGTCAAACTTATTTTTACAAGTTATATTTCTTAAGAATACACAGTTTTACCATCAGACTAGGAAATGTTCTTCCTTTATTGTTTTCTTCCTTAAGAGCCCTCTGCCCTGGAGAAAATTTCTGTAATTCACTGAAAGAGCAGCTGTGAAAATAGAACGATGGAAATTCAAGCACCTATGAAGCTAAAATCTGTGTGCTTGAAGCAAACTCCTTAAAGATCAGTTGGTTAAGATATCCCATAACCTTTCTCTACTGGTTATTGTTTCTCAGAGTGGTGACAACATATCCTGATGGTATCTTTTCACAGCTTAGGTAATTATCTCTCACATTTTAGTTTAGTTTATTTAGTTTTAATATACTACGGAGTTATGTTAAAAGTGTTGCCATCACAGATATATCTATTTTAGTGAAAAGCCAATCAAAGTGTCTGAAAACTGATTCTACTATTAAGTTGTATTGAAATGCTACTATGTCATCCAAATGGTTACAGGGAAAAAAAAGAAAAGAAAAAGGGACTTCTAAAACAAAAAAAGTAATTTCAAAAGAATTCTAGCTCTTGACATTAAAACCAAGTAACTAATTATGCAGTCTTTTTATAGCTTTTAACAATTGGTACATACACAAACTTAAGGATATTTACTTAAAATATTATATTGAAGTATATCATGATAAAGTCTATAGTATCTCACCTGACTACAGAATACAGGAAGGTGATGTGTTACAGATAGTCAGCATGCGGACTGTATTGGTCCCTGCACAATAAGAATCTAGCATACTCTTCACATTAATACTCAATGTATAAGCCTATTTATTGCTGTAGGCACAGCTTTTGGTGTCTTCTTTGCTTTGTCTTGCCTGATTTTCCCGCCAAAGGGCATATGGTGTTTGTTGCTCACACATACTTGTATACAGATATACCCCTTCCTCTCCTTGCTGTCCTGTTACTTTTAGTGTTTAAGAGTTCAGAAGCTGGTCCCCAAGTTGTAATAAACTTTTTGTGCTACAAGATATTTTGAAGCTGCTTCTTCAGTCAGTCTCCACTTGTTCCACGCGCAGTCCTGTCTGCCATTAACCATTGCACTTGACGTCTGCCTTTTGCTGTAATGAAATATGTCTGCTCATTGTGCTGTGAGCTAAGATGAAGTATTTAGGTGAAAAAGCTTCTTCATGCTGAAAGACTGTGCTTAATGTACAATGTTACTTTGGTGAAGTTTTGAATGCATATCTGCTAGGTTTAACCTCAACTAGCTTTTTCTTTGGAAATGCAAGGAACAGTCACTCCATCCCTTTCCATGTTACTCACAATCCAATGGACTTCAACTGTCTCTTTTCAATGCTGAAATTCTGATATTTGTCTAATTGTATTTCATAAATGGAAATTATGCTATGCCCTAAACTTCCATATCATCTTTTCTGTTTCTGTAACATATTTTTTTGTTGAAGGTTTTGAATTGCTCACAATAATGCAGGTGCTACATGTCTTTGAAACCAAAGGTCAGATTCAATTTAAGAACAAACTTTTTCACTGTGAAGACAGTCAAGTATTGAAGCAGGTTGCCCAGAGAGGCTGTGTATTCTTTGTCCTTATAAATTTTCAAGACCTATCTGTCTAAAACACTGAATAATCTGGCCTACTCTTATAGCTGTCTTTAAGCAGGACAATAGACTAAAAACCTTCTGAGGTCCCTTGCAATCTCAGTTATCCTGTGGCCATGTCCTATTTATTGAAGGGAAAAATTAGCTTTTTCATTGTAAATGAACACCAAAAAAAGAAAGGAAAATTGTTAAAGATTTACTCTATAAGAAGTTTCATTAACTGAAGACATAAGGATGCAACTTGTACAACTTCTATATAGCATATTTGGTGTGAGTCATGCATGAATGAGAAATTTTGTAGTCAATTTCTTCACAAAAGGAGAAATAAAAATTTGTCTTTAAAATTTCCTTCTCACTCCAAATGCGACTGCCAGAAATAAAAAAAATCAAGAATGCTTTCATGGCATAAAGGTTTTCATTTCTTCTGAGAAGATGTGGTTGCATTCTAGAAAGTGGTGTCATCAAATAGACTAGGGCTGGGGTGGTACTGCTGGAGTGATGGCAGAATGTATGAGAGAACATACCTGTGGATACCTCCTAATTAAGCCCCTTTCTGCTCAAAATGTGGTCAGAGAGAGCAACTTGTCCAAAATATTGTTCACACATGCACTATCTCCTAAAAGGGAGATTCTACAACCTGTCTGTGCAAACTAATTGCCCTCACAGGAGAGAGAGACAGACTAAAAGGCAAAGAGATGAGAAGAAATAAAAGGAAAAAAACCCAAAGTTTCATGTTTAAATTTAAAGCATACTGACACTTCATAGAGATACCCAGCCATATTAACTTCCTGGAAATGATATGACCTTTTTCCATAGGCTATCCTGTAGACACTGTCTCATTTGTTTTCATACACTTGAGGTGACCCCATTTCAGCCCTGGATAGATAATATATGTTCAAATCTTCTTCATCTCAAACAGAAAGGACAATGCATCAGTCTTTAAATTCAGAAGGTAAGTAAAAAAAAAAGAATCTTGGAAAATCTCTGCACTGTATATAAACATGACCAGAATGAAAGAAGTTATGCCATGCCCTCAGTGAAGCAACAGAATTACTCAGATATTTAGGAACCTGATTTTAACCCATTTTACTGTGATGGTTTACAGTCTGAAGTTACTGTTTCACTTCAACCAACTAATGAAATAATTTAGAGAGTAGGTTTTATCGCCTAAATTATTCCACACCGCTTTTCTGTCAGTTCATATCACTTAATTGCTTCGTAGCATAATTCAGGTTAGGAGAGGACTCAGGAAGTCACAGAACTGTCTTTAAACACCATGTTACTGGAAGGTAGGAAAGTTTTATTTTTACCATAAAGTTTGTCTCCATTCTCACTCTGAATTTCTTCTATCCTCCTAGTGTTCCTACACAAAATCCTTCTACCTAAGTTTGGTACAATCAAATAAGTCTATGGTATTTTATTCTGTAATTGCAGACAATTATGTCACACAGAATAGTTACTTGTAAGTATTATGTACTAACAGTGGGAATTACAGTATGCCATTAGACAAAGTTAAATTAAAACTAAAATGAATTTAGGGAGTACTTACCTGACTCCTAGACAGTCTCCGTGGTTGCAAAAACACAAACTAAAATAATTTCTGTCTAGGACAAGTGTTAAGGATGTTAGGAAAGTCACTGAAACCAGCAGACTCTGGGGCCCAAAGATAACACCTTCCTGCTGGCTGGAGCCCAGCCTTATACACACTGAAGTACAGAGGTCTCAATCCCAGGCTGCTAGATGAGGCTGCTGTCTTCCCATTTGCAATTTCATCCAGTATCAAGTCTGTGTGTAGCGCAGTAAAAAAAATGCACACAGGATATCAATACCAATAGCTGCACAGACTGCTGCAAACAGGGCACTGCCTTTAGAAGCACCTAGATATCGTACTACCAGTTATCACAAACGATAGTACAAATGATCAAGCCATGTTCCTCATCTTTGATTGATCAAGACACTGCAAACATGTATTCCCAATCTAAATTCACAAGCACACTCATACTCACACAGATTCCTTCAATATAGCCCATATAATACCCATACCCAGACTCTGAGACCACTTTCTTATCCAGTATGCAGATCTCCTTCTCTTTGCTAGCTAATCAGTTTGAAATTCATTAATGAATTGGACATACACACACATAGGATCAAGTTAATTGGGGTGGAAAAAAACAACATGCTTAGCTCTTTCCAGTTGCTGTAATTTCACATACAGGGTCCTAACTTTCCTATTGTGGAATTAAAAGTATGTGCTCTATACTACACTGTTTATTCATTTCCATCTTGTTACACTCAGTCATAGCTCTGTCATTTATGGAGCAGTCTGGGATGGCGAGATGTTGTTCACCCTTGACTATCAAAAGTATGGTGCATTTCTCAGATGGAATACATAATAAATGGAAGTATTATATATGGTTGTGACCGTCTATAGCAATATTAATCCATGGGCAGATGACACAAATCACATTATGATCTCCAGAAGCACCATTTCTACTAATAGCATTAAGTGAATTTAAAAAAGCAAAGAAAAATCTTTCAGTTCTGAAAAAAATGTAGTTGCTGTAGTTCATTAGCCTGTCCCAGTCACCTAGCAACGTCTCTGTTGGAAGCTGAATGTGGTTGTAATAGTCTCTTCATGTATATCTGCAAATGAAAGTGAGGAACTGGCATCCTCTCCTTTTTCTCATCAATGTCTGACTGGCAAGATGGAAAACAGGTTTTTTGGGAAAATGTATTTTTTCTGATAGTCACCTATTATTAAATGCTGCTGACCAACATTAGAAGATATTTTGATATGCTGAATTTCAACTTAAGTTACATCCTGAAACTAACTTATTGCACAGAGACACAAGTGAAACAAAGTTAAGATAAAAAAACAAAACCCAAGCAGATATCATATAAGATGTATTTTCTAAGCTATCTTTATCTTTAAGGATTATAATATATTATTATGTATTTATTTAATTAATTACCTGAATCATGACTGCTCAATTCCCATAAAACATAGTATTACATTTATAAGGAAATTGCAAAATTGTTTCTTTACAAGATCAATAAAACTTGAATAATTAAGATGATGTGATGATACATACTTTTGATGTTTCCCTATAACTTTATAGAAATTCACTTTCACAAAAATGAAGTGTCAGTGAACAATATATTTAGGAAAAAGTAAATTAGAATGAGATCTCCTTTTTCTGCGGTATTATTGCTGAGAGTTCAAAATTATGCTTCAAGAATCAGATCTATTACCATTTTTATACCTATAATACCTTATGAATAAATTAATTTACATGAAATTTTGAAAACTTCCTTGAATAAAAAAGGGTATGCCATTTTTGAAAGCAGCAAAGATTAATCCAAATCTTTGACATTGCACGTCAACCAAAATGTTTCTTGAATGGATCTAAATTCTTCAAAGCATAGTTTATCTTAAAATCAATACATAATTAACAGAATTGTACTTTATTAAACAGATCATGTCATTTACCAGACATCAATGCAAAAAGGTGCAGAAAAGCAAAATATTATTATTCAGATTGTAACAATAAAGGAGGGGTCATTTTCTCTAAGTCTTGTGTCTTCTACCATAATGAACAAAAACGTGTTTCTCAAAAACTTCATTCAAATTCTTAGTACTTTGGTGACTTCTGTAATTTCATTTTGGATAACTTTTTGTTTTATATTTTTGTATTCTGACAGATATTTTAGATTTCTGCTATTTTACTGCAAAGAAAATTTGCTCAAAGAAAATACATATCTAGATTTCTAGCCTAGATGACAAAAAGCTGAAAATAAATAGGTTGTAGAAAACTTCTCAAATATTTTTTTAGTCAATTATGCTGAACTTGAAATCAATTCTTCTCCAGATTGTCTTTTCACAATGGATTTAAAAATGTAACCAAAAGTTATACCAGGAAGTGTCCTATTATAAGTGTAAGCTATTGAAATTGTAGAGTTTGCTTTATTTTTTTATTACAAATTAATTAAATTGAGGTCTGTAAACAATTACTAGTTTTCAAGTTGTTTGCACTCTGTTCAGCAAACTGTTTGACACTAAGTAAGTGGAATCTATAACATTGATTCACTTCAATCCATTGCCCTTTTAGTGTCATCTTCTGAAAAGATGCATCTTCAGTTTGGATTTAAAAAGATTTGGTCACAGATTTAAGCTTATAGAATCAAGAATTTTCCATATGCATATTTAATGTGTGTTTATTTTGAGTGCTACAGCATAAATGGGTTTGCAGCTCTGAAATATATGTCTTTGTTCATGCAACTGTCAGTGTCCAGCAGCCAAATTGAAATTTATTTGTAAATAAAGTACAAGGTTGTTGAATAATATCACCAGTTTTTCTACCTCAAACATCTGTGAGCATAAATTATTGCACATAATGTTGTCGAGTTTTCCATTTTTCAATTAACTTTCAAATAAAAAATCTAATTAACTACATCAGATTGTTTCACGCTTTCATTCATGTTGTATTGTTTGCAAAAGACATTATCATGGTCAGGATGGAACAAGGATTTAATTTCTTTTGTTAAGGGAAATCACAGAATTACAGAATGGTAGGGTTGGAAGAGACCTTTAGACATCATCTAGTCCAACCCCCCTGCAGAAGCAGGTCCACCTAGATCAGAGAGCACAGGAACACGTCCAGGTAGGTCTTGAAGACCTCCATGGAAGGAAATTCCACACCCTTCCTGGGCAGCCTGTGTCAGTGCTCTGTCACTCTCACAGTAAAACAGTTTTTCCTTATGTTTAAATAGAACTTTTTGTGTTCCAGCTTCATCCCATTACCCCTTGTCCTGTCACTGGATACAATAGAAAAAAAGGATGTCCCAACCTCCTGACATCCATCATCTATATACTTATAAATATTAATGAGAGCCCCCCTCAGTCTCTTCTGTAGACTAAACAGCCCCCAGTTCCCATCTTTCCTCATAAGATGCTCCAGATAATGTAAAAAAAATGCTGAGACAAATTTGAATGACATTAAGTGATTTTGAATATATTCTTAACTCTTGCAACGATAATGTACTGTTAATTGTGTTACTTAAATTATATGGGCTCACAGAATATATAGGTTTGAACAGCACAATCTTTAGTTACAAACTGGAAAAAACATTACTGTGGCTCCTGTTGTGGACAATATGATGAACATGTATGACTTAGGTCCATTGCTTTCATCAATCTGCAGCTACACCATTTGTAGCAGTTACCACTGCATCTAAAAGAAAAATAACAGAAAAATGAGCTCAAATGAATAAAAAAGAAACAAAACAAATAAAAAGTTACTGTTAGTCTACAGATATCACAATGGTCATTTCTCAGCAGTTACAAGTTAAGGTAGAAATCTTCCCCTCAAGACATTATGTCTTCTTTCTGAGATTATTTTCAAAGAAGGCTAAATTGATTGTTTAATTGGTTTATTTTTTCTCCCCATCCTGTTAGCAAAGGAAGGGATCAATAAATAATACTGAAATCCCTTATCAGGTTATAATGATATTGAATATTGAGATAATCAGATTTTACTTGCTATGGATGGTCTGGTTAAATCTGTGTACTTCAAGACAAAAGGAATGCATCAGTTACCATACATACAGAACATATTACACATACATGTAAATATATATACATTTAGTACACTTATATATATATATATAAACAAAGACAAGGCTTTATAAGTATAAATTCCAGAAGGATATTCCAGGAGCAGACGGCTAATTAACAATATTATGTGTATTTGCCAAACTGTGGGTACACCTACTCAATATGTACATTAAAAGTGAATCAAATATTACTACAACCACCAATATTTCAGATGCACTAGTGGACAAAATACTTGCACATATGTACATTGATAAGGAGGAAAAAAATAACTGATTTTGCTAAGAAATAAAGGCATCTCATATTTTCTCCTTTCCAAAAAATGAACACTTTCCAAAAGTATTTCTTTATGTTTGAACTATTAATCTTAAAAAAAAAATCTGTCAGAGAATCAAATACAGATGAACAAATTAAAAATCTGTTCAGGGGTGGCTAAGGAAAATACTGAAATATTAATGTACTCTTAAAGAATAAAAATATATTTGCAGTAAAATCTAACCATTTTTTTTTTTTTGAGCTGCCTGGGTCGTTTTTCCCTTCTAAGTAATAAATATTAAGAAGGTGGATAAATAATCTATAGATGGTTTAAATGTGTAATAAAGCTTCCTTTTATATTAATAACATATAATGTGTGTAAATAAATCATTAATACAATTCTTTTACTATTATGTACAGACTCATATATATTTTGTAAGTGTAAGGAACTAATCAGCATCTGGTAGTGAGACAGAAACAAATCTGCTGAGGGTCTGAATTTGCAGGAGCTGCAGACAGAACTATATAGATACCATTATGTCACTGAACCATGTTTACTGTGATAAAGAAAACAGAAAGAAATGTACAGTTGAGCATTTACATGAAAACAGTGGATCCTTTGAAGTATTCAACTTATTGCAGCTTATGCTTTATACTTATCAGAAATGTATTGTGATATTTCTACTACCCCACTACTTTTATTTTTCTGCTCTTTTGTGCTTACAACACCATAATTTATTATCTACTAATAGTTGCTCTGCAAAGTAATTCTCAATCCACTTAATTTCCTTCATTAGGTCTTCTCCTTGTTTCTCTCCTTCACCCTTTATCTCCCTTACTAACCTTTCCTTTTAATTTTCTTTTCCTCTTTAAACACTATATCCAAAATGTGTCCTCTACTGTTTTAAAAGCAAAATCCCCAGGCATGGATCTTTCCATTCTTCAATAAAACTCCACTTGCAAAGAGTGTAACTATCTCAGCATGTTATTAGTCAATGTTGAGAAAAAGAAATGCTGCAGTGCTAAATGGAGTCATTAAAATGCCTGGTGACAACAATGAGTGCTTGAGGAAGTTGGAGTTTGCTATTTGCTAGTCTAATAGCTATGTTAGGGCTGTCTTTCTTTTGTGGAGAAAATAAAAAGAAATATTCAGTATTTGCCTATTTTTATTCTCCACCATTGGAGTGTTTGTGCCCTGATTTTACTCTCCTTCTGCAGCTTCATACCCACTACTGGAACACTGTGATGTCTGGTTCACATTACCTTTAAATCATTGGAAGTTTTAACATTGTTTTCAATGAGCTGTGTGTATCAGGCTCTTGGAAAAGGAAGGGCTTCTCCATCGAGTGAAGCGTTCTTTCTCTCAGTGTGTGTTAAGTGCATCAAGCTTATATCTGCTTTCCCAGTGCCCCGTTACCCTTAGGTGTATCTAAATAGGCTAGTCTGGGTAACAACAGAAAGATAAATGTGCTAGCATAGCACTCAACACAAACCTAACTGACCCTGATGAAAAGCCAGATATTTTCTCTTGAGGCATTTAGGGTGCTTGTTCAGCTGCACTGCATCCTGCAATTTAGTCAGCTCTTTCAGAACTGTGTCTCGTATTTGGTACCTCGCTCTGTCACGTAGACACTTTCTAGTCAAGAAATTACTAATACTCATTGGATGCCAAATACTGTATCAGTTCTGAAGGAATATTTTACAGTCCTCTACTGAAAATGATGGTTTCGGTTTGGGTTTGTGTTTTGATGGGATGATGATTCTTATGTAAACATTAGATGCAGTGCATTACTGTTTTGGGAGACGTTAAAATCGAAGAAACCACTTTATGGAAACAGGGCTTTTGCTTGTTTCCTCCCAATGGTAGAAGGTTTAGAGGTATCAAAGGATTTTCAGATTAAGCTTAATTGCCAAGTCTTCAAACAGTTCCCTGGAAGTTACTTGTTAAACAGAAGCATAAAGCAGATATATGAAGCAAGGAAGGTTTATGTAGGGGAAGAAGATGAGTCATAGAATCATAGAAGCATTATGGTTGGAAAAGACCTTTAATATCATCAAGTCCAACCACTAATCTCATACTGTAAAATCAATCACTAAACAACACCAGGTACACATCTCTAGGGAATATCTCTAGGGATGATGACTCTACCACCTACCTGGACAGTCTAATGTCTAATTTAAACCTCCCCTGACGAAACTTGAACCCATGTGTTCTATCATTCATTACTGGAGTGAGGAGATTAGCCCCCATCTCACTACAATCCCCTTTCAGGTAGTTGTGAGAGTGATTACATCTCCTCTCAACCTCATCTTCTATAAGCTTTAGCCATTCCCAGCTCCTTCAGCTGCTCCTCATAAGACTTGTCCTTTAGATCTTTCACCAGCTTTGTTGCCCATCTCTGGACATGCTTAAGCACCTCAATGTTCTTCTTGTAATGAGGCGCCCAGAACTGAACACAGTATTCAAGGTGCCAAGTAAAAGAGGCCTCCTTGGTCCTGTTGGTCATACTATTTCTGATAAAGACCAAGATGCCATTGGCCTTCTTGGCCACCTGGGTACACTGCTGGCTCATGTTCAGACAGCTGTTGATTAACACTCCTAGGTCTTTTTTTGCAAGACATCTCTCAAGCCACTCTGCCCTAAGCCTGTAGTGTTGCGTGGGGTTATTTTGGCCCAAGTGCAGAATCCAGCACTTGGTCTTGTTGAATTTCTCACAATTGGCCTTGGGTCTTTGACCTGTTCAGGTCGCCCTGAAGAGCTTTCCTGTCCTCAAAAAAGTTTACACTCCCACCCATCTTTGTGTCATCAGAAAATTTACTAATTGTGCACTCAATCTCCTCATCCAGATCTTTGATAAAGATGTTAAACAAAACAGGCCCCACCAATGAGTCCTGAGGAACACCATTGGTGACTAGCCACTAACTGAATTTAACTCCATTCACCCACTGGACCTGGCCGTCGAGTCAGTTTTCCATCCATCACAAAGTAGGTCCATCTAAACCATGGGCAGCCAGTTTCTCCAGGAGGATGTGATGGGAGACTGTGTACAAGGTCTTGCTGAAGTCCAGAGTTCCCAGAGAAGAGCTGGGTTTAGTATTGAAGACTGAAGCAAAAAAAGCATAAAGTTCCTCAGCCTCTCCCTCATCCTTGCTCACTAGGTTTCCCCCTTCATCTATTAAAGGGGGAAGATTCCCCTTAGGCCTCTTTTTCATGTCAATAGCTTTATAGAAATGTATGTTATTGACTTTTACAGCAGTGACCAGTTTAACTTTTAGTTGAGCCTTAGCCTTTCTAATTTTCTCCCTACATGACCTCACTGCAGCCTTGTAGTTCTCCTGAGCTGTCTGATCTTTCTTCCAGAGATTATATACAGCATTTTTTTCCATTTTGATCACATGTGGTTTTGTATGTAGTTTTCTGGGATTCAGGTCTATTTCCTTAACCTTGTTCACAAAAGAGTGACAAGAGATAAACCTTCTTTTTCCTAGAACAGGCTCTTTTCAACACTCCTGAGTACCTGAGAGTAAATACTTTGTGAAACCCTAAGCTAAACCTAAACAGGTGAATAAGGGGAAATATATTTAGGCCTCTGGAAAACAAATGTTAAGAAATTCTTTTATGGTGTGCTTTGTGAATTTTTGGTGCCTAAGTTCTAATTTATGCAAAATATAGACAGATTGATTATTGCTGTTAAATTACCAAGTGACAGAAAATATTTCCAGTCACAGGAACTCATCTGTGTTCACTAAAATAATTATTGGAATGGTCTCTGGCATAGCCTTGGTTCATGCCAGCTGTCAGTGTCTGGGCTTGGTTTGGAAATTGGCCATTTCCATTTTCTTTTCCTAATAGGTAATTTATGGGGTCATACAGCCTTTGAAGGTAAAAGATTTTAATAGTACGAAAGTGATCTGTTCCATGCCAGCTGGCCTCCACATAGGGAACAGATCTTGGCATATTTAGTTTGCTAACAGAGACATGTACCCACTATATGCGGTGTTTTCTTTTAAAACTTGATGGATAAAAGAGAAGCTTTCAAAGCAGAGCTACATATTGCTAACAGTACTCACTAAAAATTTATGAAATATGGAAATTAGAGGGTTCTTTTATTTTGCATTTTTATGAATAATGATTCTTTCACTATTGTTCTTGGTTTCTGTATTACTTTCTCTAAAAAGAGAATGGCTGGGACAGGAGAAAATGTCTAGATAAACCGCTTTTTTTCTTGTGAATAAGTAGGCATGCCCAAGGAGAGATGTTCCAGAGGCTACAGGGTGACAATTGCACAAAATGCAATGATTAGACAGTGTGAAAAGCGCTCAGCAATACCAGGGAGTCTGGAGCAACAGCAGAGGACAGTGGCTGAATAATAGTAACAGGAAAAAGTTCAGCTATCACAGGGATAGAAAGAGAAGGTAGTGAATGACTAGACTTTCCTCTTGGCAGAGGTTTCCACAAGCTAGGAACCACAGAATATGCTGAAGCCTATGTACGAGCAACCTTAAGAGGACACGATAAGCAGAGAAAATTCTAAACTATTCACTTAAATTTTCTTTGTCAACTAGTCTCCTCAAGCCTTCTCTATTTAAAGCTATTGAGGATTTTTTTAGTATGTATGTTCATAAAATCTACCTTCCTTTTTATTAAATTGTTTGAGGTTTTTTAGTTTAAATTTAAGTGTCTTTTGTTCTTTTTTTTGAGAAACACATTGTAAAACAGCTAGTCAAATCCACCAAAACCTCTGTCTTATTCAAAATCCTTCTATTTATTGATTTATAGATTGGTATAAAGTGAAGCTGGGAAAGAATTCAGGGCAGTGATCTAATCTACCCCCTACCCAAAGATGTGATTCATTATATCTAACCATTTATGTAAGATATTTTTCTAAATTACTGTTAAAAAGTGTAATCAATACAGATCTCACAGCTGTCTCAAAATTGTAAGTTCTTAACTACCTTTATCATTAAAATATCTTTCTCATAAGCCTATTCAAGTACATTTTAATCCTGCAACTTCTCAGTCTTTTCACAGAAGGCAAAAATTGTACCTTTTTCTATTTCACTTTACCCTTGTCTTTGTTGTTTATTCTTTGAAAATACTTTTTTCTTATAGTTAGCCTTCTAATATCTATTAAGCAACCTTTTTTTTTACCTTCAGAATAGCAGAATAGAATAAAATAGTTTGGTTGGAAGAGATCTACAGTGACTCACTAATCCAACCACTTGACCATTTCAGCATTGACCAAAAGGTAAAGCACGTTATTAAGAGTGTTGTCCAAATGCCTCTTAAACACTGATGTGCTAAAGGAAGTCATGCTTGTTAGATGCTTAAGGTTATTGCTGTTTTTCTTTTGGAATTTTTTTTCAGTTATTCCACCTGCCAGAAATGAACATAGTATTCTAGCACTAGTTTATTAATGACGTTCCTCTTTTCTGCCACACATGCACATAAACTCATACATATACATCTGTGATCAACTATACAAATTCTCCCTAGAACTTCTAAAAAGTTATTATTCAGGGGGAGTTATTTCTTTGTTTGTTTCTTGAGTGATTTGGGGTTTGGGATTTTTTTTCAATTTAGATAAAAATGATGCTGTTAATTGATCAAATTATTTCAGAAGATGAACTGTTAGGAAAACAAGTATTTGAGAGTCATGATAAAAGACAACGAATGAACATTGTTCAATATACGATGTAAGTTGCAACAGGTACAGTATCTATCACATGTACAGTAAAGCAAACACCTATTTTCAAGTAAACAAGTTGCAGTAATTTCTCTATTATGAAGTCAGAGGAAGATTCTGAAAATATCATCAGTAGGAGGCCTTAAAAATAAAAAAGAACTATCCTATGATGTCACCACAGTCCCATAAGGTGACACAAGTCCATACAACAACAAAAACCTTTAAACTAGTCCAATCCACTTGCCTTATAGAATCATAGAATCATTTCAGCTGGAAGAAACCTTTAAGATCATTGAGTCCAACCTTTGTCTCAGCCCTATGAACCACTAGACCATTTCACTAAGTGCAATATCCAACTATTTCCTGAAAACCTCCAGGGACAGTGACTCCACCACTTTCCTGGGCAGGCTCTTCCAGTGCCTGACAACTCTTTCATTAAAGAAATTCCTCCTAATATCCAGTCATCTACTTTTATTCCATTTCTAGGAGTGACTTGTCTCTTCCATTTTGTAGTGGTTTTGCCTGGGACAAGTATTTGGTAGCAAAAGGCTACAGAGGCAGCTTCTTTAAGCTGCTAGAAGCTTGTATCTGATAGGGACAGTGCCAGTGAATTCTAAGATGGACTCACCACTGACCAAGGCTGAGAAGATGCTGTAGCAAAGTCTATTTGTAATGAATTGACCGTCACCTCCACTCCCCATCCCCCCATTCTGCTGGGTGGTGAGCAGGGAGAGTCTTGGAAGAAGGGGGGATGCGAGAAGTTGTTTTAAGATTCAGTTTTGTCATATCACTGCTCTGTTTTGGTTTCTCATTAGTAAATTAAAACTTTTTCTTCCCAAGTTTAGTCTGTTTTGCCCATGCTGGTAATTGCTGGGTTATCTCCTTGTCCTCACCTTGACCCACAAGCCCCTTTTGTTATATTTCTCTCACTTCTCTCCAGTTTAGGAGATGGAGTGATAAAATGACTTGGTGGGCATCTTGTACCCAGCTAGGGCCAAAACCACCTCATGTTCCAATACAATTCTAGGTACACACTAAACTACTAGTTCACACTTTGCTAGGGACGATACTTTCAAGAGTTGATAGCATAACATTGGAGTAAAGTATACAGCACCAAAATAAAAAAGAAACAAATTTCTGAAACTAAAATTCCACATTCTTTAATGGAATTTTAACTCCTCTAATACTTTGCAATCTATTTAGACTTAATAAAGGAAGTTAAACCTATGAGTCAGGGAGTGCTATAGTAAATTCAATACAGCTTTATGTTGATCAATATTATAATTTATTTAATGCAATTAAACTTCTTCTGTGATTTTTGTCTACTGCATGAAGTTCCTTTAACTTGACTTGCTATTCATTTAATTATTTCAGGGAGATAGACATTCAAATTAAAGTAAATCCAAACACTTTGACACATGGTGGGCATTTAGCAGCTGCTAATGTGAAACACTAAATTGAACTGAATCTAAACAAGAGTTTTAGAAACCCTTCACAAAACAGCATTGTTTTCCTTAATGTTTCAGCTCTTATTTTTACTTCTGCTTCCCCTAAGGAATCTTTCAAGTGAAAGACTTTCAAGGTAACTACTATAATTATTTTTTTTTTTGTGGCTGTGACAGTGGGCATAATCTTTTTTTATCATCAGAATCCATCAATATGGGGAGTGGCGAGGGGGCTGTTCTACATTATTGTCTATGTTGTTATTCTTCTTTAGGATCAGTTTTCGGAATTGAGGTAGTCATATTTCAAAACAAATGCACTATATTGCACCATAATAATCAACACTAAAAAAATCTAAATAAATTCCTAAATTGATATTTTTATATTTAAGCACATTTGCCTCCTTCCTACGAGCAGGAGAATCAAACTAACCTATTTATTCAACACGTGGATTTGTTTTTTCACATTTGTTATTTACACTTGGTCTTTATAACATCTCTAAATCATGAGAAGCTTTTTATCTATTAAGAATTCTCATATTATCACTGTAAGTCTGAAAGATTCTTGGTTTTTTTTTTTATGTGAATATCTACATCAGAGTTCAAAAAAATTGGGACAATCTTTTAATAAAAATATTTTGTTTGTATTGTTTCAAAGAAAAGCAAGATATCAAGATAGTGATGAGCAGCTATAACTCCAAACCTAAAGATCAAAGAGAAGAGAAGAAAAAATGTTAACAAAAAAAGACAAAATCTTTTGACTTTGAGGGGCAATATGTTGCTTTTAAATACTTGTAAATGACTATTATTTGGCTGCAAAAAGAAATACCTTTCTACAATAGATGTTTTCTGTGGGCATGTGGATTCCGTAACTGATGGTGCTTCAGCCATTTAATAGGTGGACATGATTAGAAGGAAATATATGTTTATTCTAGTTTTTAAGATTATATGAGTGTGGTGGTTTAGCCAATTGTTCATCAAGTCATAATATCACTCCCCCTCCTAAGCTGGACAGGAGAAAGAGAGAAATATAATGAGCGGTTTGTGAGCTGAGATGAGCTCAGAAATTAGCATTACAGGCAAAAGAGACTCAGCTTGGGGAGAAAAAAAGGTTTTATTTAGTAAAGGAACAATAAGAACAAGGAGATAAAAAATAAAACTGAATCTTAAAACATCTTTCCCCACCCCAATCTCTTCCCAGGACTCTCCTTCCTTCCCCCTCAGCAGTGTAGGGGATGGGGGATGGAGGTTGTGGTCAGTTTGCTACAGGTGGACTTTGCCGCAGCTTCTTCTCAAGAAGAAGCCTTCTCACACTTCTGGGGTCCCTCCCATGTGAGATAGTCCCTCACGAACTTCTCCAGCGTGGGTCCTTCCCATGGGCTGCAGCTCCTCACAAAACACTCCAGCATGGGGCCTCTCATGGGGGCAGCTCCGCACACCCCGCCCCAGCATGGCTCACACACCAGGAGAACTGTCCTTCAGGTACTGACTGCTCCAGCCTGAGTCCCTCACAGGATCTCAAGTCCTGACAGCAAACCTGCTCTCTGGCATGGGCTCCTCTCTCCCCAAGGGCTCCCAGGTGTTGCCAGGAACATGCCCCAGGGTGGGCTTCCCAGGAAGTCACAGCCTCCTTCACATGTCACTCTGACATAGAGTCCTCCACAGGCTGCCAGTGGATGTCTGCTTCCAGGTGGTCGTCCATGGACTGCAAAGGGATAGCTGCCTCACCATGATCTTCACCACAGGTCACAGGGGAGTCTTTCTTTCAGGGTCTAAGCGCCTCCCTCCCTCTCCTTCTCCACTGACCTTGGTGTCTGCGAAGATGTTTTCACATTCTCACTCCCTGTTGCTGCTGCAGTTTTGCAACTGCACAACAACTTCTTTCCATTCTCAAATATGTTATTCACAGAGGTATTACCTCCATCACTAATTGTCCAGGCCTGGGTCAGCTGTGGGGTCCGTCTTAGAATTGACTGGCATTAGCCCTGTCAGATACAGGGGAAGCTTCTAGTAGATCTTTTTTTAAAGAATCTACCCCTGTAGTTCCCCACACTACCAAAAAACCTGGCCCAGGCAAAACCACTACATATGAGAAATTAAAGAATTAAAAAATTTAAGGCAGGGTTTAAATACAAGGTAGTTAATTTCTAATAATATCTTCAACAATTTCTAATAATTTAAAGTAATATTTTTCAGCTGTTTATGTGATAGAAAGGTGAAGTACCATGCTACTTATCCATGTTACACACGCTCCATTTTTTTAACTATTAACAGTAATTGTTCATCACTAGTTAACTGTTCCTAGTATCATCATTAAAGTTGGCATGGTTTGACATGACAGCCTTTTCTGGTAAGGGGGAAGGGGCTGTAAAGATGGCACCTGTAAGAAGTTGTTTGCAACTCTCCCCAGCTCTGAGCCAGACCCACGTCTGGGGCTGAGCCAATTAGACGCCTCCACGATCACTTTTTAAGAAGAAGCCGGAAGAGGAGGTTGCTTTTCCTCCATCTTTTTCCTGCTTCTTCCTTCTTCTGTCCCTTCTTCTTCTTCTGGCTGGTGGTGGTGCAAGGAGTAGGAACAATGAGAGAAACGGCCATGCGGACTCCAAGGCCAGTGATGAAGGAGAGGAGGAGGTGTACCAGAGCAGAGACTCCCCTGCATTCTATGGAGAGAATTGGAGAAGCTGAGATATTCACCAAGGACTGTGTCCCGAGAGAGGGACCCCGTATCGGTAGAAGAAACTGCAATTGTGATGAAGAATGCATGCCAGAGATATTTACCAAGGACTCTGTCCCGAGAGAGGGAACCCATATCGGCAGAAGCCGCAGCTGCTGGGAGCAACCCATGCCAGAGAAGTTTGCTAAGGACTTTGTGCCGGGGGAGGAACCCCGTGTTGGAGCAGGGGAAGAATGCCAGGAGTCATCCTCTTCTGAGAAGACAGAAGCGGCAGAGCCCATCTGTGAGAGACTGACCACATTCCCCATTCCCTGCCCCCCTGAGCCGCTGAGGGGGGAGGAGGTAGAGATATCGGGAGCAGTGAGATGGGCCCGGGAAGAAAGGAGGGATGTGGGAGGGAGATCTTAAAGTGCTAGTTGTAATTTTCTCATCATCCTACTCCCCTTTTGCTTTTATTCCGTTCTGTTTCTTGTAGAATAAACTTTCCTACTTTCCTCTCTAAGTCGAGTACTTGAGTTTGTTTTGCCCGGAACTGTAATTGGCAGTAAGCCTTCCCTGTCCTTGTTTTAATCCACAATAAACTTGCTTATCTTTTTACTCCCATTTCACTGGGGCCTCTGCCATCCTAATGAGGGTGGGGGTGAATGGGAGCACTGAGCAAGGGACTGTCATGGTGCTGCTGTGCTAGGTGGGCCAAACCACAACAAAAGTGTACATATCTTTCCTGGTTTCATTGTATGATTTTCAGCATTCAAGGGTGAAACATGAAGTACAGATTATATTTAATAGATGGTGAAGCATTTTTCACTGATGTTAGTACATTGTTTTGCATAAAATATAGTATAATAGGAAAAAAAACACCCATAAACTTACTTTTTATATATATATACCTATTACAGAATATTACAATGCAGTATATACACATATTACAGAAACTTATTTTCTAAATAAGCAGTGGTATATCTCTATGGTTTCTATCTGACAGAATAATTCTTTTTTTAGACACAGAACTGAAATTTTCTGTGACTCTTATATGTCTTGTCTCTATGGCTTTGACTGAAACAAATCCTTAGAGAATTCAGAAAGTCTGAGAGTAACCTATAAATCATAATTGGAGCACAATTCTGATATCTCTGAACCATAATCTCAGAACTAGTTGAGTTGCATATTAGCTGTCGATACATTTTACCTTCGATATCATGTTTACTCTTGAACATCACAAATAAATTGTCAAAGATGTGTTAACTGAATTACTCTGTCACTTCAGAAAAACATTTAAAATGCAAAATTATGTCCTTCAATAACTTCTCAGTCACCAACGCCAACCCCAAAAATTATATTTCAGTTTATTTCTGTCAGTTGGTGGTTTTATCCCTTTGTGAGATGATTGCTTTTTCTTTTTCTTCCTCTTTAATCTGAAGATATGTCACCAAAAGTCTATAAAGACAAATTTAAAGACTATGCTGTAGTACCTTCTAAATTCTTACTGGTGCAATTAAAAAAACACATAAAACTATCACAGAATGTTGACTGGTTCACATAAAAATAAGCAGGGAACAATTCATTTCTATGTTACCTGTAACAGTCAGACAGTTGGAAAGGTGTGATTATTCTTTTCTCATTAACAAAAATATGTAAGAGTGGCATAATTTATCTTCTCAATTTAAAAAGAAAAATAACCCCTACAGCCAAACCAGGCTAAACTTTGTGGTGTGCAAAAGCATTTTTAATTCCAATATCAATATTCATTAAAGTTTTATATAGTCTACCTAAAGGCTAATCATGGTAATCTGTAAGACTGTTCTTCAACATTTTTTTTCCTTTCCTTATATAAATATCATAGGAAACATTTTAGAATTCTTTCAGTCAAGAAAATTGAAGTATCAGAGTAAAGAGATACATGGCAAAAGTTGACAGGATGATTAAGAAATGTCCTAACCCAACACGAAGCAAAGATAGAACATAGGACCCATCAGGATTACTTCCCTCCCCTCATCTACCCTTTGATTCTGGCTCTTTTGATTAAGGTGTCCTTGTCACAGAGGTCAATTTAATTCTATCACATCCAAATATTCTAGGTAAAGTATGTTGCACATGTGCAGACTGCAAGCTCGTTTGTCACATTATTGCTTGCTGTCACTTTTGAAGGTAGGTGTCCATTTGAAGAATGTGTAGTGACTATAGGGTCAGGAGATTTGCATAAAGCTCAGAAAGAATCTCTTCAGGCACAAGGTGTGGGATGCAACTCCTGTTTGTCTGCACAGAAAGCACTGTTCAACTCACGGAAACAGATGTGATGCCTATACTACTTAACTTCTTTTTATATTTTTCAAGACTTTCAATGAATGGAACTAAGGTAATCATGATTGGTTGTAATGTACTATTTAATTTTTTAATCTGATAACTCTATTTTGGAGTTATTTAGGTTTATTATAGTTTGCTTAGTTATTCTAGTTTTCGTGGTTTGGCCCAGCTAGCACAGCAGCACCACGACAGTCTCTCGCTCGGTGCCCCTATTCACCCCCACCCTCGTTAGGATGGCAGAGGCCCCAGCAAAATGGGAGTAAAAAGATAAGCAAGGTTGTTGTGGATTAAGACAAGGGCAGGGAGGGCTCACTGCTAATTACAGTTCCGGGCAACACAAACTCCAGTACTCGACTTAGAGAGGAAAGTAGGAAAGTTTATTCTACAAGAAACAGAA
>WBNH01009336.1:0-58118 GCA_013401255.1 Urocolius indicus | reverse complement strand
AGAATGCAGGGGAGTCTCTGCTCTGGTACATCTCCTCCTCTCTTTCATCACTGACCTTGGAGTCCACATGGTTGTTTCTCTCACTGTTCCTACTCCTTGCACCACCACCAGCCAGAAGAAGAAGAAGGGACAGAAGAAGAAAGAAGCAGGCAGAAGATGGAGGAAGAAATCTCCTCTTCTGGCTTCTTAAAAAGTGATCATGGAGGCGTCTAATTGACTAAGCCCCAGAAGTGGGTCTGGCACAGATCTGGGGAGAGTTGCAAACAACTTCTTACAGAAGTCATCTTTACAGCCCCTTTCCCCTTACCAGAAATGACTATCATGTCAAACCATGACACTAATCTTCAGGTATATAAAGAAGGGATGCAAGTAAAACATTGATTTAATCACATATAAGCTCTTACATAATGATACCAAAGTTATGCAAGTGTATATTAGAAGACAGGAGGTAGCAAATACATATTTAAATAAAAATTGTGTACTTTTTTGCATTTGGACTGGAGAGATGTTTGTGTTTGTTTCTTATGTTTGCTCAGGGTTGACTTTTGAGGGTTTTTTTTATAGATGAGACAAAGGACAAGTATCTTTTACTGATAATCTTCTCCTGAGCTAAAATGTACATAAACAAATACATACTCTATGTATATGTCCAAGTAAATATAATACAAACCACACAGAATAACTTTTTTATTCATGTAACATGGCAAAAAAAAAAAAATTCAGTCAGAGATAATTAACCATCTGTGACTGAAACTCATCCTAGCTAGATGCAGTACTTCAGACAGAGCCTTATGAGAGCAGACTAGAGGGAGAGAATCACCTCCCTCAGTCTGCTGGACAATCTTCTTTTTATGCAACTCCGAGTATAGTCAGCTTTCTGGACTCCAAGTAGTTTTTAGTCCACCAGTACCCTCAAATCCTTCTCTGCAGGACTACTTTCAATATCTTCTTCCCCCATCTGTATTTATATAGTGGATTGCCCTGACTCATGTGCAGGACCTTGCACTTGGCCTTGCTGAACTTTGTGAGGTTAGCATGGGGCCATTCCTCAAGCCTGTCAAGGTCACTTTGCATGGCATCCCTTGCTTCTAGCAAATCAAATGCATTACTCAGCTTGGTGTCATCTATAAGCTTGCTAAGGGTTCACTTGTCTATGTCATTGATACAAAGTAATATTGGTCCCAAAATGAATCTTTGAGGGACTTCACACATTACTGGTTTCCTCTTGGACATTGAGCCATGGACTATAACTCTTTGGACACAGTCATCTAGTCAATTTCTCATCTACTTGTCAGCCCATCAAGCCCATATCACAGAATCACAGAACCACAAAATGGTAGGGATTGGAAGGGACTTTTAGAGACATGTAGTCCAAATCCCTACTCAGCCAGGCCTACCTAGATCAGATCATACAGGAGTACATCCAGGCAAGTTTTGAAAACCTCCAGAGAAGGAGACTCCACAACTTCCATGGGCAACCTGTTCCAGGGCTCCCTCATCCTCACAGTAAAATAGGTTTTCCTTGTGTTTAAATGGAACTTTTTGTGTTCCAGGTTTTTGCCATTGACCATGTCCTATCACTAGATACAACAGAAAAAAGTGATACCCCAACCTCCTGACACCCACCATTTGGATATTTGTAGCTATTAATGACATCTTCCCGCAGTTTCCTCCTCTGTAGGCTATACAGCCCCAGTTTCCACAGCCTTTCCTCATAAGGAAGATGTTCCATTTCCCTCATCGTCTTGGTGGGCCTGCACTGGACTCTCTCCAGAAGTTACTTGTATCTCTTGACCTGGGGAGCCTAGAACTCAAGGAATGGCTGAGGGATCTGGGACTATTTAGCCTAGAGAAAAGAAGGCTCAGGTGAGACCTTATCGCTCTTGACAACTACCTCACAGGAAGTTCTAGCAAGGAGGGATTCAGTCTGTTCTCCCTAGTAAAATGCAATAGAACAAGAAGAAATGGCCTCAGGTTGCACCAGAGAATATTCAGGCTGGATATGAGGAGGAATTTCTTTACTGAAAGGGTTGTCAGGCATTGGAACAACCTGCCCAGGGAGGTGGTGGAGTCACCATTCCTGGAGATGTTTAAGGGATAGGTGAATGTTGTACCTGGGTAAATGGTCTAGTTGATAGGCTGGTTGATAGGACTAGGTTAAAAGCTGGACTCGATGATCTTAAAGGTCTCTTCCAGCCAAAATGATTCTATGATTCCATGATTCTATGAATTAGATACAGGACTCCAGATGAGGCCTCACTAGGGCAGATTAGAGGGGAAGGAGATCCACCGTTAACCTGCTGGAAATGCTCTTCTTGATGCATCTCAGAATGCCATTGGCCTTCTTGGCCACAAGGTCACATTGCTAGCTCATGTTCAGTTTGCTGTCAACTAGAACTCCAAGGTCCTTCTCTGCAGAGCTGCTCTCCAGCAGGTCAATCCCCAGCCTGTACTGGTACATGAGAATGTTCCTCCCAAGATACAAGACTCTGCACTTCTCCTTGTTGAACCTCATGAGATTCCTCTCTGCCCAAATCTCAAGCCACTTGAGACCTTGATATATCTGCAATGTCAAAGGAAGAATGTTGTAGGAGACAAGATGTAGTGTGTTTGTGTAACAGTTTTAGCAGCAAGGGGGCTACAGAGATGGTTTCTGTGAGAAGGTGCTAGAATCTTCCTCTGTACCTGAAACATCCAATGCCAGATGCCTCCAGGATGACTTTGTCACTGGTCAAGGCAAAAGCAATTAGTAGTGCTTCTACTACCTGTAAAATTTATGTATTTGAGAAAGAGAAGAATGTTACAGTGCAGTCTAAAACTGTGACAGAAGATAAGAGTGAGAATGTGACAGCAACAACTCTGAAGATACCAAGATTGGTGAAGAAGGGAGAGTACATGCTTCTTTCATAGGAGATAGATTCCCCTGCAGCTTATTGCACAGCTTATGGTGAGGCAAGTCCTGACCCTGCTGGCCATGGAGGTCCATGGTTGAGTAGATATTCACCTGCAGCCCATGGAGGCAAGTGCTCTCAGGTTGTTTTCATGAAATAGATCTGTATGGAAGGGCGATTCCTCATTCTTCTCTTCAGTTTAAGCAGAGGTGGGTCACAGCATGCAATCAAAATCTTTAGTTTGCTAAGGGCAGTCACTACTCAATCTTTCTGCTTCTCATTTTCTCATTCTAAATGATGAATATAACACATCTGTCTACAATACAGTCTTCATACTGAAGCTCCTCTTTTTTTTTAATAAACCCAAACAGCTGGGGTTTGATTAAGGAACTCTAAGTAGTGGGACTATAGTGATGCACTTGCATTTTAGTAGATTCTTCCGAGTTTTTCATTTTCACCTGAAAATTGAAATATTGGACAGTCTATTGTGTCTGAGCTATTGGGTCTGTTTCAGATTGTATTTAGTTTCTATTCTCTTGGCATGTTTCACATATCAGGCTAGTAAGTAAAATTGCCTTCTAAGGCCCCAAGAGTACAGAATATATTTCATATGTGGGAAGAAACTGCCTCCAAACACTATAAATTAAACATAACTTTGTGAAACCAAAAGGTGCACAGAACTGAAAGTATACCCTGTGTATTTCTGTTTCACTGCAGCTCCTTTATAATTTCTTAAGCAGTGGTTTCAGAGAACTGTAAATTATTTTTTTCCTGTGTTTTAATTATTGTATATGGTGCGTTAGAATAATTTTAACGAGTAGAAAGCTAAATTTTTTCTTTGGCAGTTCTGTTTAAGTTTTTAGCTGCCTCTTTAAAAGTACTCTGAAGGAGTTTTTGATTAAAAAGGTTTAATTTGATCCAAACAATAAACTACTACAAAGCTATAAAATAAATGTTTATATTATACAGCTAGTGCATAACAAGAAATTCAGTTGACTCAATTTTTATTAATACTGGAAGTTAGTAGAATCATAGAATCAGTTTGATTGGAAAAGACCTTTCAGATCATCAAGTTCAACCATTAACCTAACACTGCCAAGCCCATCACCAAATAATGTCTCTCAGCACCTCATCTATGCATCTTTTGCAAATCTCCAGGGATGATGACTCCGCTATCTCCCTGGACAGCCTGTTTCAGTCTTTAACAATCCTCTCAGTGAAAAAGGTTCTTCCTAATAGCCAAACTAAACCTCCCCTGGAGCAACTTGAAGCCATTTCCTTTTGTCCCCCATTTTGCTCCAACCTCCTTTCAAATAACTGTGAAGAGCTATAAGATCTCCCCTCATTCTCTTCTCCAGACTAAATAGCCCCAGCTTGCTCAGCTGCTTCTCACCAGACTTGTGCTCTCAATCCTCCACCAGCTTCGTTGGTCTTCTCTGGACATGCTCGAGCATCTCAATGTGTTTCTTGTAGGGAGGAGCCCAAAACTGCACACAGCATTCAAGTTGTGGCCTCACCAGTGCCAAGTACAGGAGAACAATCACTTCTCTGGTCCTGCTGCTCACACTATTCTAATACAAGCCAGGGTGTCTTTGGCCTTCCTGGCCACCTGGGCACACTGCTGGCTCATATTTAGTCAGCTGTTAATTTACACACATAGATCCTTTTCCATCAGACAGCTCTTCAGCCACACATCCCCAAGCCTCTAGTTATTGTGGCCCAAGTGCAGGACCTAGCACTCAGCCTTGTTGAACTTCATACAGTTGGCCTTGGCCTATCTCTCCAGCCTGTCCAGGTCCCTCTGAAGAGTCTTTCTGCCCTCAAGCAGATCTACACACCCACCCAGGTGCATGTCATCAGCAAACTTACAGAGCAGGCCTGGGGAACACCAAGTAAACAATTAGTATTGTGATGAAATATTAATAATATCATTCTGCTGAATATACATATAAGACTTAAATGTTAGGATTATCAATAAAGTCCCAAAGATTTATTTGTGAAAGTGCAAAATACTTAATAAAATACTCTATATAGAGACAGATAATTCAGACTGTCAGAAAGTATACTTTGAGATAGTCCAATTGGGACTGTCAAGAATGGAGGAGAAAGACACCGACAGCTGAATCCTTGGGAGTCACTATTGGAATAAAATTTTTTAAAGTCCACTGAACTCATTAATAGTCTTGGTTTCACTCCAGTGCAGTTGTTTGTGATGCAGAATATTACTGTAATTTCATTGCCCTGTGTGAGTTCATGGATTTACCTTTAGGGCACTATTTGGATAAACTATGTGTCATGTTATACAGAATTATTTAAGTATTTCTACAATTGTTTGCCCATTAGAGCACTGATCTAACTTTCAGTTTAAAATTTGGAGGTAAAATCTTCTTGACAAACATTTCTTCAGCAGGTTGAAAGGATTGCTTGTCTGTACATTTGCCTATAGCCATACCAGTTGCCTGGCTGATATAGATGCAAGTCTCTGTGTTTACATCTCAGAAGCTTTATCCAACATAGTAAAATTTTGTCACATTAAAATGATACATATTTTTCTACATAAAATATCACTGATTAAAAATTAAGTCCTTTTCAATTACAGTCATAGATTGTAGCAGTAAAATGTAACGTGAAGGAAAATGCAATTAAAATGGTACTGAACATTTATGTAAATCAAAATTCTGTAGTGAAGCAAATATAATGAGCTAGTCAAACCATGACTAAATCACATTTGTTAAAGTTCTTGTAGGCATATATTTTCCAAGAAACCAGGTAAGAAAGTTTTTTTCTTTAATTCTCCTTTTTTTGGACCAAATGCTGGGATAACTTCTGAGTTATTGGAGTTAACCTGAGTTGCATAAGCATAAATCTTGTTTATGACACTTAAGTCTCTCAGAATTACAACCTAATGGCCATCATATCTGCATGACCTTAGTTATATCTAGCTTGGGACAAATCATATAGAATCACAGAATTTTAAGGGTTGGAAGGGACCTCGAAAGATCATCTAGTCCAACTCCTCTGCCAGAACAGGAACACCTAGAGTAGGACACACAGGCAGACATCCAGGTGGCTTTTGAATATCTCCAGAGTAGGAGACTCAACAACCTATCTGGGCAGCTGATTCCAGTGCTCTGTCATCTATATTTAAAATACAAGAAATTAAGCATAAAATCAAACTTGAGATGTTAACATCTGTCTTGATTTTTACCTCTCACGTGTTATGATGCAAGGAAAAATATCAGAGTTGTTGCAGGAAATTCAGTCTTTGAACAAATTGAAGATTTTTTTAGACCTTCAAATATTAAACATAATTCTTACAGCTATCTCCTGTGATGTTATCCCTACATTTGCATGTGAATCAGATTTTCCTTTACAGACAGTGTATTCATATGTATTTTTTTTCCATCCTTTTCAGAAATTCTGAATATTCCATACAACATCCAAAATAGACTTTTGCTATGTGACATTGAATTTTTTTCTTGTGCAAGGCAGGTCAACCTAAAAGTTTATGTGACTTCTCTTTTGAGATGAAAAGACTAAATGGATGATGTGGTACTTTAGATTCAGGGCTACGAATGTCCCAGTGACAGGAAAAAAATCAATGGTAATGGAGTAGTACATGCTAAAGATGATATTCATCATAAGAATTATTGTCATAAAAGGAATTTGTATTTTAAATGGTGTCAAAAGCCAAAGATTTTGACAGACTAAATTCAGTACAACTTAGAATCTCCATCCAGACTTCAGACACAATTGAATTCATAAATGTCAGCTCAGAGAATTGTAGAGACTAATATCAATTTTGAAATGTTACTTTAAAAAGCTGATCAATAATGAGAATATTTCTATATAGATATATCTTCTCAGGAAAGAGAGAAAAAAGACATATAAGACAACAGAAATGGGAAAGCTTTCAAGCAGATATTGAGAGAATGAATATAAATATTAAGAGAAAGGAAAAGGAAGATTAAATGTATGGCTAGTAGTTAGAGCATTCCACACAAATCAAATGTATTTCCTAGATACATTTTATTGTTTGTATACAGAAACAAAATGCAATAAAATTATTTTTGCCATTAGTAAACTATTTTTTTTGTAAAAAATTATGAAGAAGAAAATTTAAATTTTCACTGTATTTGTTTCTGTAAATGTTGTGTATGAACGGAGAACTGTCATTCTCATGTCTGTTCTCAAAATATGCATCTTTTTTTTCTCCGTGACAAATATTGATTATGGTATTCACCCACTAAAAATAGGTACTGTTTCCTTAGCCAGTCATTCTAAATTTCCTATATAGCAAACAGAAAGGACTAGGCACTTTCTGGAGAGCAATTTATCTTATTCTAAAGTAGACATAAAATAGGTCAGATGAATCATATCTAAAAAGTGCTTATTTGTCCACATTAACTGTCAAGTGGATCTAGAATGGCCAACTCAGCTGTAGATAATTACAATATTGATGTCTACATCTAGATGAGATTAGTCACCAGATTGCTTACTTTGGATTCTATTTTCAACCATTTAATAAGAGTTTCTGCCATCACCAGAAATCACTATAATTGCAATTAATGAAGTTTATGAAATTAAAAAAAATATGCAAATGAAGAAAGTTATTTCATCAGCAGTCCTGAACATAGTTCTGTGTGGAAACATTGGCTGTAAAACATAAAACTATAATCATGACTTGTAGAATATATGGAAATCTGCATTTAACATGCTTTTAACATGAATCTATTTGTAACAACTGGACACTCCCTATGAAGGTGAGGAGGATATTAGAAATAGTAGAATCAAGATATATGCATTTTGATTAATAAAAATAGTAGTTTGTAAAAACATCAAAAAATATAAGGAATTCAACAAATGCTTAGAACTATTTCAACTACAGTAGATTTTGTCAAGAGACTCAACCTTTTATACCTATATCTGACGAAAAGGGTTCAATAATTGTAGGACTTTCTGGTATAATCAGTAAGATCCAAGATCCAGTAGATTAAAGGCAAACAAAAAATAGGACTAAATACCCAAATTCATTTTTCAGTTTATGTTTACAGTTAAACATAATGGCAACAAGACAGAAATATTGTTCTTAATTGTGGAGTGTAATAGTTGCAGAGAATCAAGATGCATGCTTTAATCTATCTACCATTTGCCAGTTACTCAGAGAAATTAAGAGGGACAGACTGAAGTGAAAAACCCTACAGCATTCTTAACTTCACACTTCATAAACAATGCTGAGATCTTCATCAAACTCTGTTTCTTGAGCAGTCCAGAACATCATAATCAAATTATACAAAAAACAATAGCAAATGACCAGGGAAGAATATACCTTTGTGTAGTGTGTCTATGTGATGAGCATTCTGGGGTAATCTGTTATCATCTCTCCCTTCAATGATTTTTAATTTCTAGTTCCTGCAAACTGGAATCAGTTCGACTATTCCATATCATCTCAGCTGTCAATACAGAACACTTCATTAAATAAATATTCTGGATCTACTTTTTCCTGAAGCAAATTCTTAAGATAAAAGGACTCTAACTTGACTTCCTTGACTATATGTCTTCAGGGTGTTCATGTCAGTATCTTGTTATTACCTACCATCTTCAATCTTTTTCAGTCACCAGGCAGCTTAGCCATTTACTTATCATGCAAACAAAGTTAAGGTTATGTTTAAAACAATAGCTTCCAGTTGTTTCCAGCTCCAGTCATTAAAAATGCAACATTCTGGTCAATTGAGAGAGTAGCTGCTAGTTTTGTTCAAAAATATAATTTAGCAAGCATAGTAAATAAGAAATTAAGCTGTAATGTAATAAAAGGCTTTTAGATTGACTTGCAGAGTGCTGTTTCTTGGCTCCTGTGTAAAAAAGATAAAAATAATGTATGTAAATTAGATGAAGTTGAAATTAAAGATGTCTAGCAGAGAATGACCAAAGAAGCCAGTTTCATGTTATTGTTTCAAGTGGATAAATAATTCTCCAGTAGTCATGAAAACAGCAGAAACATGTTACTAAGTTGATTTCAGCTTTTCATTCACTTCTCATCATCACTCAGGAACTACTGGGGAAGTACTTGTTAAATCCAAAAATATACCAGCCTGCTGTCTGTTCAAGGTGAATTGTTCATGTTTACTGGATTGCATTAATAAAAAATGAAACAAAAAATAGAGTTTATGTATTAAAATAATTAGTGAAACTTTTTTTTTTTTTTCAGAACTAGTTTGATTCTAGTTGTATTGTTAGCTAAAGCCCCAGAAATCAATCTGGCAGAAAAATAAATCTGTAGCAGAGGTGTTTTGGTTTGGGTTGTTTTTTTTTTTCAGAGAATTAACATTGAATAATTTATATTTCTTATTCACAGAATCATAGAATCATAGAATAGTAGAGTTGGAAGTGACCTCCAGAGATTATCTAGTCCAACCCTCCTGCAAAAGCAGGTTCACCTAGATCAGGTCACATAGGAACATGTCCAGGCGGGTCTTGAAAACCTCCAAGGAAGGAAACTCTACAACCCCTCTGGGCAGCTTGTTCCAGTGCTCCCTCACCTTCACAGAAAAATAGTTTTTTCTTATATTTAAATGGAACTTTTTGTGTTCCAGCTTTATCCCATTACCCTTTGTCCTGTTGCTAGCTACCATAGAAAAAAGGGATGCCCCAATCTCCTAACATCCACCCTTTAGATATTTGGAAATTTTAATAAGATATCTCCTCAGTCCCCACTTCTCCAGATTAAACAGCTCCAGTTCCCGCAGCCTTTCCTCGTATGAAAGACGTTCCAGTCCGCTGTCACAAGAAGACATCATATATAACATTTCTTCTATTATTTACAAGATTATCAGCCCTTCATAGAATCATAGAATAGTAGGGGTTGGAAGGGACCTTTAGAGATCATCTAGTTCAACCTCCCTTCAGAAGCAGGTCCACCTAGATCATGTCACACAGGAATGCATCCAGGCAAGTCTTGTAGAGCTCCAAGAAAGGAGACTCTGCAACCTCCCTGAGCAGCCTGTGCCACTACAGCTTCATCCCATAACCCCTCGTCCTGTCACTAGACACAATAGTGTGGTAGACGGCTGGAAGATCTCAGGCTGCGACGCGAGGGCTGGAGAGGAAATGAAGGGACTGGCATGGGGCGGAGCAAAAGGAGGTGCTTATGCTGGCAGATATAAGCACATAACATAAACAATAAAGAGGAAACTGAGCATCATCCATACCGTGTATGCAGTCATCTATTCCCCTCAGTCGTTGGTGAGCTGGGAGATCAGTCTAGATTGCCAGGTAGTGATGTCAGCAATGGCAACACAATAGAAAAAAGGAATGTCCCAACCACCTGACACCCACCATTTATATACTTATAAATATTAATGAGATTCCCCCTCAGTCTCCTGTTCTCCATACTAAACAGCCCCAGTTCCTGCAGCTTTTCCTCATCAGGAAGATGCTCCAGTCCCCTGATCATCTTGGTGGCCCTGTGCTTGATTGTCTCCAGAATTTCTCTGTCCCTCCTGAGCTGAGGAGCCCAGAACTGGACACAGGACTCCAGATGAGACCTCCCCAGGGCAGAATAGAAGGGGGAGAAGAACCTCCCTTGACCTGCTGGCTACACTCTTCTTGATGCCTTTGGCCTTCTTGGCCACAACGGTACATTGCTGGCTCATGGTTAGCTTATTATCAACCAGGACTCATAGGCCTCTCTTCACAGAGCTGCTCTCCAGTAGGTCAGTCCCCAGCCTGTGCTAGTGCATGGGGTTGTTCCTCCTCAGGTAAAAGACTCTGCACCTTAACCTTGTACCACATATATTTTCTACCTTTTAACTTACATACACTATTTAGCTATTGACAACTGCTGATGTTGCAACAATAACACCGTAAAAAAATAACAATAATGTTTTTCATTACATGCTTTCACATTTTTCATATCATTTCTTTGTCTCTCTTAAAAAATGTATAAAAGTGTTATATATATTATTTATTTAATATATTTTCTTAATAGTAGATGGAAAATTGTTTAAAACAATTTGCGCATATTCACAGGTGCCCAAATGAACAGCTATGCAGTGACAGTGCAATTCCCTCTCCTTATCAGACTATTACTTTTTCAATACAACGTATTCACTTGTAGCCTTTGTAAATTGTAAGATCTTTGGGAATAAAGCCAATCTTTTTGCCCAAGTACACACAAAACCTTATAGAATAAGCTTCTGTCTTTGATGCAAACACAAACTTCTAAAATACTGTCTTGAAAGTTCCAAATATGTGTTTGCGGATTTTATCATTCACAGCAGTATTACTGCTTCAATTTTTTTCCACAGAAAGATGAGAGTGAGAGATATAAAGGACTACATTATGAAACCCCAGGACTAGCTACTTGCCTGAGGAGTGTTATTAAAGCCCTCTGAGAAGCTGTTCCGTATGTTCATCAGAAAGGACTACATAGTATTAGCCTCTGTGTACTGCTCAGAGTTGTAAACGAAATCTGTGACAGACTAGAGAAAGTACCTACATCTTTGAGGAGACTCTTCAGGTTTTTAAATTCTAAAGTACCTTTATTTTTATTAACATCATCACAGCCTCCACTGTGTGCACAGTTTTAATGTAAAAACGTTTTGAAACCCCCATAATTAATTCTTTGTCTATCTACATCATATCAGTAAGATGAAATCCTTACAGAAGAATAGCAATCCTGATTCTGGTCTCACTAGTTCTTTGTTTTGGTTTGATTTGCTTCACTTCTGCCCCATAGCAGGAGATTGCTCCTCTAGCACCTATTTTCATATGTCCTTGTAAAATATTGGTATTGGATTTGATCAGAGACAATTCCACTTTTTTACTATTATTGTTGTTGTTTGTGTTTATGCTATTACCTCTATAATTTGTGGCTAGATTAACATGGAACTGGTATCTAAGTAGAGATTTCTTTGTAAGTGCAACTGAACAAGCTCTGAAAGTCTCTAGAGTGCTTCTGTTTACAGCGCTTCTAGCATGACTTCATGATCCAATAACAGTCACAATGACATCTTTATTCCCTGCCAGTGACATAACAAGGACTGTCACTATTCCATATTTGCTTCCAGTGACTGATCGTCTCAAATGCATTACTTGACAGGTTGTCCTCAAAATCAAATATCTGATCTTTATTTATTTATTTATTTATTTTACATTGACAGGTCTGTATGTACTACACTTCAAATCAAACTTTAAACTTTACTGACCTAAGAGTTATTCATCCCCTAGACAATGGCTATGTCTACATTGTCAAGTAGCATGTTTTCACGTCCCTTTCAGGTACATTTTTTGGTTGACCACACTGCATAAATTCTGGTTCAATTTGAAGTTCCAATTCACCATCACATTGACTTCAGTACCAAGCCTGGCATTGTTTCAGGTGACATGCAATTGGCTTAATTCTTTATGTTTTCCTATTCCACAGAAGTAACGTATATATTCAGTTTCCTGTTTCAATGTTGTAATACAGTGGGCTGCAGCACAGATTTAATATAATTTACAAAACTGAAAAATAAAACGAAAAATGCAAAAAGCATCCATATAAGGACAAAATAGCAATTACAAATTAATGATAAAAAAGGTATCACATAAAGATAAAAGGAGACTTAGATCAAGTATTGTGCAGTATGAACACAAAATAGTCTTTTCTGCTTAACTTTTAAAGCACAAATTTTTGTCTAAAGTTCATGTATTCAGCAGCATCAGTGTAGCTATTACCTAGTGACTCATGTTTGATTAGGTAAAATATAACATTCTTAAAATACACTTCAATATATAAGAAGAAATTCCCACACTTTGGAATCTACTAATATTCCTTAAGAACTAAATTTGGCCTGCTGTGGGAATTTAAATAATTATTTGGGCCAAATTTTTCTTTTTTTTTTTTCTTGACAGGGGGTCCTTGCAAGGCAAGAAATATGATCCATTCCATAACTAAATCTTGTAGGGGTGACCCCACACAAATTTATTCACGTGATATCAAAACCATGAGACTTTGTCTGGAACTAAGTGCAAATAGGTACTCAAAGGACATGCTGCAATGTGAGACATTAGGTTAATATAAATCACTAATCACCTATGGCAATTGTCCAAGAATCCCAATGAAATCAAACAATAGCTGAACAGTCTTAGTAGGAAAACTATGCAATTAAAATTGTATTCTGCTCCCACAAAATTTAATGTCTACAACTAGTGACAAAGGAATCAGGATTAGACCTTTCATTAAATAGCTATTAAACCAGAGTGTGAGAGAGCTGACAACATTGTACTTCTTTTTAAAGAGGTGCTAAAGATGATCCAAGAAATTATTGCCTGATATGCTTTATCCTGGTGTTAGGACAAAATGTTCTAAAATAAAACAAAGCAAAAAAAATCCTTTAATGGAGGAGTCATAAACCACCTAGAATAGCCGAATACATTAGGGAGAAACTAGTAATGATTTTTGAAAAGTGAAATATGCCCATTAGAACAAATTAAGTACTCTTGCAAAACAGAGGATGGAGAAACACATCTACCTAGTATGATACCGTCCTGGTATATTGGAAAGAGCTTGTACAAATAAATTGTATGAGGTAACATAAAAGATAGTTAGGGCAGGAGAATTTGTCTATGTAAACAGATTACATTAAGTCTTCTTGACTACTCTTATATCAAGTCTTACTCTAATGGTGCCAAGCATGAGGCTTTGAAAGGGTGAAAGCATAAGCAAACGTACACTAGAAATTTAACTCTTCTAGCTATCTTTCTTGAGAGAGTTATTTGGATGGAAAGTTAAGTGTATTTAGATTCCAAATAAAGATGAAGCTTTTGAAAATCTGTAAATTTTTTAGATAACTGTCAATAAATACCTGTTTCATAAAGTATAAATATCTGTTTCATAAAATATAGTAAAGCTGAATCTTAGTATTCAACATGCAGTTAACGTGTTATTTCAAAAAAGGTGAATCATATGTCTATCACACTCAAAACTAATGATATGAAAAGATAGATGAAGTTTTTTCCAACTATCCTTAAAATTTATGGATATTGTTGCTGTCAATTTTGAGAAACAGTCAAAATCATAGTTAGGAAACTGTCATTCCGCAATCACTGAATACACTAGTTGCATTTTTGCAAGTATTATGCCATCTGTCTACAAGTTTAAGTGCTTCTTGACTTAGATAGCATGATCTTTAAGAAAAGATTTGTGTCTTTTGTGGCTATTTTTGTAAACTTGGCTCTTAGGATCAAATTGTGGCATTGCAGATATTTTTCTCCAGAGATAGCATTGTTCATTATGAGTTTAGAAAAAAAGATCTTAATCTTTTGCATTCTTTCTCTTCTTGTTATCTTGTCCAACCTTTGATCACACTGAATTCTGATTACTTAAGTAACCAGTGAATACAATCCTATATAAAAGACAATATTTTAAAATAATAACACACAGCAGTTGAAAAAAATGTCAAGATTTTGGTTTGACTTTTGACACTGCATGACTGTGGTACTTTGCAAACTAAAGGATATTATTATTTATAGTACATTAGAAGCATAGATTGCCACATATATTGCATATTTAATAACAGAACATATAGGCTGAAAAATTGGTCAATTTCTAAAGTATTTATAGTAATGTTTGCAGTATTTAAATTCCACTGGAGTTAATGATTTCTGATTTATATGCATCCATGTATTGTAGATCTTTTTAATAATTCCAATGATGCACAATATTTGCTAGTACTGTAAAATGTTTGGAATGCTAAACTAGAGAGATCATTCAGAGGCTTATTCTTCTAAGTCTGTGGTAATTTGGTGAAGTTGTTAGGTATCAGTAACCAGGAGACAAACCAAAAGGAGTTGAGTGTTTTCACTTGAAAGCTCTCCATCAGTTTGTTTCTTGCAAATCACTGCAGTTTCACTTATTTTGTTTGTTTTGGAAAACCTGCAGTATTGATATTTTCATGCTTATAGAGTAGATTTCTTTTTTCCCTTGTAACACAGTTTCTATGCCTTAGGAAGGTTAAGTTTCTTAAGACAAAATATACTATACTTAGAGGATATCAGATTGCAAATGAGGGATCAATTGTGGGATTTGAAAGACTGTTGCTTTCAGAAAAACTCTCACTAAAATAAAATTATTGCAAGTTCTTAGCACATCACACAGAGTCAAGTTCAAGGGTTCAAGGGTAGTCAAATCATATTTCTTGTTAAAAACAAAAGCATATTGTTGCCACTGCAGGCAACACTACGTGGTGGTTCAGACTGATCTCCCAGCTCTCCTACAGTTGAGGGAAAGGATCACTGCACACACAGTGTGGATGATGCTCAGTCTCCCTTTATTGTTTATGTTATCCCTTATATCTGCTGTCATAAGCACCTCCTCTCTCTCTGCCCCGTGCCAGACCTCTCACTTCCTCTTTACCCTTCGCATTACAATCCGAGATTTTCCGGACGCCTACTACAGCATATCAATTTATTAAACAAATATTTCTGGACATCTCTAAATCTCTAGTATTGGAAGAAGCAGAGATAAGAGATGGAATAGCATAGATTTTGGATATTTGTTCTCCAAAATATTTGGTAAAGTGAAGTATTTAAAAAATCAGTTTTCTCTGCTATCAGCGGGACACTTTGGTCAGTCAGGTAAAAAACTGTTAAGAAAGTGAGGAATCAAATACTAGTAAGGTTGAAGTATAATAATAATAATTATTAATCATAAAGACTTGAAAGAAGACATGAAGGAATCATTAGAAACTTCACTTTGAGAAAGAAGGAAACCATAGGTTACTAACAATTCTATGATATGACATATTTAATGATTTTTTGTCTTTCTATACTCATTGGTATCACAGAATCATAAAATCATAGAATTGTTTCACCTGGAAGAGAGCTTTAAGATCATCAAGTCCAGCCTTTGTCCTAGCCCTATTAATCACTAGACCACTTACTTAAGTACAAATGTCTCCTAAACACCTCCAAGAACTGTGACTCCACCACCTCCCTCAGCAGGCCTTTCCGATGCTGGTCAACCCTTTCAGTAAAGAAATTCCTCCTTATATCCAGCTTGAACCTCCTCTGGCACAATTGAGAGTGTTTCCTATGTTCTATTGCTTGTTACTAGGGAGAACTGACCCTGGCTTCATCTACTTTTCAGGTAGTTGTAGAGAGTGATAAGGTCTCCCCTGAGCCTTCTCTCGCCAGGTTAAACAGCCCCAGATTCCTCAGCCATTCCTCACAGTTTACTCGTTTGGTAGCCTACCTCTTCATCATTTCCAATTTGTACTTGTATTAAGGATTTATATCAGTGCTTGTTTTCCATAGTACAGTAGAACTGGGGAGACTATGACAAGACAAAAGAAGAATTTCATCATAAAAGGTCTAGAATTGAAAATATATTAATCTGAATTCTGAAACCCAAGTCAATTATACAGTTGATTCTAATCTAAGTAATTAAAAAAACAATTAAAACAATTTAAAAGTAACATTTAATATTATTCCTTCTCATTGAATAAAGATTAAATAGTTAATGTGTCAAATGTCACCGCACAATATTTTGAAAAACAGATTTTACGATATTTGAAATAGGAGATATAATTAATAAACTGTCAGGCTATGACATTCAGTACAGATTATTTTGTTTTTCATTTGTAGTTTTTGTGTAAGAGCCAATTGTCATAACTGTTTAATTTTCAAAACCATATAACTTTCTCAAGACATCTAAGGAAACATCTAATTCCGTTCCTTACTTTGTTTTCACAAACAAGACATCTATGTAAGTGTTGGAAGAAACTGAAGGCGTTTTATTTTCAGATTACTTTTAGTATGTGAAAATTTGTAATTTTAATAGTACTTTGCATAATTTTTATTTATATGAATCATAAGAAGAGAGAACTACACACTAACAAATTGAAGGACAATTATGTTAAAATAAAATACACATTTTATATGTATTAATCATAGTAGATAATCACGTCATCAAATAAATAATGCAATTTATATACATATTACACGGATTTAAGATGAGGACTACCAAAACAACATTGATATTTCCCTTTCCAAATGGAATTCAACATTCTGTCCTACGCCTAGGTTGAGAATCATTGCCTAGAAGCATAGATTTAAAGGTCTGTCTTTAAATTTAATTGCACCAAAGCAAGCCCTCTAGTATCTTTGCAGTCTCTGGCTTGTGTTGTGACAGTCAGAGCTGATGCTAATCTTATTGTTAATGTCAAAGACCAAGTCTGACAGCAGTAGACAAGATAGCTCTAGTGAATGACAGAGTAATCAGTCTGGAATAGAGCTAGTTCATCCATAAAGGATCAGGCTGCGTGAGATCACTATCAGCATGGCCTCATGTTTACTTCCCTTTTTCATTTTGATGGTAGCTAGATCACTTAACAGCATATTTCTTTGTCAAGGATTATTTGACATTCATGTTATTCTAATGCTGTAAACCTAAAAGGATAAAAAGCATTAAGTCTGCCTGTATTATCAATACTGAATACTTAAATATATAGTGAGCATTCACTGCAAAAATAATTCCAGATATAATTTTAATAATTGTTTCTCATGAATGTCGCCAGTATAACAATCTTTCCTTTCAATTTTTATTTACTGTCATAAGAGGTTATATTATATCTTTATTAGCATGATATTGTGTTATATTTTTAATAATAAAATTGTTAAATTAAAAAAATGTAGACAAATATCTATAGAAGTAGAACTATTACATGCTACTTAATTTCTAACCTTCGTAAATTCATAAAAGAAATTGAGCAATACCAGTTTTAGGCCAGTCCTTAACACAACAGAAGTTAGCAAGGGTTATGACTTTAAATTACAGTTAAACTTCTGATACTTTTTTGTTGAATATGTTTACAGTTTCTAGATTCTGTCCCTGACCTCTGAGTTTATTCTATTGAATAGATGTTAAGGGTAGATCCTTAAAGATTTATAAGTATAAATAATTTACTACTATTATTTAGAAAACACTTCCAGATGGCAGACAACCTGGATATTTAAGTTTGTGGAGTGAGAAGGATGACAATAAGCTAATTTTTTATGACATGGTGTAAGGGTACACATCAAGTGACCTTTTAGCAAACAGAAAAATGAAAAAGGGTCTTATCTTTCTGATTATTTTAAAGATGTTCATATATGACCTTGTAGGTTTCTGAGGAAAAGAACAGACAAATTTATTTGCTCTGATGAATCCTAAAATATTTAATTTAATATACAAATACTTCAAAACATTAAATTGTTTTGTTTTTTTAAATAAGATGAAATACTGTGTAACACGACTAACTATACATACTATGCAAGATTAGTTTGTCACCTAATTTTAAAGCGATTCTTAGGATATGTAAGTACTCTTGTTTCGTAATAATCAAACTTCTATTTGAAGTCGGGTACTGTTATGCTGAGGCTTCAATATGGCCTTCAACATCCACAAACAGCTTTTTGCAACGTATCTTGCCTATACAAGCAAGCTTTCTTACCTGTGGAACAGAGGGGAAAACAGATTTTCAGTCTCCAATTTTCCTCTCACCCCTGTCTATGATGAAATGTTCATAAGTACCTGTACCAAATTCTGTGACAACTGCATTACAGTAATATTATTGATATTGAATTTAGATAGGAAAATATGTTTAAGATCATCAAGTCCAACTACTAATCTAGCCCAGACATGTCCACCACTAAACCAGGTCCCTAAGCACCACATCCACACATTATTTGAATACTTCCAGGGGAGATGATTCAATCACATCCTGAACAACCAGTTCCAACGTTTGACAAATTTTTCAGTGAAGAAAATTTATCCTAATATGCAAACTAAACCACTGCTGGCATACCTGGAGGCTATTTCCTATTGCCCTACCACTTGCTACTTGGAAGAAAACATCAACATCCATCTCACTACAATATTTTTTTTCTACTCAAAATATGATCTTATCTTCCTATATCTGCTCTTCATGTCTGACAATGACTAATGTGAACCTGTCTTACTGGAACATTTTACTTTGGGGTCTTACTTTAAATGAGAATGAGAGGGAGAACAAGGCCAAGGTAACATGACCAGAGTTTCTGCTGATGTGCAAGTCTCCTTGAATATGATTCAAGAATGCTTCTGTAGCACCACAATATACTGTACAATCTATTTTCAACTTCATCTTTTATATACCTTTAGATTAATTCTGCCAATAAAATAAAATTCTTTTTCTTTCTTTAAACTGTGCAGTAGTACTGTCTTGTCACAAGTTTATTTGGTTTTTAAGTCTTGATGCTGTTGTCAACAACAATAAAAGTATAATAGTTGTGCATTTCTAAGCAAAATACAATTCCAAATCAAATCAAATTAATTTAATATTTTTTCTCAAGAAGGTCAGATTTTATTTTTTAGTATAATGTAAGCCACGTTCTCACTGTGTGAAACACAAGTCTCATATTTAACACTTCTTCTTAAATCTCATCTTTCAAACATTCCACATCAGCTATATTTTTGCCGTCATGTTATGTGTATCAAAAAAGCAGAATATTTTCTCATAGCTAACTATTTCTACTTGTCTTATTTTCTGTTTCCAGAAAGCTTTATTTCGATGTCAACAGGCAACAAGAAATATATTTCATAGAAAGTAACCCATTCAATTTGTTCAAGTCAATGAAAAATCTCCTACTAACTTTTGAGAAAAGCTGCTGATTAATAATAATAGTTTTGAGGTGCAGTAGTTGGACTTTAAGTGAGATAATCAGCTAGCTGCTGACAAAATAGTGACTGACCCAGTGTTAATCCAAACATTTTAATTGTAACAGAAGAGTAGATGTTCATTTATAATAAATCAATTTTCTCTATATTTCCAGGTGAATAAATACTAAATGCTTAAAAGCAATATAGTAAAGGTTAGATCTCAAATGTAGGCAATTGGAAGAATGTAATCCAAGCATAAGCAATAACTAAAAGCCACAAGTGAATCATTATATGATTCACTCAAGTGAACGTTTTCAGCTAGAAAGTCTCTGCAAACTGCACGTTGTTTTAGGGTTCAGTGTACTTAATTTACTTATTATTTGTTTCCAGGTGATCTTGCAAGTTCAGGAAACATTTTGGTTCTCCGAAATGCTATAGTTACCAACAACCTGTGCTCTGAAGCTTTTAAATTAAAAATGGTAAATTTCATTTCTTTCTTTTTTTTTTTTTTGTAATGACAAGTAAAGGTCAATTATGTAATTAGAGTTAAGAAGAATAAGAGGATCAGAAGGATCTAGATTTTGCCTGCTATCAGAAGACAATGAAAACAGAACTTTTAATTTATGAAAGTCACAAGACCAAAGATACTTGAAAAAAGGAAAAAAGAAAAAAGACAGAAACAGAGCATAAACAGAATGCAAAACGTTTCAGACTATGTGAATATATATAGAGATATTGACATGGAGGATTGATGAGGGTTAAATTTTATATTAGTTCAGTTTAATATAGCTACTAAGGGATATACATGTTTCTCTTTAAAAAAGAGAATATCTAATCTATAAAATAATAAGGATTTTTGGATCTTTAGCATGTTCAACATTTAATAAGAAAGTCTTTTGTACAATTGCAAGACTTTGCTAAACATCTGACTAATAGAAATATCATATTCTAATTATTAGACCAATATGATTCTATCTGAAGTGTATTTATCAATGCAGTGTACACTATGATAAAATATATTTTAATTACCAAGTTGATATTCACTGTTAGTTTTATGTGCATCTGCTTACTCTTTCAAAGAAAATAATCCTACTGCCTGGATAAGTCAAGTTATATGGTTGTTTTATTTAATTTCAGTATCAAATGGCTAATTTACAGCAGGATTTCTGTATTTACATTTGTTTGGGGGACATTATTTTTCATGAAATGACTTCAACTGAATGTAATCAACTTTGTTAAAGAAATAGTTGTTCAAAGGAACAGACTAAAAGATAAATATGCAAAAACTGAAATAAATGACATATGTGAAACAGATTTAATTTACAGACTTCAAAATGTGCCATATTATAATTATAAAGATTTAGGTAAATTTAACTACTTTATGTAAACTCAGTAAGGCAAATCTAATTGTGTTTCATTTATTTTAAGTCAATTATGCTGTGTAATATGTTTCTTTCAGCTTGAAGGCAGTGCTGGCAGTGCCCAAGCTGTTTATAAAACTTCAAATTAAATTTTTTGTTGTACTCAAGACACAAATTAGAGTCAAAATAAGTTTAACAAAAGAATGATCAAAATGAACTGAGACTTATCATTTATTTCTTCTATTCTTTAAGACACGTGCATGAAATTTGTAATTATATATTGAAATTATAGTAGCCTTCAAGTATACTGTTTTTTGTGATCTTCCTCACTAAATTGAATGTAGGAATTAAATAATTAAAACATTGCAGAATAAAAAATACGTTTAAATGTTTATACCTGGTATATACGTTAACTAATAGTTTAGAGTCATGTTCTGTCTTTAGTTCACATAGTTCACATTTTTTTCAGAAACAAAAACTTCCCACGCTAAGACTTTTGGATTAGCTGGAGGAAAATCTAAAGTTTTTAATTCCTCTGAAGATGGTCAATTTCTACAATGTAAACATTTAATACCGAGATTTGTAAGTTTTGAAGTGCACATGTCTGTCTGTTCCAGAAAAACTTTGATGTTCCTCAGAAGAGCATGAAATTTATGTTTTTCAAAATATTTCTATCAATATTTTACTGTGATTCAAAATATTTCAAGTGATCTTCAGCCAGTCAATTGACTTTTCTCTGTTCACTCCCTCTTTTCATGTTATTCCTTAAATGACAAAAAGAGAGTCCAGAAAACCCAAATAGACTTTATTAGTAAACAACTAGTAGTCAGGTGACTTAGAAAGATGATAAGAAAAAAATGTAAAGTTTCTCACTGATACTCTTTCCCACTTTCCTTTTGAAATGGAAAAGACTAGTAAAGAAGGTTTTAGAAATCTTTTCTTGCTACACTGAAAACTACAGCTGAAGACCATTTGCAAGCAGATAAAAAAACAGACATTTTTGGAAGCTCCTTTGATATTTGGAAGTTTCTGAGAACCTATCATTGATAGTCAGCAAATAAAAGTAACATTTGGAGAGATTTGTTTTTTGTAAAACAACTTTGGACTAACAATGGTTTGCCTCAAAGAATTGTAGCAAATGAAGTAACACCTAGATGGCAGAGAGCCACTAGTGGTGTTCCCTAGGGATCAAACTTAGAGGTACTTTTCTTCAATCAGTGACCTGGATACAGAAGTTGAGTGCACACTAAGTTTGCCAATGATACTGAATTAGGAGGAGTTGCTGTTGCAGAAAGAGGTCTGGTTGATGGTAAATGCAATATGAGTCAACAATGTGTCCTGATGGCCTCAAGGACAGCTGTATTCTGGGATGCATTAAGCATACAATATAGATAAGTGGTGGAAGGCAACATTGGTGCAGCTTCATCTTGAATGCCTCTGTGCAGTTTTCAGCTCCACAATATGAGAAAGTGTCATGATTTGACATGATAGCCTTTTCTAGTAAGGGGGAAGGGGCTGTAAAGAAGGCTTCTATAAGAAGTTGCTCACAACTCTCCCCAGCTCTGAGCCAGACCCACTTCTGGGACTAAGCCAATTAGATGCCTCCACAATCACTTTTGAAGAAGACACCTAAAGAGGAGGTTTCTTCCTCCATCTTCTTCCAGCTTCTTCCTTCTTTCTTCTGCCCCTTCCTCTTCTTCTGGCTAGTGGTGGTGCAAGGAGTAGGAAGAGTGAAACAACCATTCTGACTCCAAGGTCAGTGAAGAAAGAGAGGAGGAGATGTACCAGAGCAGAGACTCCCCTGCATTCTGTGGAGAGAACTGGTGAAGCTGAAATTTACTTTCATTTCTTTAAAGACTCTGCATCAGCAGTAGAGACTCATTTTGATAAAGCTGACCCCGGACCAGGGGCAGCGACTCATTTTGCTTCAGTTGGCCCTGGACCAGGAGCAGCAATTCACTTCCTTAAAGGCCCTGAGCCAGGGACAGTAACTATGACTGGAAGAGGCCGTGTCCCATGGGCGGGATCCAATCACTTCACTACAGACCCCGAAACAAAGGGCAGTGATTTTCTTCTTTAAAACTATGGCCAGAGGAGACTATGTCCCGAAGGAGGGACCCAGTATCCACAGCTATAACTGTGGGAAAGAACCCACGACAAATCAGCTCCTATGCCCAAAAGAGGCCTTGTCCAGAGAGAGGGACCCTATAACTGCAGAAACTACAACCGTGGCAAAGAATCCACGCCAGAGATATTCACCAAGGACTGTGGCCCATGTGAGGGACCCTGTATTAGTAGAAGTCGCAGCTGCTGGGAACAACCCACGCCAGAGAAGTTCGTTAAAGACTGTGTGGTAGAGCACTGAAACAAGCTCCCTAGCGAATTAGTCATGGTATCAAATCTGTTAATGTTTGAGAAACATTTGGTTAATGCTCTTAGATATTTGGTTTAACTTTTAGACCCTTTTATGTGGAGAGACTATAGAAACATGATTCTTGTGGGTGTGTTCCAACTCAAGATATTCTGTGATTCATATGAATCATAGAGTTCTACTATTCTAAATATAAATTTTCTTTTACTCAGTAGATGTTTGTCTTAGTATTACTTGAGGATTATCAAGCTGAATAACATCTTTGTCCCCTTCAATTGCTTCTACTGTTAATTGATATATTTTTATATTAATAAAGTTCCAGAAAAATGTGCCAAACTTCAGACCTTCAGTTTCTTATGCATTTTAATTACAAAACAGTATGAGATGCTACAATATGAGTTTAAATACATTTTTTTAATTTTCTATACTGTCTGTTGACATTGTTAATTTTTATCATTTCTATTTAAAAAAACAAAACAGAAAAACATATTTTAAATAAGAAAATACTATACTTTTGAAGAATTAGTTACAGGTCATTTAAAATTACATGAGATTACTCACAGACCTGTGGTTTCTCTCCATAGAAGTTATACAAATTGATTTATTGAATATTTCCTTTTAAAATTGGTATGACAGTAAGAACATGATTTACAAAAATATAATTACACTAAACAGGTGAATCTCTGGTATCAGTCTAGCCAGTACTAAAAAATTTTATTTCCAGTCTCGTCTCCTGTTTTCTCATATGAATAATTATGGTAATAAAACACAGGTATAACATGTGACATTATCTAGTGAAGTAACTAGAATTAGATTCTCCAATGAAGATACATGGAACCTTATATTCAATTGATGTGAAATAATCTACTTTCTTGTCACTCTCTCTTTTTCTTGACATTCATATTTGAACTCTCTGCCCACTAGGAACTTTATTTCACTAGAACACATGAGGTTTTATATCTTATCCAAACATCAAAGGTTGAATTAACTGAAGTGTTTTAGATATTCTTTCAATGTTTCTGTGTTTAAATCTTCTCTTCGCTTAAACGTTTTTACTTCAAGGTCATTCTTTGAAAATTCTACAACATGTAATGTGCAGACAAAGACCAAACAAAGAGCGCCCTTTAATCTGTATTAAATTTGTTGATTTTTATTTCACTAGTGATCCCACTGACATTCTCTTTAAAAAAAAAAAAAAAAGAAAAGAAAAAACAAGAACAAAAGTTTTTTTTCCCTAATACTTTCTCTATTTTATCTTTTTTGTGTATGGTTTGGCTGACATTTACACTTCTTCTTCTGTCTGTAAGATAAGCAACCTATTTCCTCTTTTTTTTCCCCAATAACTCTATTTTTTATTACTGTTTCCTTAAACATTCTTTACCTAATCAGCATAACAGCTTCTATTAGACATATATGTTTGTTCACTTCAGTTTCATGAAAAATGCCACATCACTACTGGATGTCTGTCAATCAGGAACTGACAAGAATGTGGGGAAGGACCCCACAGTGGCACACTGTACCAGAGGAAGCATGAAAAGTCCTCCCACTGAGAGGAAGCAGGGGTAAAGTACATTTGTAATGAACTCACCATAACTCCCCTTCCCTGTCCCCTTGTGCCACTGTAGAGGAGGAGGCAGAAACTCTGAAAGAAGTGAGGAGTGAGGGGAGATATTTTAAGATTTAGTTTTTATTTCTCATCCCTACTCTGTTTTGATTATTTGTTAACAAATCAAGCCAATTCTCCCTAAGTCTATTTTGCTCCTGACAGTATTTACTGAGTTATTTCTCTGTCCTTATTCTCGACTCACGAGCCCTTTGTTATTTTCCTTTCTTACCTGTCCATTTGAGGAGAGGGAGTGACAGGAGGACTTGCTGGGCACCTAGCACCCAGGCGGGGTTAAACCACCACAGTCTCATTTATACGTGCTTTTGAGTGAGCTTTATTTCAGTACAGTGGAGCTACAAACCACTAACTTTCTGTAACAGTACTTGAAAATCTGCCAAGATATCACAGTACCACTCAAAAGGACACTAGATCTTTACACATATACAGCTAAATTAAGACCTAGAAATAGGATTCAGCCTGGGATTCAAACACCTATACCCACGTTATAAAAATGTATTTTCATTTTATACTCTGCTTGACACCTGAAACGTTACAAATGGCTGACATGATGGGGTGGTTTAGCCTGATGTCCACCCAGTCAAAATATCACTTCCCCTCCTAAGCTGGACAGGAGAGAGAGAGGGGAATATAACAAACTGCTTGTGAGTTGAGATAAGGACGGAGAGATCAAACTCGACAATTAGCATCATGGACAAAACAGACTCAACTTAGGGAGAAAAAGGTTTGATTTATTAAAGAAACAATAAAAGCAGGGAGATGAGAAATAAAACCGTCTTAAAACACCTCCCCCCACCCCTCCACTTCCCGGGACTCCCTTTCCTTCCCCCCCAGCGGCGCAGGGGATGAGGAATGGGGGTTGCAGTCAGTTCATTACAGATGGACTTTGCCGCTGCTGCTTCTCAGGGGGAGGCCTCCTCACACTTCCCACTGCTACACTGTGGGGTCCCTCCCCACGGGAGACAGTCCCTCATGAACTTCTCCAGCGTGGGTCCTTCCCATGGGCTGCAGCTCCTCAAGAACTGCTCTGGCATGGGACCTCCCACGGGGCAGCTCCTACACACGCTGCCCGGCGTGGGTCATCCACTGGGAGAGACAGTCCTTCAGGGACAGACTGCTCCAGCCTGGGTCCCCTCATGGGATCACAAGTCCTGATAGCAAACCTGCTCCGGCGTGGGCACCTCCCTCACGGACTCCCAGATCTTGCCAGGAACTTGCTCCAGGATGAACTTCTTACGGAGTCACGGCCTCCCTCAGGCATCCACCCGCTCCGGCGTGAGCACCTCCCCCACGGGCTGCGAGTGGATCTCTGCTTCCCAGTGGTCCTCCATGGACTGCAGGGGGACAATCTGCTTCACCATGGTCCTCACCACATATCGCAGGGGAGCCTTCTTTGCAGTGCCTGGACACCCTCCTCCCTCCTCCTTTTCCACTGATCTTGGTGTCTGCGGAGACATTTTCACATTCTCTCTCCCTGTTGCTGCTGCAGTTCTGCAACTGCGCAACAACTTTTTCTGCTCAAATATGTTATTCACAGAGGCGTTACCTCTACCACTAATTGGCCAGGCCTGGGTCAGGTGCAAGGTCCAGCTTAAAACTTACTGGCCCTAATCCTGTCAGCTACAGGGGAAGCTTCTGGCAACTTTTTTTTTTGTCTGTTTAAAGAAGCCACTCCTTTAGCTTCCCTGCTACTGAAAAGCCTGGCCGGGGTCAAAACCACTACACATGATTTGGCATAATACTACAGAACATCATTTTGATCATTGTGCGCATCATCACCTTCTAGCCAGATGAGAGATTCAGGACATCCAGAAAGGCCGTAAACATCTCTAACATTTAGGTAACTGAAGCTCACTCCTAGTCAATACAATCATTCTACAGAACAATTTGACCCAATGAATGTAGATGTCTTCTCTATTATGTGATTAATATGGATCTTGGATTCTTAAAAATTTGTTATCCAATGATTTAATCTTCCCTAATTAAGTGTATGATGTAATAAAGACTATTTATAAAAGATAGTATAGAAGATGTTTTAGAGTAGACGTAGTTTAGGAAATAAACACACAAAAAATCTCTGTATAGAAGTATTTTAAAGAAAGACATTTCCACAATACTTTGGCAGTAGGCCTTTATCTCCATCACTGATGTATCATCATCTATATTTCCAAAAGGAAAATTCCTTTCCATCTTGTGACTTACACCTCCATGAGATACTAAACCATTCTTGTAGGTCGATGTGAAGTATTACCACTTTCAAAGCTTGGCTATAGCTCATACATATCTACCAGCAGTCCTTGAAGAAGTCCTGCCCAGTCCAGGGACTTATCTGTCATAATGATGGTCATATAAGCTTTATTTAGTCTCTGAGTAGTGATCATCTTTCCACAACTCAGTTATCCTTCTGTCTTTTGCAAGTTTAAAATAAGCTGCTTTTCCCACTGCATGCCATTCACAGTACTTTGTCACTGTCATCCCTCTCTACCTTCTCCCTACAAAGAAGAATGGGACCTGGAAGACTGCCTTTGTAACCAATAGGAGCAGTTGAGAACAGAAATATAGAGCCTGCTGAACTACAAGGAGAGACTTCTGTCCTTGTTCAGCAGAAACCTGAAACATCATTTCACTTTGCTTAGTTAAGGCTTTCACAGAAATCCTTCTCCTGATCTGATCGGGGTAGTTCACATATAAAGTTTTACTCATCTTCCATCCCTTAAGGAATTAAAAAAATATAGAAGAATTTTACTCTAGAACTTCCAGATTTTAACATAGTAAAAGTGTCTATATTAATTCTGCATTGACCTTACAATACAACTGAAATTAAAGTTTTCTTTAAAATGATTTACTACTCCTTAGAAGTCAGTCACCTTTAACAGTGCAACACTGAGAATTGGTCTATAAGCTCTACAGACTCTTCAAGGTATTCTTGAGGTTCAAAGAGAGTTTTTAGTTTGTACATTTCAGAGTACACGAAAATCTTTAAGCTCACTATTAACAAAAAAAAAAAAAAAGGAACAATAATCTTCAGTTCAAAAAAACCCACCTATGAACTTTGGACAATACAATAAATCTTTAAAATTTACAGTAAAACTGAAGCCAAAAAGCCTTTGCTGAAAAATCTTCCATTATTTGGGAGGGGTCTAGGGGGTGATATTTTTTCCTCATCTATTTTTTATAATGTTCATCATGTGTTTAAATTTTTTCATTTCTTTTCTGCTGGAGTTCTGTATGTTAAACACCAGTTGTGTAATTATTACATATTCAAATTAGACTACACGTAGAAACAGATCACATCCCCCTAACATATTGTTAAATGTTCCTGAGTTTCCATTAGATTTAACTGCTTTAACCATACAGGCTGTCTGCTCTAGAAAAGATATCTTTTCCCTATTAATTCCCTGAATGGTTTTATTCTTCCATACTATATAAGTATGTCTATCTTCTCTCATTAAATCATATAGTGGTCTAGTATTTTTAATGTAGGATAAGGGAAATTCTGCTTTACATATAACATTGGATAGTTTTTAGGTGTTTTAGGTTGTTTTAGCTTAAAAATCTTACAACCAGAAAAGAGCAAAAATTACTTAAAATTTGTTTGTTTTTTGGAAATTACAGGATTTATGTGTAACGTAAGTATACTTCACAAAAATTCAGTATATTCATACTAAAAAATCCTAGGCCCTTGGTTGTGACACACAGAAGAGAACAAAGCCTTTCAGTAAAGAAAATCTAAGAGAAGGCCCTCACAATTTTCCCTTTCTCCAGTACTCATTGAAGTTATTCTTCAAATGCATGTAATAGCATTTGATAGATCTTACAGAAAAACAAAATTTCTGGATATATCAGGGTAGCCAGAGATTAAACCTCACAAGTATTTGCACATATCTCTTTGAATTGGTAGAAAACTTCATGATATTAAAGACAAACACAAACACCATTGCCTATGATATTTTTGCTCACCCTGTGCTTTTATTGTTCCTTGAATGCTGATATTACATGAAGAGAAACAGGAAACTTTACTGAGAGAATAATTTTAATACACATTAATACTGAGACGGTGGTAGTCTGGCAAGAACAGATATTTTGAAGTTATACAGGTTTCTCTCAGCTCTCTTCTCAAGACAAGAAAAATAATTTCTAAAGATATTCAAAGCAGTAAAGATGAAAGTGACAAAAGAATAAAACATTTTATAATTTCAAATTATAATATTGAACACTGAAAATATTATCATTACATAACTTTTATAAATTCCTACTATGGCTATATATTAAATAGTTGTGCTTTTTCAGTCTTCACATTTTAAGGAATATTTAGAAGGACCAGTACAGGCTGGGGGTCAAACTGCTGAAGACCAGCTCTGTAGAGAGAGATCTGGGGTTGATAATAAGGTAAACATGAGCCAGCAATGTGTCCTTGTGGCCAAGAAGACCAAAGGCATCCTAGGATGCACCAAGAAGAGTGTGGCCAGCAGGTCAAAAGGAGATTCTTCTTCCCCTCTATTCTGACCTGGGGAGGCCTCATCTGGAGCACTGCGTCCAGTTCTGGGCTCCTCAGCTCAAGAGGGACAGAGAACTTCTGGAGAGAGTCCAGCTCAGGGCCACCAAGATGGTCAGGGGACTGGATCATCTTTCATACAAGGAAAGGCTTCAGGAACTGGAGCTGTTTAGTCTAGAAAAGAGGAGACTGAGGGGACATCTTATTAACATTTACAAATATCTAAATGGTGGGTGTCAGGAGGTTGGGACATTCCTTTTTTCTGCCTGAACATGTTCCTATGTGACCTGATCTAGGTGAACGTGCTTCAGCAGGGGAGTTGGACTAGATGATCTCAAAAGGTCCCTTCCAACCCCTGCCATTCTATGATTCTGTGCTGAGATGACACCATTATTACTTATGACAAGTTGTTTTTAAATGTCTGTTCATCATTTTCTGGGTGAGAGATCTGAGATATAAAGTTCAGATTTTCTGGGAGGAAGAAAACACTTTTTTTACAGATAACATTAATTAAATTCTACCTCAATTTACTGATATTAAATGCTAAAAAATCCTGAAAACCAATGTTTGAGATGTCTTAGACTGGACACTAAAAATAAGTAGAAAATTTTATACTAATCTCAGTTCATTGCTGTAAAATTTAAACTTCACAAAAGTAAGACAAATAGGAATTTCTCTTCATGAAATGCCTTTTTTTTTTGTCCTAACCTTTTTATTTTGTACTCAGAACTTGTTTCGTAGTTTCTAATGAATAAAATTATGAACTACACACACGTGAAAGATATGAGAAAAATATAACATATATATACTGAGCAGCTGTTCAGTAATTGAGCACTATGTTTCCTTTCAGCTGAAGGTAAATAAATCTGTGTTGATTGCATAAATAAAGACAAAATATAACATATTTGCACAAGGAGATTAAATGAAAACCACATTAGTAACTTCTGCAATGATATTTAATAAATATCAGTACTCTTGTTTGCAATATTCTGTTCTATGAATTTTTCTTTTTTCTTTATTGCAGTGTATGCCTGTGTGTCTGTGAATATACAAATAAAATAGATATTTTAAATGAATTCTTCTTAAAATTTGCTGTTCTGACAGATGCATGAAAGGGCAAGACTAAAACCTTTTTTGCTCAGTGTAGTGTCACAGACTTTGCCATGTGTAAAAAGCAATTTTTATTTTCCAAAACAGCTGTTCACAAAGTGGAAATGTATTGCAGATTACATAGTGAGGGGAGCAAAGGCTAAAGACAGCAAACAGTAATTTTGATTTGGCTCTTTAACCACATAAAGATGATTCACCGCATTAAAGCTTGCATAACTTGTATAAGAAGTTAACTGGAGTCTTGTTAAAGAAATCTGAAGGAAGAACTCAAAATCTGCTGATTTTTTACTGAAAAATCCTTTATTTAATCTCCCTGATTGTTGAAGTAATATTTTGTTGAATTAATATTTTATTTTAAATGATTGCCTTTGCCTCTGGATGAACAAAAAGACTTAGAAGCAAGGGTCTTTGAATTATTTTTTTGTTATATCTGCCTATATGTTCTAACTCATACCATCCATTCAGGCAATAATTAACAATGTCATTTTAATATTTCTTTTCCCATCATCTCTGTCTTTATTGGAATATCTCAATTTCTTCTTATTGCATCATTACAAGGTAAGAAAAGTGATATATCAGTGTTCCCTTGATTACTTACTAGTATTTGTATTATATTAGTATTTGTGACTTGCTGTGACCTGGACTTTGTTAATTACAGTGTATAAATCTAAGCACTTTAAAGAAGTATAAAGATCCTTAAAAATGCATTTTTGAATGGACAACTTTTCATATTTGGATTTTAAGATGTTGACACGTAGTTCACATTTTAACTAGAACTGGCCATTCACTACTAGAAAGTACTACACAGAAAATAATAGTATGTCATATGTTTTTCCAAAAAGGTATTTGATACATATATCTTACAGTTATTGGTCTTTTAAAAACATATTTTATAGTAATGGAAAGCAAATTGTTAGAAAGCTTTTTTATTTAATCTCACTTCCTTTGTCATGGTCATTCAAATTAATGCATAATATTTAGTTTTTATGTTTAAATAATTTATTACCTTCTCTTTTCAAGTGTATTTAAAATACATCTAGATTGTCTACATTTTCAGCTTATTTCATGTGTCATGCCTACTCTAGGGTGAGCACTGAAATGGACAGCAGCTCTTTACATCTTGACTGCCCTTCCAAGAAATGCAGATGCCCAATCCAGACAGGAGCTGAGGTGCACTCTAGCAATAGGGATAGGTCATACCACACAACAGAAGAACAGGTTAAACTCATTCAGAAGAAATCACACATGCTTAGTGGAACTTTACATGTTTCTAAGTCTGATCTGAGTGCTTAAGAGATTATCTATACAACATTTAGCTGCAACTAGTGTCATGCAATGTGCATGTAATGAAAAGCACCTGTTGAATACATTTCATTTGTGCTTTTGCCAAAAGAAAACATACTTATTATCCTAAGAGCAGTTTCAGCATTTGAGAAAGAAGTGGCTCTAATTCTGCACTAAAGAGAGACTTAAATTTTGTCATTGAGAGCAGTAAAGTGCTGGTATTGAAAGTCTGTAAATACAATTTCTGTGTAGCGTGAGAGATTTGAAGAGAAACTTAGTTTGAATTCAGGTTATTAAAAGAGCTGGTAACGACTGATGGTACTGAAAAAGTGTAAAAGAAAGAGAGGAGAGCACTCATACAAACAGTGAATGAGATTTCTTCAGATTTGTCCTTGATAAACCTTTACAAACATTTGTGTGAGGAATAAAAGTAATTGGAACAGAAACATGCATGCCTCATGCTGACAAAAAATATGTTTGTGCCTAATAGATTGGAGAAATTGTTTGAGAATTGTTTATTCTTATGGAAAGATTGCCCTGTACAGTGCTACCAAGGACAGTTTCAGCTTGAATAACTATCTATATAATGACATTCACTTAAGTTACAGTGACTTAGCTTCTAAAGTAAAGTTAGACATCAGTGCATATTAAGGGATGCATGGCTTTGGTTTTTTGTAGTTGTTTTTTTTTCCCCTTCCTACTGAGTGAAGAAATGAAATGTGGCATTAAAAGCTGAGTAGGAAGGACACACTTTGCTTTGTGAAAGTGTGGTTTCTTCTTACAACTAGCAGACCAAAATTTCTGGTTATTCAAAGGGAAAAAAAGATTGAGAATTTATGCCTTTAATTTTCTGGTTAGTTGTGAAAAGAAATAGGTAAAAGCTATACTCAAAACACTCAATTCTGTTCCTCTCCACAGATAGAAGATTATGGAAGTGATACTTGTTTCAAATTGTGAAAGAGAATGAAATGTCTGGGATTCTGCCTCTTGCATGTAGATTGTCCTAGATAGTAATATGCACTTTTGAAGTCTGTAAGCAGTTGTTTGTACTAGAGGACCTGCAGTTTTCTTGTGAATATACTGCTTGTCTGTTCTCTGATGCTTTACTGAATGAATCTACTCTGGTGTGGCTTTCAGAGATACAACCTAACTGAAACATCCTGGTAGATTCAACATACATCAGGAAAACATACTGTACTAGGAAAACATTAAAATAGCACTTATTAAAAATGGAATTGTTCATTTTCTATAGTGAAAGCTAACACATTCCCATAAGAATTAGTCCAAAGGCTCTACTAAATATATATTTTCAGGAAAACCCCAATATAAATTCTTAAGTCATTGTGATCATTAAAGAATAATTTAAATGTCTTGATTTAAGCCCATCTGTCCTTCACTTCCCACCACATAACACTGTTGTATGGTTGCATAGTACAGAGAGCTAAAGAATTAACGTAAAGCATAGGAGCTATTTTATATATGGACAAGGACGAAATAAACTAAGGAACTGTCCCCTAACCTGTATAATGGAATTTTATTTTGATAATGAACCAATCTTTTGGGTGTCAGTTTCCTAAGTGAACATGAAACAATTTAACAACATTTTTCAGATAAGAACATGGGAGGATATGTGCATCACATCAGCTTAATACAGACTGACAAGTTCTATAAGATATTTATCTGTTAAGTAGGTTTCTATACTTTCAAAGAACAGACTGCATGATTGTGTTTTAGGTATTGTTTTATAGTTTCTTGGCCAACTATCTTCCAAGAATACTTTTTTCTGTCATTACTGCAGAACTGCTTTGCTGCTCTTTCATGTGTGTATGCAAGATACAATGAGACACAACCTGAGTGAATTAAAGGAGCGCTATAAAGCCTTGGGACAAGAGAAAAACAGTGGGGCCCAAGTTATCCTCTTGTCGATTTTACCAGTCAGAGGAAAGGGGGCAGATTGAAATTGATGAATGTGGTTAGTGTCACCAAAAAAGTTTCAGCTTTTGTGACAGTGGACCTTCTTTGATGGCTGCAACCTTTTGGAGTGGGGTGGAATACACCTGTCTAGAAGTAGCAAGGGAATTTTTAAGAATAGGCTGGCAGTCTCAGAGAAGTGGGCTTTAAAATTAAGAACTTGCAGGGTAGGGTGCAAAATGGCAATGCTCATGCCATCCCATCCAATTAGGAAATATGTCAGGGCAACCAAAGCAGCGATGAATACTCCTCAGCTGTATGTTAAGATGGGAGTCAGAAAGCTGACCCCCCCAAGAGATTGTACAGCTGTGGTGGATGCTTTTGCACTCATTCAGGGAAACCTATATGTGTGAGTAAGCCTCTGCATTACCTGTATGCACACAACACAGGTAATAAGCAGAAGGATCTAGAGATGTGGTTGCAGTGTCAGGGCCACGATCTCATTGCAATTACACAGACATGGTGGAATATCTTGCATGATTAGAGCACTGTCATGACAACTCTTTAGAGACAGGCTAGCAAGGCAAGGTGATGGAGTTGTTCTTTAAGTGAGAAAACAACTGGCTTGCACTCAGCTCTGCACAGGTGAGGATGAAGAGGAGGTTGAAAGTTTATGGATGAGTTCACTACGGAAGAGGAAATGGATAAGGCCTTCCACAAATAGCTGAAAGAGGAATCATAATCACAGGCTCTGATTCTCATAGAGGACTTCAACCACTCTGATATTTTTTGGCTAAGTCACACAGTAAAGCACTCACTAGGAGGCTCCCACAGTGTGTTGATGACAACAAGGTGGGACGTGCTACTGGAACTGTCTACTCATATAGAAAGTCTGGTTGTGGATGTGAAAGCTGGGGGCATCCTGGGCTGCAGTGACCATGAGATGGTGAAGTTCAACAACCTGCATGGAAGAAGCAGAGCAGCAAGCAGAAGTGCAACCCTGGACTTCAGAAGAATTAATTCTGGCCTCTTGCAAGACCTGTTTGGAGGAATCTCATGGGCTAGGATTCTAAAAGATAGGGGTGCCCAAGAAAACTGGTCAATCTTCAAGTGCCACTTCCTCCAAGTCCAACATCACTGCATCCTTAAGAAAAATACAATTGAATAAAGTAGGACTAGATGATCTCTAGAGGTCCCTTCCAACCCATACCATTCCATGTTTCAATAAAAGACTTGCACGAATTAATTAGGAGTTTCTGAAACAACTCAAATGGAAAAAAGAAGTATCTGGAATATGGAAAATGGCCAGTTCACTTGGGAATAGTAGAGAAATATTGTCAGAGTGTGCAGAGATATAACAAGGAAGGCTAAAGCTCTCTCGCAATTAAATCCAGCAAGGGAAGTAAAAGACAGGAAGAAGGGCTTCTTCAAGTATATCAGCAGCAAAAGGAAGATTAAGAAGAACTTGAGTCTGCTGTTGAATGAGGTGGATGCCCTTGTGACAGAGGATGAAAATGCAGAACTGCTGAATGCCTTTTTTTTTAGTCTTTACTCCTAAGATCAACTCTTAGGAATCCTAGACTGTGGAAGATAGAGAGCCTGGAGAAAGGAAGAATTTCCCTTGGTTGAAAAGGACTGGGTTAGAGATCTACTAGGCAAGGTGGAGCTCCATGAATCTAGACATCCTGATAGGTTGTACTCACGAGTGCTGAGGGAATTGGCTTATGTTATTGCTAAGCCACTCTCCATCATTACTGAACAAATGTGGAGCACAGGTGAGGTGCCTGAGGCCTAGGGAAGGCCAATGCCACTCCACTCTTCAGGAAAGAAAAGGAGAACCCAGGAAACTACAGGCCAGTCTGCCTAACCTCCATTTCTCGAAAGGTGAAGGAAGAGCTCATCCTGGATGTCCTCTGTAAGCACATGAAGGAAAAGAAAGTTATCAGGGAAAGTCAACATGGATTCATGTAGGGAGAAAATTAGAATGGCTAAGACTCAAATAAAAGTTAAGCTGGCCACTACTGCAAAAGACAGTAAGATAAGTTTCTATAAATAATCAGCGACAAAAGGAAGCCTAAGGGGAATCATCTACCTTTAATGGATGAAGGGGGAAACTTAGAGAGCATGGATGAGGAAAAGGCTGAGGTACTTTATGCCTTCTTTGTCTTAGTCTTCAATACTAAAACCAGCTCTTCTCTGGGCTCTCATCCACAGGTATGGGGGACAGACTGAAGCTGCCTTAGTGCAAGCAGAAATGTTGTGCAACCTGCTGCCTCACCTTGACACACATGTCAATTGGGCTGAATGGAATCCACCCAAGGGTGTTGGAGGAGCTGATAGAAGTGCTCATCAAGCCACTCTCCATCATCTATCAGCAGTCCTAGCTCACCAGAGGAGGTCTCAGAGGTGAATGTGACCTCCATCTACAAGAAGAGTCAGAAGGAGGATACTGGGAACAGCAGGCCTGTCAGCCTGACCATGGTTCTGGGAAAGGTTATGGAACAGATTATCCTGAGTGCCATCCTGAGGCACATACAGGATAACCAAGGGTTCAGGCCCAGCCAACATGGCTTTATGAAGGGCAGGTCCTGTTTGACCAATCTCATTCTCTTCTATGACAAGATGATACACTTAGTGGATGAGGGAGAGGCTGTGGATGTGTTCTTCCTGGACTTCAGAAAGGCCTTGGACACCATCTCCTATAACATCCTCCTGGAGAAACTGGTTGCCCATGGCTTGGATGGACCTACTCTGTGAGGGATGTTAATCTGGCTGGGTGGCTGGGCCCAGAGAGTCACAGCAAATGGAATTAAATCCAATTGGCAGCAGGTCACCAATGTTATTCCCCAGGGCTCATTTGTTTGGGCTTGTGATGTTTAATATCTTTATCAATGATCTGGATGAGGGGTCTGAGTGCACTTCCAGTAAATTCACAGATGACACCATGCTGGACAGGAATATAGACAATTTTTAAGGACATGAGGCCTCTTCAGAGGGACCTGGACAGTCTGGATTGATGGGCTGAGGCCAATAGCATGACATTCAACAGGGCCAAGTGCCAGGTTCTGCACTTTGTCTTACAAGGCAAGGCCATGAGACCTGGGGCTTTTTATCCTAAAGAAAAACTAGAGGGTATCTTATCAGTGTTTATAAATATCTAAAGAGTGAATGTCAAGAGAATGAGTTAGGTCTTCTTTCTCTAGTGCCCAGTGACAGGACAAGAGGTAGCGGGCACAAACTGGAACACAGGAAGTTCTACTTGAATATGGAATTTTTTTCTGTGAGGATGAGGGAGCACTGGCACAGGCTGCCTGTGGAGGTTGAGGACTCTCCTTCTGTGGAGGTTTTTAAAACCCTCTTGGACACGTTCCTTTGTTGCCTTATCAAGCTGAACCTGCCTTATCAGATCTCTAAATGTCCCTTTCAAACCATTCTATTCTGTGATTCTGTGAGATTCTGTGATTCTCTAACTGTGGGAGTTCAATGCAGTTAACTGGACCACAGTGAGAGTGGGGAAGCTTTGACAGCGTATTCCAAAGGTAGCTTCTATTCCCAAAATTGTCTGATGAGGCACATTTCTTTAGAGAAATGAAAACCCATATATTAAAGCATATATTATTCACCATGCCAGCAGTAAGCCAATATGAAGAAAGCAAAATTAAAACAGAAAACAGGTGGACCTGCTTGAGCAGCAAGTTTGGACAAGATGATCTTTAGAGGTCTGTTCCAACCCCTGCCATTCTATGATTCTATAATTTTATGATTCTATGAAAGTTAATTTTCACTTTGCTGTATTGGATCTTCTGGGATGGAGTTAATTTTCTTCACAATAAACCTCATAGCGCTGTACCTTGTATTGATAACTGAAAGATGTTGATAACACACCAGTGTTTTGGCCACTGCAGAGCAGTGCTTGCACAGCATCAAGGCTGTCTGTTCAACATTCTCCCCTCACCAGTAGGCTGTGGGTGGGCAAGATCTTGGAAGGGACAGCTGACCCAATCTGACCAAAGGGATATTCCATACCATGTAACATCTACTCAGCAATAAAGGAGGAGGAAAGGGGGCATTTTTTATTTAAGACGTTTGACTTCCAGGGCAAAATCTCCTGCTGATGGAACGTAAAGAATAAAATCTTTTGTTTTCCTTTGCTTCAGACTTTTAAGTTCCCTGTATCTTGACCCATGAGTTTTCATCTTATCTTCTTATCCCAGTCCTGCTGAGAAGGAGAGTAATAGAGCATCTTGGTGGGTACCTACTGTCCAAACAAGGTCCACCCACCACATTTGCTAATGAAAAAAAATCCTACTCTCTTTTCTCAAGCTCCATTGTCCTAACCATGGACAGATTGTACAAAGTAGAGCAATCAGCAACAGCAAATCATAAACATTATTTTCTGTTTCATGTTGCAGCAGTGAAAATTTAAGTTGCCACCAAAAGCAGCAATAATCTGTATAGTCCTCACTGGCAAAATACTGTAAGAATAAACCAGATATTTTTTTTTTTAATGACAGATTGAATGCTTACAAGGTAAGGAACAGATCTACCTTGCTTTAAAGGCATTGATAGTCTCTATAAAAATTCAACAGGAGCTTAAAAATGATTAAAACTCCTTACATTGCCAATTTGAAAGTATGCTCAACAGAGTGATATGTTTTTATTTAAATTATCTTTTTTTAAGCTGGCAATTGAGTCCAAGGGCAAATAGTTAAGTGAGCTTTATTGAAGATCATGTAGGTGAATAGTCATTTGTTCTGGTAATTAGATAGAAAATCATGTTGAAGTAAAGAGTGCAAATGCTAGGAGTCCAAACATTTTTAATTTTTTTTTATATATATTATAGGTACTACGTGAATAATCACGTTTGTTTTTATAAACTAGCTACCTGTTGTTTCACTAGAGTTTCTGAGAAGGAAACTAGTTACACTAAAGGGGAATATATAATTTCAGCTCCTTCATTTGTACTTTAAAAATGTACATTGACAAATAGTAACCTGATAATGAAAGGATATGAAAAGTTCTGTTCTTAGGCACCTTCACTTGTTCTGAATGCTTTCTGAGAGTGATTAATTCTTCTTAAAGGTCTCTGACTATCAGCTGTAATGTAATAACTTACATACAGGTTTTTCTCCTCTTGGCCTCTTTCTTTAAGCCTCTTTCTGTCATCTCTTCTTGAGTTCATGCTATCGGCTCAAATTTAACTTGTTTGTAACTGATTGAATACTAATTGCTTTTTCTCTTTCTTTCCTGCAGCTCCTGTATCAATCATCTGTTGTCTATGGTCCTGTTCTCCCCCATGTCTCTTCCTTTCCTCCAAGCTTGTTGTCAGCCTCAGAGATGCAATTCTGCCTCAGAACAAAAAAATACATCTTGCCAGTCTCATATGACCCAGATAATTCCTTTCTTTTTCCTTCTTTATGAATCTTTTCCACTAATTATTAATTCAAACTTCTTGACAATACTTTGAAAATACTAGTGTTTTTAAGACTAAGAATAATTTTCCTGCTATTGCTTATTGCCTGCCTTACTTAGTTTTTTTTTCCTTAATGATTTGGATAGTGTCAATGACTTGACAAAGATATTTTAATGAGTTAAGGGGAAGTACAGAGAAAGAAGGAATAAATCATATTTAATGTATACTTTGACTAGAACAAAAAATAATGTCTTCAAATACAACAAAGGAACACTAGACTGACATTAGTGATCACAGTTTTTGATTTTAAATGTAATAGGGCAAAGAGCAGGTTTTCCGGCTAGCTGTGAAATCTCCAGTAGGGGAGATATTTAAAGAAAAAAAAATCACAAATATTTGCAGGGAATATAGATGGCTGATACAGGAACAAAATTTGAGGCAAACAGAGAATGCATAACCTTTCAAGGTCATGTTTCCAACCTAATATTCCTTTCAGCCTGGTTTTCTACTCCTCTGGTACATGTGACATAATTAATCCCTGTGCTTCATTTGTTCTACATCCTTCATTTATCTCATAGCCAAGAGATTTCCATTTTCACTTCTACCAACATTTAACAAGAATTAGTCTCCAGTTATGAGAAGCTCAAGTAATATTCAATATTGTTTCACTTTCCTGCTTCTTCTGTTTGCATGTCATTGCCCTTTCTGGTTTTATTTAGATTTCCTCTTTTCTGACTTGAAGAGTTTCATATTGTAACTGTTTTCCAATCTATTAACAACTCATATTTGCAGAACCAGTGTGACATCAGTTAGGTCTTCACTCAAGTTCTGAAAGAGGTATGAGACTATGCCCTGGTTAATTCACCTTTATTGGAACTAAGCTTGTAAGTCCACTGTCCAGTTCTGTGCCTGACATGACTCTAACACTTTCACTTGATCACAGCATGTTGTAATCATAAAGTATTATTTTTCAAGAAGATTTAATATGTCTTCCACTTTCTATTTAAGAGAGTCTTGTTATTTTCTACTATTTTCTATTAACGCAGGATAAAAATTTGTGTGCAGTCTCACTGTAACTAGTAGAACTACCTGTAAGTTATGTGTTAACTTTATAGAAATGGGAAAGATATAGGGTAGAGAAGACATTCACGGGAGAGAAAAATAAACATCTGAGAATAATAATTCAATGTAAGTGTTACACTGAGAAAAGGGAGACTGTTGCAGATTTTTTTTCTAAATAAAACCCCTTTCTCTAGGCAACACCACTGAACACTTGCAACTGTTGCCTAATGAACAATGTAATACATCAGGCAATAGAACTGAGCTATGTTAAGCTGATTGTCGAGAGAGAATAACATTACCAAGTGTTCATGCTTTCTGTGGTTTATCCAGCCAAATCAAACCTTGGGCTTTATCATCCATCATAACAACTCACATTATTTATAACTAAAGTGACATGGCTAGGTTTCCCACATAATTTTAAAAATTTGCTTTCTACTTGATATGCAAATTTAGAGGTATTGACTACTGTGTTTTCTTCGTGAATTGTAAGTAGAGATGAACTGTGCTGAGTGACTTTCTTTTGAACATTGAAAGCTTGCAACATGTCTTGTAGGTTTTTTTGGGATTTTTTTGTGAAGTGACTGTATAATATGTTCATAATAAGCTTCAGTAAAAATAGATAGTGATTTTAAGTCAAGATCCTCTCAGAAAATTTTATAACCCCACCTGCAAAATGCACTTGTGTTTTATCTTGCTGTACTACTTTGCATCTTCCTCTATCTTTTATCCCATTAAATACCCTAGATGAAATAAAATAAATATTATGATACTAAAGCATGTGTAAAAGCAGAACACTGCAATGAAATGTATATGAACGTGTTGACAAGATATTAACATCCATGTGATATGGATTTAAAGTTGTCTATATTACAACCTATATTCCCAGACTGTCCCCAGTAAGACACTTGAACAGACTGAACTTTCTAGAGAAAAAGTAATTGTGAAGAATAGGCTGTAATTTCATTTATATATTGTGTACAAACGACTCAAAGTGCACTTAAATATATTTATTACACATCCAATGTACAGACATGAATTTAATGAGGTGGATTTGTGCTGTTCTTTTGTTTGTTTTTTTTTTTTTTTTTTTAAAGAATACTCCAAAAGGTTCCATTACAGAATTTCCCTGAAAAACAGGGCTACAAGGTGACACAAGGAGTGTGGTTTAGTGTGCTTAAAGAACCTAAGAAGTAAAATTCTGTGAGGTTAAAAATAGATTGGAAACCCTTTAAAAGTTCAGGTGTTTTGACAGTTCTTTAAAAGGCTTTTGAAGGTTAAATCAAGAAGCTTTTATTTCTTTCTCAGCATAATTTCAAATAAACTGTTTAAAGGCAGTCTGTTACTACTACCACTTTTTGAGGATCTGTATGTTATACAAGCTATAAGACTTCAGCAATAGTATGTATGAAGCTAGGTAGTTAAAAATGTTGTAAAGTTTTAGAACACCCCACCAAAACTGAAACTGTAATAAAGGAGATAGCTAAAGTTATTTTCAAATGATAACTTCATATAGGTAAAATGACTAAATAAATTTAATGTATTTTCTTCTAGAATCTCTATTTCCGGTCAAGAACTTAAGAAAATTCTGAAAACACTACATTTTCCTCATGCCAAAAATTATAGTAAGTTCATCTAATAATTTTTACTAGCTATTAGTTTTATTTATATGAGATTTTTTTCTTCCACGTTAAGAAAGATAAATATACAGTTTTAGTTTACCTTAAGAAAGGTTGAGTCACAAAAGGGCTGGTTACATTATCTCCCTCTTGAACATCTTTGACCTTCTTCTTTTAATTATGTGACAGCTTTGTATTAGCTGAAGAGGCGATTAAACCCATGGGTTTGTGGGTTTTGGTTTGTTTTGTTTGTTTTTGTTTGGTTTTTTTTTGTATATACATTACTGATTTCCTTTCCCATATCTTTCCATGCATTTTGAGAATAAAGAAGCACTGAAATCTCTCCCATTAAGCAAGTCGAAAACAAACTTTAAAAAGAAATCTACTGCAGTTTTGGGAAAAGAAAGGAAATTCAATACTTAGACAACTTTTCCTGATGTATCTCACTTATTCATGCTATTCAGGCATCAGGAGACTCAGGAAAGCAATAATCTTCAACTGCAAAATACATTCCACCCCTAAGGTACTACATATCAGGTTATAATTTTGTAGTAGCTTTGTTTGTCCTCAGTAGGTTTTGCTGGATGGCTTATGATCTGAGGCAGCTCATTTCTGGTTAAGTTGGTATACCACAAGTGAATTTCTTCACTTGGGTTTCCCTGGACAGACCAAACTAATGGATCCCATAGCTCTGTGTCCTTCGCATCCGAAGAGATGTAACTCTTTCCAAATGGAATGCTAAAGTGAGCTAGCAGACTCACCACAAGTACAGATATTTGTAATATGCTCCTTATCCTTCTTTACTTCAGATTCTTTTATGTGAGTTAAAGTGTGGGGTTTTTTTATTTGATTATGTGTTTGGATTTTGTTTGTTTTCCCACTAGGTAGAGCAGAGAACCTGGAAGTGGATGAGACGATAACATTTCTCCAAAGTTATTTTGCATTCTGCAAATGTCTTAGCTGCATTGTTTTCATGTTTTCAATGTTTTTTAAGTAACCAGAAAAAAAAAAAAAAAAAAGAACAAAGTGAGAGAAAACATGATCTATAAACCAAGGACATGCTTACATAGAGAATTTGACTGACAGAAATAAAATGACCGATGGTTATGCTATAGTGAGTGTCCGGTAGCTGCTGTGACTTTATTTTGTGGACTTTCTAAAGGAGAGAAACTCTAATTCTAAAGGAGAGATACCATCTCATAACTCCGAAGGATTCACTATTTTTTCAGAATGATACTCTTACCAATATACAGTGTTCAGCCTCCACTCCAACTCCTGTTTTTTACCCTTTCTGGTTTCCCCTAGACATCTTCAAAATTAATAAAATGAAGTAAAATATCCAACCACTGCTGGAAATTATAATAAAAATAATAAGCACAACAGAGATTAACTAGAAATATCATTCTGTTAAATTATTTTCTCTTCAGAATATAGACCACACTTCTTCATTCTCTTTTAAGGATGAGTGAAAAAGACCTGCCCTGCCCAAACTGCTGCTATCCACAAGTTATCAATTAAGCCTCATGACTTCTTCAAATAACTAGATAGGGACAAACGCTTACAAAATCACTGACTGTACATGCAGTTAGCAAAAGCCAAAGTAGATTTTGCACATCAAAGAATACCCCTTCCATGGTTCTTCATTGTTTATTTAAGTTCAGTTTCCACAAAAAGCTATTTGCACAGTAAAGGGTAAGATAATCTGGAAATTCTTGAAGTAACCATACATTAATAGCAGATCTAAAAGGCCAAATAAGATGTAAATACACAGTCTTGCAACCTATCCTCTATTTCATTTCACTATAGCAGATGTCAAAATAAAAAGTAATCAATACACAGAAGGATCAGGTATTTAATCTAATTGACAACTATGAGATTAGGTCATGTTACTTGGCATAAAAAAAATTAATTAGCTGCAACTTGTGAAGCAAAATGTTAGCCAAGACCATGTGGGACAAGAGGATGCTGATGAATATTATGCAACATGCACAGAAAGTATTTTAGTTTCACACAGTTTTACTTCCCTCCCACATGTTCAGCTGCAGTTTTCTGTATGGTACATTAGAGTGTTTACTACTGTTTAGTTTGCATATAGCACAGCTAAAACCAGACATAAACATTTGGTGTAGTAAGGCAAAAGCAGCTTGATTTTTCCTAATTGTTAGTGGCATTCATTTTAGAACTAGAAAGTGGTTATACTTTGGTGATACTTTAGAAACAGAGAAGTTTCATAAAGCTTATTCCAACCATTTGTAACCTAGTAAAGAATTATTTGTTTTGACCAGTTATGTGATTGACATACATAAAACTCTTCTGGAAATAGCATACAGGCAAGACACAGGGATGGATTTTAGTCTGATAATATGTAAAAAATCATCCCTGCTGAATCTGGTACTGCTAGATTTCTTTTCCTGCCCATTCCTCATTGTCACTTGATATCTGTAGTCTAAAATTTGCTCTCTTGGCCTGTTTTGGGTTTTGGATTGTCTTTTTTTCTTTTGATATAAAGGATCTGTGGGAGCTGTTTATTTCTTCTTGTCATGTTTTAAGGCCAATGGAAGCTAAAAAGACTTGGATACCAAAGCACTTCAGTCACAGACACATGCAACTTTACATTATTTTCCTCTGCCATGGGAGAGATGGTGCAGAGAGTGAAAAATGTCAGGTATTTTAGAGCATTTTTTTCCTACATGTTCTTCCAGTTCTACAGGAGAGTTGATACAGTTCTGAAATGAGGTCAGTGTAGCAGTACTACTCATACTGTGTATAGTCAAGGGACAGGACCAAGGGATCTCCTGTGCTTTTTTATTGTTCCCTATATTCCCTGGAGATTACAAAGATGATCCTTGATCCTGGTTTTCTTTCACAGAGCATCTTCCCGAAACTCTTGGCTATCCCTGTACTCTTAAATGTCCATATTTAAAGGAAAGTCTATTCAAATGCTGTCATTAATTCCAGATTTTCTGTCTATTTTGTGGGCACTCAGAATATATTTGTTCCAGACCCTTCTGACATTTTTGACCCTTCTTGATTATTAGCAAGTTATTGCATAGCTTGGATATCTGTTTCTTTGAGCATCAAAAATATCCTGTCACTTGGGACAAGTGGATAATAATATTTAATCTACTTCTACTACAACATAAGTAAAGCTTATGGGCTTATATCAAGAGCTGTGACAACCAAGTGTAAGCCATGCTAACTACTACACTTGTTAACACTAGACTTCTAAACTTACAACACAGAAATGGCTTATTTTTCCCACCTGCAAAATTTTCCCAAGTACATACCAGTAAATGTTCCCAAGGTTTTACATGCTCTTCAAGATTTCTTTCTTTTTTTAAAAAAAAAAAAAAAAAAAAACATTAATAATTGGAGTTAAAGCTATGAGTCCATTTCCATTTTCTGTCTTCCAGCTACCAACATAATGTTAAGTAGCTTACAAATTTGCATCAAAGGTCTATTTAGCCCACTTTATCCTTTATCAAGACAATTCAAAAACAGATGCCAAAGAGTGTAAGACGAGAATAAATACAGAAGTTCTTCTCTCAAGTACACTCATAACTTCCATTTTGAGTTCAAGGGCTTCCTCTTCTAGAAGGCAGTTTCTGGGTATTCATGTAACTGCATTTATTTCTATTTCATGAGCTTGTCTGGGTTGCCTTGAATCCATGTGAAATGGACGTCTTCTGTCTTATCTTTTTTATTAATAAGTTTCTCAACTTGTCAACTGCCCCCACGGGAGGCCTCATGCCAGAGAAGTTCGTGAGGAACTGTGACCCATGGGAAGGACCCACACTGGAGAAGTTCATGAGGGACTGTCTCCTGTGGGAGAGACCCCACACTGTAGCAGTGGGAAGTGTGAGGAGGCTTACCCCTGAGAAGAAGCATTAACAAAGTCCATCTGTGATGAACTGACCGCAACCCCCAACCCTCATCGCCCACTCCACTGCGGGGGAAGGAAGGAAGGTTCTGGGAAGAGGGGTAGGAGAGAGGTCTTTTAAGATTTGATTTTATTTCTCATCTCCCTGTTCTGATGGTTCATTAATAAATCAAACCCTTTCTGCCCTGGTTGAGTCTATTTTGCTGATAACACTAATTTCTAAGTGTTCTCCCTGTCCTTATCTTGACTCACAAACCTCTCATTATATTTCTTTCCTCACTGTCCAGTTTAGGAGGAAGAGTGATATGACAACTTAGTGAGCACCTGGAACTCTGACAGGGCTAAACCACCACACATACTCATCTCATGGTGGCAAAAGAAATGTTTTTTCTGTGCTACTACATTTAATTTTTCCTGATGTTAAAGAAGTGGTTAGAAAAGGATCAGAAGGTTCCAACGTTATTCAAAATCAAATTTGGTTTATAAAACAGCTGTATCTTAAATTTGAGTCATGAGGTATGCTTGACATATCATAAATCTGAACGCAATGTACAACTGATCCGCTTGGTGAAGAAAATGTGCCTTTTTATGTATAGGCAATATCGAAAGTAGCATGTTAGATATGTCAAAAATTAGTGTATTTAAGTGTCACGAATCAAGCACATTGTGTGCATAGTTACTCTATGAAATGGTAGCTACGCCATTATCTCTGTATCCTGCTGCACTGCTTTACTACTTTCTCTCATAGAGAAGTTTAGTAGAAGTGTATCTGGAGGTCTGGCAATAGTACTATTAGTATTCTATCAAGGTTTGGAGATCTCAACCGCATTGAGGACTACAAACACAAATACAAAATTAAGTGCTTATCCTGGAGAACTGGTCAAAGGAAAGAAGACATTATGACTGATAAGCACTATCATAGGATGAGGATTCAGTAAAATGTGATATAAAACTGTAAACTTTCTTACTTATGTAAGTTTACTTATGTAAAAATCAGTCATTCTCTTCAGATGTGCTGTAGCAAAAGTTGTTACTCAGCATCTGTACATCTGAAACTATCAGTTTCTAATACAATGGTGAAAACTATTCAAAAAAACATGGTAAAAAAGCAGGACTCTGTTTTACTTACTTTCTGTTATAAAAGGGACTAAGTTTAATTTAACCATTATGCTTTTTCTGTTTTCTTTCTGTGAATGGCTTTATGCCAGTTCAACAACATTGAAAGTTGTGCATCTGGAAGAGGCGTCTGAACTATAAGGCCATAAAAAATTGTTTTCTTTTTCATTTATCTTACAACTCAGTTATCTCCAAGAGGAAGGATAAAAATGAGTCCCTACTGATCATAGAATAAGATTCATAGAATCTGATGGGTAGTATACCTACGCTGAGGAAAACCAAGCAAATAAAAAAAAATATTGCTCTCTGTCAAAGCAGACTCCCACATATTTTCTGCAAAAAGGTTTGGGTTTTTTTTGTTTTGGTTTTTTTTTTTTTTGCATCTACAGATAACTTAGAGAAGCATAAACCCAGTAATTTTCTTAATTTTGCTAACATACAGAAAATTATTTCTTGTGAACAGAAGGGTAATATGAAAATGTGAATGACCATAAGACGTACCAATTAAACTACTATGTCTTAGGAGTTAAAGGGTGAGGACACGGAAGAAGAGAAGATTATCGGCTCTGTAACTAAAATATTTTGTTTCTCACATTTAAGAATTGTCCAAAACTTAACTGGATGAAAAGCCCTGAGTAATCTAGAATTAACACTGTTTTCAGTAGAAAGCTAAATGACCTTATCAAAAAGTAGGATTGTTCTTATCAAAAAAGGTTCAGTGTCAAAGTCACAAAGAACAGAGAAAAAAATCACCATCAATTTTAAAAGATACATCAAAAATCCTTGCTGTCAAACTTGCAAATGCATGTGTCAATTCAGTCAACACTATGACTGCAGAATTTGAGCACAAATTGTTCATCTACATCAGTTCCAGTGACTCATATTTGCATTTTCTTTTCTTCTCCCTGACTCTGTGTTTAGTAACATCACTGTTTTGAAAGTTGAGGATATGTTCATTTAAAAACCTTTAATCTAAATACTGTATTTCATCTGTATCCATATAACTTTTTACAATTTTTATTTTTAAATGAGTTTACATGACTGAAGAACTCTGGTTCTTGTTATTATCTTCCTCTCAAAGTTCAATTCATCATGCTTTTTTGTAATTCTTCCTTTATCCCTGACTAGACACAGCTGCCTTATCAGTACTCTTTCCATTCTTGGTATAGTTATTGCTTACTTTTGACATCTTTATAAAGTTATGAACCCACCTAAATCTGAAACAGTTTTCTACATTATTTTTGCCTTTTCATGAAGGCAAAGTCTGAATAATCTTTTACTTTTTCTGACTTAACTTGTTCTAGACTTCCAACACATTTATGAAACTGTGGTTTTCCTACCAGTCTAGTTCACTTACTTGTTCTTTTAATATCCTATTTTAGAAATAATCTCCACCAAAACATACTGTAACTGTCAATGTGTTAAATGCTATTCTCTATTAGAAAATAAATGACTTACCTATAATTTCTATTTGTTTTGACAAGATAACATTAAGTCTTCTTGACATCTTCTCATTTTTTCTTGATAGCATATTCAGTCCGTTAGCATATTCACATCCCGATTAACAGAAATTTCAACATTGTCTGTGGTAGAATTGCACTGACATGTTTTAGGAAAATTGGTGATGGCAGTAAGAAGTAAGGAAACAAGTGGCAAAGAATCTTAGACAGAAAAATATTTCAGTTGTTTGTTGATAATTGCAAGTGTAATTGAAATACTTAAGCTGCAATTATTGTATTTTTGATCATATTTGAAATACATCCACAATACAGCCACACTAATCTAAATTGATGTGCTATATGTTTAAGAGGCAACAACAGTGTTATGTGGAGAGAAAAAAAAACCCCACATCTCAACTATCAGTGTCCCCACACGAATTGAATGGAATAAGTATTGCCCCTACAGTTCTTAGTTTTGTCCCTTACTCAACACGTGAATTTCGATCAGTCATTTCACTTGTGTTCAGCTTATTCATCTGTAAATTGGTTATCTTAACACTTCAGTGCTTCAGAGAGGTGTTCTGAGAGTTATTGAATAAAATTTTACATTGTATTTCCAGAGCATCAGAGTAACAGTATTAATATCAAATTGTTTTATTGAAAGAAATCACATAAAGCCATTTCAGGGCTAGCTACTGAAAAAGCCATGCTGTTTTCTCCAAATTCTTTTTCAGTGTACTCATTGTTCACAAAACATTGCAATTCAAGTTGATAAAGTGATAAGCAGCTACTCATGACAAAACATGAAACAAAGATTATATGTCACAAAGCATATTGTCCAATTCATTATTTCATTCAAAGTGTGAAAGACAATTTTATAATTCACTACTTCTGGTGCTTGGTAGGGAAATCAGTTCTAAATTCTTGGCTACAGCTGTCACTAAGCTATGAGACTAATTATTTTCCTGAAAATTCCTCCTCTCCTCCCAAGTTAGGGAAATATCTTTTCACCCCTCCTTATGCCAAGGATACTAACTACAGTTCCCTCCACTTATTTCAGTGGATTTAGGTAATTTCAGAGAACGTCAGTCCAGGAAGCTTATTTTACAGGACCGTTATCTAGTTCTGATTTCTCTTTTATGTGTACCTCAATCAAAGATCAGAGCTCTATTGTGTTGGGCACTGTAAAGACAAGTAATCAAAAACCAAGTTTCTGCTATAAATAGTTCTCAAACTAGATACCAGTAAAAATGTACTAGCAGCAAACGGAGTAAAGAGAGTAAGGTAATAATGATCAGATATCTTAGCTTACAGTTTCCTGAATTTATTTCTGCATAGTCACAGACCACCAAGAAGGGTATCAATTATTTCCACCTGAAATATCTTTCACAGTGATATTTAAGATGTTCCCCTAGGAGTACCAGGGAAATGCAGATATGAATACTGACAGGAAAAAATAATATATGGTTGTCTTCCTCTCATTCATGAGTTCTCTCAGGAGTAGACTGTTTTATTATATGATTTTCATTATTTTCTTGAATAACAATTTGTGATTTGTTGTATCTTTCTCTCATATTTTCCCCTTTTTTTAAGAAGAAGAAAATTCATTTTTCTATTTAGGAGCTGCTCAGAAGCACCTTTAAGGAGCGTATTCAAGGGCTGGAAACGAACATGTACAAAGACTTTCCTCTCACCCCAAAATAACAGTTTTTGGCCAAATTTCATACTTAAAATATATGCAATATATGCAAAATATAACATCCCAAACAGTTCCTTCTTCATAGTTAAAGCTTCTTTTAACAGAAATAAAATATTCAATTGCATTAAATATTTGGATCATAGATATATAATTCATTGCCAAACATGTAGAAGTTGTATGAAGTCCTAATAATTTGACTCTGCACACTTTGGGTTTGCTAATTAACCATGCAAACCTAACACAAATTTTCAAAGATGACTGGGTTTTTTCTTAGCCTTAAGGTACTCCAAAATTATTCCAGCTTCCATTTTGAAGTCATTTAAATGCATTACAAACTATTACCCTACACTGCTAATAGAACTGATATAATCTCTTGTCTGATTTGTTCTAAAGGTTTGATGTTTCTAAGTATGAAGAAGTTAGAATTATACTAAGCAAAATTTATCTGGAATTATCCCAAATGTTCCATCAAGTAACTGAAGAACAGAAAGATATTTGAATCACAAGATGTGATGGTCAATATCAGTTTACAAAAGAAAAAAATTGAAAGAATAAATTCATAATCCTCTTTTGAAAGTGGATATAGTAACTTTTCTGCAGTAACAACAACATGAAACTAAAGCTGCTATTTAGTCTTTAGAGGGAAAATGAACTATATGCAATGAATATGACACCCATCTAAAGGCAAGTGTCAAGAGGATATATAATTAGTCTTCTTTTTAGTTCCTAGTGACAGCACTAAAGGTAACGGCACAAGCTGGAACACAGAAGGTCCACTAGAACATGAAGAAAAACTTCTTTCCTGTGAGAGTGAGTGAGCCCTGGCACAGGCTGCACCAGCAGGTTGTGGATAAAAATATGTCTGGACATTTTCAAAACAGTCCTGTGTGACCTGATCAAAGTGAGCCTGCTTTAGCAGAGGAATTGAACTAGATGATCTCTAGAGGTTCTTTCCAACCCTTACTGTTCTGTATCTGTAAGTGCTGGGTTTTGGTTTATTTTTAATTAAAAGTGAAATTAATATTTCTCACTGACATTCTCATTCTCTGACAAAAACATTTGATTTCAGGATGCTCACTATTGCATTGCCTGACTTACAGTGCAAAAAAAAAAAAGATACATTATGATCTACAAGAGGCTGTATGATCAACAGGGAGCTGCTTAGTGTTAAACAACCCAGATACAGTAAGTGCTGCCTTCTGTTTCCTTCTGCTTTTCTGTTTAACTTAGGTAACTGTGACCTCTATACGATTCACAGATGGATGTCTTTCATGAAGACAGGAAGTAAATGAACTGCTACAAAAGGAGGAGCGTGACCACAGATTTCATTTAGAGTAAAGCTGAATTAGGATATATTCTTGCTTCCTAAAACTACAATAAGGAGAGACAAAATCAGACAACAGTCAATAGGGGATTGATGCAGAATATGCCATACTATATTTGATTTTAAGGAGTTTCAATCTGTAATAACCATAATCTTAAAGAAAGCCTTAAATGTCACTCTCCTAAATATATTGTATTTACAAGAAAAAAGGTGAGCTAAAAGAGGTTTTTGTTAGGTTTTTATTTTCTGTGAGGGTTTTTGGTTTCTTTTGTTTCCTTTTTACTGGAGATTCTCTGTTTTGCATAGAACAACTGAACATCATGAAGCTCACAAGGAAAAAAAAATAGAATGATCCCAGTGCTTGCAGTAGTCCATCAGGCGAGAGTCCTTAGGTCTTAGAAATGCTTAAAGTCATACAAGCAAATTCATTTTCTTCTGAAAGGTCATACATGTCATCAATGAAAAGATTACAGAAAAAAAAACCCACTATTTTTTTCTCTTGTTTCAACTACAACTTTAGCTGCCATTTTTGTTTTAAAACTGGATAGAAATTCATACTTTTGCTATAGTGATATATAAGGAAATGTGCATATTATGTATATCAAAATCTGCATTTTATTTAAAAATATGTGGTAAAATTAAATTATCAATCTATATAAATTTCACAAATCTATTTCTAAATCTATCTTAAATTTATATATGTATTATCTGCACAGCTATTATCTGTTATCTCTTCGATGTTGTTAACCTTGAATTAAACCTTGAGCTTACTGCATTTGTGATCTTTGTATAGGGAGATTTAAACTAGATTCAAGGGGTGATGTGAATTGTGCAGCCTCATAAAACTGTTTTTACTGAACAAGCAGAAACATGTACACATCTCAGAATAAGTGCTGTCTAAACCAGTGAATCATGTAAAATGGTACAGTCTCCTATGCAATTATCTATGTAGTTCCAGTAGCATTTATAATTACATTTGTACTAACACAACACAAATGAAACAGCTACATCGTTTTCAAGTCTGAATCATCTCACATCCACCTCTTGAGGGTGGTCTGCAATGTGCTGTTGCCATGCAAAACATGGCAAGATATATTCATGTATCCTTCAGAACAAAACTCTAAGGGGTTCCAAGGTCTCAAAGTACTACACTCTTCATTGGACCCTATTACTTCCAACAATAGCACATTTTGTAGAATTTTATGCTTACATATTTTCTTAATGTTTTAAAAGTTTTGCCTCCTAGACTCTTTTAGAAACAAAAATAATGCAGTAATACCACAGAGGTCTGATTTACAATTTTACCCCCAAAAAACAGGTTCATAAATACAGATGAGATCTGTGTTCCACAGCTGCATTTCCAGATCGGAAAGTTTTAACAGAACAAAATGTCCCTATCAACATGAGCTCATAAGTGAAGACAAAAGGCAAGGATTCTGCAGTAATAATGATTATGTAATCACCTTAAAAACCACTTATACAGATAAATATCCTGCAATGTCCAAAAATGGATAAAACTGTCAATCAGCTGCATTCATGTAGCTTTAATTGGCTCTTTTGCAACATCATTGCATCACAAACTATCTAAGAGGTCTAAAGTATACTGCAGGGATAGATAGTATTCAGCTAGACAGCTTCCAATTCAGTTAATATGGATTTGCTTTGTTACAGATTTTCTTGCTAAATATTGTTGGCAAAATATTCCAAATTTATATAATTAACTAGGCAAATATATGTGTTTAAATTAATTGCCTATTTTGCTTAAACAGTACTGTTGCTGGAAAACTGTGTCTTTTTACTGACCTTATATTAATTGGTCTGTTTAATGTCCGACTCCTTGGTCACAATATTACAAACTTTATTTTTGTTATTTTAGGCACCTTGGGTCTATGATCACAGAATCTAATACATAAAGAAAATAAAAACAGCTTTATAGTAAATGTCATAAGAAGTTTACTTGACAGATTCTGGAAAAACAGCCATTGATCTTTCAAATGAATATAAAAGAATAGAGTTATCTAAATCTTTTCATTCTGCAAATACATGTCAGATTGGAAAATACGACAGAAAATTTATCAGAGCTGAAAAAAATCTATAGTTGCTTAAGGATGTAAGTCTGAGCTAAGAGATCAAATTCCTATTAAGGAAGAAGGAATAAAACTTTTATTCATGGTTCATTACACTCAAGACTGTCACATATTGCATAGTTGTAACCATTTTGCCTCTATGTTATTTCATTTTTAACTGTTCAAAGACTGCAACTGCAGCTATATCATCCTTTCTACTTTTATACATCACCTCCAAAAGAGAAATTATATGTCTGTCAGTTTAGAAGCGGGAGCTTCTCTTTTTTTTTTTTTTTATTTCCAAATATGGCAAAACAAAACAAAACAAAACAATACAACATATTTAGGTCCAGGTATACTTTTTAGTTAATGACAATAATTCATTTTGATTAGTGATGCTTCTTGCTGGCAAAATAAATAATGTTTCTTGGAGTAAGGACGGCATGAAGGTGACTATATTGTATATTTTACCCTACCTTTTGTGTACAGATAAATAATTAAATAAGTTGGACAAATAAGGAAGAGCATATACAGTCATGAAGAGACTAAACTTATTCTCAACAATATGCAGTATAAGAGTGCCATCTTCTGGAAATAATATTTTTTACAATTCCCATCTCAAATTAAGCTTTGGCTCGCGAAAAAAAAAATGTAGTTAGAGATTAATGATATTTACTTGCCCATTTGCCCTTTTCATTTGTCTATGCTTGTTTTAAAGTTAGTAGTCCCTGTACAACCTCTTTTACATACAAGGACCTAGAGTATGTGAATGTAGTATCAGCCAGTGTTTAGACTTTCAGTTTGGCAAGGAGCTGTACAATGCCTAAGGGTTAAAAAAACCCAAAGCAATCTCCTCTGAAAAGAAAAAATAAGTATTTTCAGGTTTAAAAAAGTTTTAATGCTTTACATTGATAAGTTTTGACAAAATATAAAATAAAATGAGACTGTTATTTCTCATCATTATCTGAAACTTTAAAATAAATCCTCCACTCTGTTCAGTCAGTTCTGCATGAGAAGAAAATGACTGATTATTAGAATGTGAGACTAATATATTCCTCTGAGGCAGAGATACACCTACATCCCACACAGTCTCCTCTGAACCTTACTAGTGTCTTTCAAGACAAATAATTTGTACTAACTATTCACTTTACATGCAATTACTAGTAACTGATAAACATATTCTTGTCAAGGTACCTCAATTTCTAATAAAATTATGAAATACAGTTAATTTTAATCCCACTTAAAATAAAGAAACCTCTGTGATCGATAAACAGAGACAATTTAGGAATCCAGTAATACTACTTGCTGGCTGAATGATAGAACCCAGACAGTGGTAATCAGTGGCACAGATTAAGTTGGAGGCCTGTGGCCAGTGGTGTTCCTCAGGGATCGGTTCTGGGCACGGTCTTGTTCAACATCTTCATCAACGACCTGGATGAGGGGACTGAGGGTACCCTCAGCAAGCTGGGTGATAACACCAAACTGGGAGGACTGGCAGATTCCCCAGAAGGCTGTGCTACCATTCAGTGGGATCTTGACCGGCTTGAGAATTGGGAAGAGAGGACTCTTGTGAGGTTCAGCAAGGACAAGTGTAGAGTCCTGCACCTGGTAAGGAACAATCCCATGCACCAGTACAGGCTGGGGGTTGAACTGCTGAAGAGCAGCTCTTTGGAGAGAGACCTGGGAGTCCTGATTGATAATTAACTGAACATGAGCCAGCAATGTGCCCTCTTGGCCAAGAAGGCCAATGGTATTCTGGGATGCATCAAGAAGAGTGTGGCCAGCAGGTCAAGGGAGATTCTGTTTCCCCTCTACTTTGCCCTGGTGAGGCCTCATCTGGAGTCCTGTGTCCAGTTCTGGACTCCTCAGTTCAAGAGGGGCAGAGAACTTCTGGAGAGAGTTCAGCTCAGGGCCACCAAGATGATCAGAGGACTGGAACATCTTTCATACAAGGAAAGGCTACAGGAACTGGGACTGTTTAGTCTAGAGAAGAGGAGATTGTGAGGGGATCTCATTAATATTCACAAATATCTAAATGTCAGGAGGTTGGGGCATCACTTTTTTCTGTTGTATCTAGCCATGAAACAAGGGCTAATGGAAAGAGATTGGAACACAAAAAGTTCCATTTAAACATAAGGAAAATCTATTTTACTGTGAGGGGTATGGAACACTGGCATAGGCTGCCCAGGGAGGCTGGGGAGTCTCCTTATATAGAGGTCTTCAAAAACAGCCTGGAATTGTTCATGTGTGACCTGATATAGGTGGACCTCCTTCTGCAGGAGAGTTGGACTAGATGATCTCTAAAGGTCGCTTCCAGCCCCTGCCATTCTATGATTCTATGATTAGCACCATTATTCTTGCCTTACAGAATATCTTACATCCTTAAGTTGCATGCTTAAAACACATGGTAAGGCTTTGCATTGTCTGCAATTGAGGCCTTAAGGAAGACATGTAAATCACTGTCCTGTCCTCTTGGCATGGAACCTGATAAAATCACATCTCATCTACTGTGCATCAGATGTGATTTTTCTGTCTCTGTGTATTTTTTTTCAGTCCCTAGCCTTCATTTTTCATGTCATTTTTCATATTACTACAAAAAAAACAATAATCATTTGTCCTGTATCTCACTCATTCTTTGCGCACTTAAAAGCTTCCAAAATGAAATTCTGCTTCTTTTCTGCTCTTACTTTCCCAGATCAAATATACCTATTTATCATCCCTCCAAACTCTCCACTTTCTGTTGTCAACAATCAGTCTACCCTTTTAGATCTTCTATCCCAGCGGGATTTTCTCTTTGGCTAGACTCTATTTTTGGTTCAGCTAATCAACAGAATGCTCCACATCTTCTTTCAAGGAACTTTAAAATACATTTTTGTAACTTTTCTAGAGATATCTCCCTTCTCAGCTCAGAATCAAGAGTTTAAAAAACAAAGAGTTAAAACTTTCTAAAAATGTCTTTTTCAAGGTTATCATCTTATCAGTATGTGTATTAAAACAGTTCTTCACATCTTCCCAAATGATCAGCCCTCTAAGCTGTTTGATTTGCTAATAAAAAATGCTTTTGTTTTGTTTGCTATTTTTCAGTTCCATATTCCATCTCATGTTTTCACCTGGGAAATTTCATTTCTCACTATTATGTTCTTTCATACTAACAGTTTGAAACTAAACTACTACAATTGATCTCAAAACAGAAGTCTAGAAAACTGGAATTCTTAAACACAGATGTCTTCTCTGTCTTGTCAATGTCCCTCTGTGGATGATGAAAGCAAATTAAAAGACCTATGCAAAGAATTTGGAGAGGACCCAAGAATGATAAGCAAATCAAGACTCAAGATGTGGATATAAATACTTTAGAGTACTATAAACTGTTTAGTAGATATTAAAAAAGTGTTTCTTCTAGAATTTTCAAAATAATACCTTAAACAAAACAAAAATATGAGGTAACTTACAAATATATTTTGCAATACTAAAGAGTGCAATTAGAACATGTAACAGACTAAAAAACTAATTATTTTTCCCAAAATTTCCTAGGTATTAATTAGTGACTTTATCACTTTCTACAACTGCCTTAAACATCTTTTCCAACATAAATGACTCTAAGATTCTGTGTTTCTATGATTCTAAGGTTAGGAGGAATTGAACGATGTATGATAGTGTAAGAAATCGTCAAGAGACATGATAAAAGATACAGGTTAAAAAAAGGGGAAAAAAATGCATATGTGTTGTGGTACTCTAAGGCTAAGGTTTTAAAGCTGACCTCTGCATCCACATAGACTACAAATGAATTGAAAGCAAAGAGCTGAACAGCGCTGGAAAACAGAACAGGAAAAGCCTTTTTCAGACAATATTATTTTATTGTAAGAAACCATGTATCACAATTTAAAACTGAAATGGCAGTGCAAAGACTAAATAAAAGACTTTCTACATTGTCCATTACCTGTTGCAGGTGGAGCAGCTGATGGTGAGTTGTTTGCTGGGTTTTCCCCCTCTGGAGCTTGTTTCCAGTGCCTCATACTTATTTGTAGTGGGCACTCTGGAAGGAGAGTTTTGAAGATGAGCCCTTGCCCTTGATTTTTTTGTTACTAGAGTACAAAGTATATCAGATTCACTGGAGACTTGTACCTGATTGTGGAGGCCTCTGTCTGTCCCCACCTCTGGCCCTCTAATACTAACGGTTTCCTGCAGCTCTTTCACTAGGCACTGTTGTTCTTGAATTTAAGGGCACCTATGACACATGCTTACCTCAGAAACATAGGTCCCAGAGCATCCTACACACTCCCTGCACTCCACCTAGACTGAAGCATCTCTACTAACAGGCTCTATCTGGGTGGACACATCGACCTTCACCTGGGTTTTGTCCATCTGAGCCTTGTATTTATCTCTCAGACAATTGCTCACCACCTTGCTAGATTGAAGCAGGGGCACTTCTCTGATGTCTGTTTCTCTGTGCAGGCTGTGGGGTCGTTCCCTGCTCGTCCTCCCTGCTCTCCCTGCCTGCTGCACAAACTGCCACACCATACCCTTCCAATCCTACCATTCTATGTTTCCATGACTTAAATACTAAAACATTTCAATTACATATATACAAGATACATACAAATATATGCAGTTTTAGAAATTACATTACTTCACTGTCAAGTCAATAAGATTGTGCTGTCTGAAAGGAAGACTGAGCAAGCCAGTGCAACAATTATAGCACGAAGAATTCCATCCTGAGGTAAAGCTATGGATATCACCTCAGTGCCCTTTTCTGCATTCTCAAAACTAGTTCCTTGGGAATCATAGAATGGTAGGGT